>JAWWEW010000112.1:57475945-57564372 GCA_035583185.1 Anabacerthia variegaticeps
CTCAGCAGAGACTCCTTTCCCAGGATGGATGTACTTTGTGGTGGTTCACATTCTACTGGGCTAATCTGTGCTACCAACAGACAGCAAAGCCATGCCCAATGCAGAAGAATTCTGACTGCCAACGAAGAGGGAAAAATACACCGCAGACTCTCAAACTCCGATCTTATCAAGAACATCCTGTAATGCTGCTGTGTGCTCTGAGATAATTACAGGTGGCAACTGTTAAGAGGAACGCTTTTAGAGTAAGTCATATGATATCATGCAAGAACTTTGTTTAAACTTCTGTCTGCACTGTGGTTTTCTCAGAGTTCCCAGGAACAGTGAACTCTATGAAAAAATAATCTTAATAAAATAATCTTAATAAATATGCTTAAAGACTGATAATTGAAACTGATGCATGGCAAGTGAGAATCTAAAACCCATCGGAAAAGTTTCAAATGCTACAAAGGAATGAGCCAAGGTTTTCTAGGCAGACACCAGTGGTAACTGGTGACCAGAGGATGACTGAATGTGGAGGAACACAACTGTGGTGGCAGTTCTGCATTAACAGTCAGCAATGTTGATTTTCAGCATTATTTATCTGTACCTAAAAGTGACAACTACTGAATGAGCAGCTGCACTTCTGTGATTGCTTTTGGTCCCCTCCTGGGGATGAGACCTTCCTGCTCCCACAGCATGGCAGCTGACCAGGAGCCTGTGCTCAGGTGGTACCCATCACACCATGGTGACACCGGGTGATGCAAACCCCTGCTCTCACCCTCACAGCTCCTTGTGAGTTCAGTGTGATGTGGTGAAGGTTTTCCTGTTAGAAAGATGTGACTCCATCTCACAGGGTTTTCTGTCTATCCCTTCATGTCCTCATTTTGCTCCTTGATTCCAGGGTCACACTGCCCTCATGTTGTGTCCCCATTCAAGCTCATTGCATTCCTTCTTCTTCTGCAAACACTCCTCATGACAGTTTTTCTGGTCAGGGCCCTTGTCTTGCATCAGGTCTCCACACAAAAACTGCCACCTCAGCTGCTCTTTGTGAGTAGATTGTGCCACCCTACCACTGTCTGCTGCCACCGACAAAGATGTGGCATCACTGAACCGTGAGCCTCAGCCAAAAGGGCATGCACACATGCACACACACACACAAACACACACACACACACAAGTGTATGTGTGCATGCAGAGTGTTTGTTTTTTCCTCTGAGAAAAAGGAGCAAAAAAAGGAAACTCACTTCCACCAGGAAAACATCAACTTCACCCCTGACCTCAGCCACTGTGACATGGACACACAGCAGCAGACATGGTGTGAGCAGAATGCTTGGACAGCAGCTTCCCTGTCATGCCTCTGATGTAATTTTTCCCTGCCTGGGAGACCAACTTCTGGAATCCTGCCTGAAGGGACAATGCTGGAGAGACTCATAGACACTCATGGCTTTGGTAAAAACAGACTTTTGGTACCCCGAGGTCATGGCTTGGAATCACAACACTGACAGTAAGAGCTGCCTGTTGAACTGTTAACAGGGATGACCAAGGAATAAGGATATCTCCTGCCTCCTTAACTCACTAGGAAGCCCCTCTCCTCTCCAGTCCTTTGGTGAGGTCTAATCCAGGCTCTCTTTCTGCTAGGAGCCTTCAGAAATGGCTTCAAACCTTATTCTGCTTCTCCATAGTTACTCTGTGGCTGCAAAGCATGGGAGGAATTGACGGCTGCAGCAGCAGGGAAAAGGATACCCAGATACCAGTGTGAGCTGTGTTGGTGAGGATGGAGCCACCTGTGGCTGCTGTGATTCTGGGAAAGGTGGCACAGTGATGTCTCTGCCCTCGATGCAGAGCTGGGCATGACAAGCAGTCCACAGTGACTACACTTTCTATTCCGCCCTCTGACTGGTCCCAGCTCTTCCATGTCTCCTCAGGATCTGCAGAACTGTGGGGCCATCAGAGGAGCTCAGCAGTTTGTCCATGGAGACCTGGCCCTTTACTGTTGTTGTGCCAGCTAATCTATTTCCTCTTTTTCCCCTCCATGCCTGTTGCCTGCTTTGCACATCTTTCCCTTTGCCCAGATAAAATGGGTGAACAATGTTTTAGGCAAATCTTTGCTCCACAAGCTGCTCTTTGCTCTCAGAAAGGACAAAGCCACCTGTAGGCAGGGAGAGAGGCAGAGGCAGCAACAAATACAAGCCTGGAACAAGAAGAAACTGAGGAGACCTGCTGAGGGTGAGCAGAACCAGAACAGGAGGAGGGATTTCTCATATTGTGCACAGAGGTTTTCAAGTTTATTTTTTTGTCCAGGAGAAAACTGGACTTGCCTGAGAGGTGCATTCTCAGACGAGGGAAAATTGAAGTGCAGCAGAACAAAATAAGAACAAACCAAGATGTATGGGAAAACCAAGAGAGAAACTTCCCTGAATATATGAAAACCAGTGAAAGACCATGGGGGAAGACCTTAGTCTTCCAGAGGATAAACAATGGGTTTCCTTGTTGAAAGTTGGCATATTGCTTAGCCAGGGCCACCTCTCTGAGCAAAAGCTGTTACCAGAAAAAAAATGAGGCATTCCTGGTACTTTAGTAAACATTTGTTGTTTTAATCACGCTGTTGAAAGGAAGGAAGGAAAATGATTGTGAAATGGAAGGAGGTGAATGAAGCTGCCTTTAAACTTCCACCAATCTGGGATGAGGGCTGGGACTGTGACAGCTAGGACCTGCAAAGCTGAAGTGTGTGACAGACAGCCTTCCTTGGATGCACAAACTGCTCCTATATATTCATCACCTCGCAACCCTGCTCTGCCAGCCTGTGCTGGCTGGGCAATGAGGCTGGGATAAGCTCTGCTCCCCCATACCCCACGGGAAGGTGATGAGGTCCACAGTCCTACTGTAGATGAGGAGAGAATGAGGTCCACGCTTGTGCCTGTTTGCTATGCAGAAACACAAGTGTCTCCTTGGCTCTGCTGGCCAAGGAGCAGTTTGCTGTTGTACACAATACTTGAGTGGTAGAGTAATTTGAGGGGTCAGGATGGTGTCAGCAGCTGTGACGATGCATATATGGAAATTATATGGTAACACTGCTGTTTTCATTTATTAAACAAAACCAAAGTAAATCCTTTTTGCTTTTCTTCAACTATAACTTTGCTAAAAATACCATATGAGCTAATTCCCTAAATAATCTTTTCATAAAGTTCATCTCTGGATTAGTCTCCTAAATCTAAGCTCCAAGGAGTTGGAACTTAGTCCAGGAACTTCTTGTTTAGTGAGACCAGTCTGTTCCCTATCTCCTCATCTTTGTGCAGAGGAGCAGATGTGTGGGACTGGAAATACTGGCTGTGCTGAAGAATGCATGTTGGGCCTGCCTCCAAAGAAGGCTACCTACTATGCCAGTGAATGCCATCATCCCAGATTTTCCAAGACCTCTCCAACTCTCCATACCACTGCAACTGTCCAGCATGGAGCTGGGGTCAGCAGTGAGCAGTGGTCCCATCCCTTGTCTGTGATTGATAATGTCCCTTCATCATCCAGTAGTCCTAGGTCTCAGCTACTGCATGGCTGCAAGAACTGAATCAAGGGCTGCATGTCTTCTGCTAAGATCAGCTGCCAATGGGAGCCACCTCGCCAGTAGAAAGAGCAGTCTTTGGCAGATGATGCCTTCCAGTTCCCTGTGCCCAGGGCCTTCCACCTGCTGCATCACAGTGACACCGCCAGGGCCCACCTCTCTAAGTCTCCTGATCACTGTATTCCCCTTACACAGGGGCCTCTGTTAAGGTTTGGGTTTGGACTGTAGACCCTGGTGACTGAAAACTCAGCCTAGAAATACAGAAACCTTCACAGGGACTTTCTTTGCCACCTGCATTATTCTACCCTGTCCAGCTCCCCAGGATGCAGGTGTTACGCTTGTCTCCCACTCACTGTAGAATCGTTTCATGGGAAAATGGTTAGAACTGGTTACACACTCAGCTTGAACTGGCCTTGGTTTCAGTTCATCTAGTTGCTCAGGACTTTGGGAACTCAGACGAATGTAAACAACTCCCTGATTTTTGAATGTTTGTTGAACCGTTCTTGCCTTGCATCTCCACATCAGATATTTACATCTTTATATTTTTTTTTAAATACGCTTGGGAACATTTACTGTGGAAGGAAAAATATAATAAATCCTGTGTAATAAATATACTGACATCTAAAATCAAATAAATATTAAACCACTGAAAGTACTGAGCAACTGAAGTACCCTGTGGTACGGCCAGGTATACAAAAATGCCCATTTTAAGTAGCATGCTACATGCTGGATCTTGAACAGAGAGCATGTATGTCCAGCTCAGTGGTCTGATGAAAGTGGTCAAGTTCTTCTTCCTATTAATAAAGCATGCTAATCAAGCAGGAGGTGAGAACCCAGCTGTAAGGATTCCTTTGGGTTGTTATTGTGCAGCTAGGACAAAGGACACAATGTTATAGCAGAGATAAACTACAAAAACAGACTGAACTATAAATAGATTGCTACCACTAAGGATTTCCAAAAGCAGCTACAGGGAGATTAGAGAAAAGAATGAGGAATTGCTAGTTCCCATCCATACTTCCAGGATGGCTCGAACTTTCGCTGGTGCATTTGGAGTGTGCTGCGTCTTTGCTCCTGCTCTGAATTTACCCTGCTCCTGCAGGTTTTTTTTTAGTTTCTGCAGTGCTCTTTCTCAGTTCTTTTTCAGTGACATTAAAAATAATATGTTGGTCTCTTGGAAAGACAGAAACTGGGATTTCCTGAGATTAAATAATTTTTCACATAAATATAAAATGTATTTTAATTCTCCCCTGGGGAGTTTGATCAGCTAGATATTAAAGCTCAGAGAGTATTCTGAACCTGAATTGTCTTCTATATCAAATCATATTGCTGCTACCCAAAGTTGCCCATAAGATGGACAGCAGTAGTCTAGGAGAATTACTCTATCACCTTCTTCTCGTATGTATGAATGCTAGCATTTTTGTTACACTGACCAGCTTAGTGGTCTTTTACATTCCAGAGAGTTCTCAGCAATAAAAATGCAATGAAAAAGCCACAAAAAATGCTTTTTGGGAATATTCGATGTGACAACAAACTGGGAAACTGTCTGAAAGTAGATAAAAAAGACTAATGTTAGAAACTCTGCAAGGGTTTTCATAAGGGTTTTTTTTTCTCCCTTTTTCAGTAGAAGTCCCCCTTCAGAAATAAAGAGGGAAACAGATGGCTAGAGAGGGCACTTCCAGAACTCTTCATTGCACTGGCACCATTCTTGAAAAGGTTTACAAGTTTCACCTTTATTCTCATAAAATGGATCTAGAAACTTTAGTGCAAAGCTCTTCTCTTAGTATTTAGAAATATTTGCTTCCAAACTTGATGGAAACTAAGTCACAGGGGAGGGATGTGCAATGATAAGGAATCACAAACAAAAATAATGTGATTTTTGCCATCTTTCCAGGCAGGACTTTAGGAAGGTGCAGGTGAGAGGGAAAGAAACCTTGTGAATTACAGGGGTCTCATAACATGAGGGGGAAAGTTTTCATTTTATTTTTCAGGCCTTTACACCTTTCTCTGGGAATATACCTTTTTTGTTCCATTGTGTAAAATAGCCTCTCGTGAACTCAGCTTGTCTTATCTTATAGCTGAAACACTTGCTTATTCTGGGTCATTAGCAAGGATTCTGATACATGTGCTGTGGGATCATGGTTTATTTATCTGAATAGGAAGGTAGAGCCTAGTGTAACCTCTCCTCTGGCCTTCAGAGTGACCGGGTGAAGAGGAAAAGGATGAGGGAAGCCAGATATCGACTATGAAAATGTGTATATAGGAACCCCTTTTCCTCTGTCTGCCCTTCCTTCATCTGGCCTTGAAGAAGCTGAGAAGCCCTTTTAGTTCCTCTGCCTGTCTCAGATCCTGAGCTGAAATCCTGACAAGCAGATGTTCCCAGACATGTGTAGGGCCACTTGGTCCTGCTGCTTTTCCTAAGTGGGTTTAAAGTCAGTGAGGAAGGCTATCTGAAAGCACCCAAGTGTGTGGTACCTCATCTTCTCCAACAGGAAAAGAGGAGGAGTATACAAGCACTGTGGTGGTGAAACAGCACTGGATTTGGGCAATAAAGCACAGACCTGTCAGAATCCCATTTGCCTTGCAGCAGAGAATGCTTTACCCCAATAAAGTTTGTGCAAGAAGATGTGTAGTGTGGCAGAAGGGAAACCTTGCTGTTGGGAAGGAACGTGGGGGAGTCTGAGGGGCTGTGGCCACCTAAGCCCCATATGCCTCCCATCCTCTTGTATCATGTCAGCAGAAGAAAAAACTGAGGCTGTGAGAATGAGCATAGGTTGCAGATTTAGAATGGCTGCCTCTTCTGCTGTAAGATTTTTACCTACATGTGCTCAAAATGGCAGACATGGTCTGTCTTCAGTGTGCTATCTACTGGTCTGGTTTTTCCTTCCCTGTGAGGAGAGAAACAGTGCTCCTGTTTTACTTTTCCTTTCAATCTCCACATTTTTTTCTCTTGTTTGCATTTTCCCTTCTCTTCCCATGTTCCCATTTTCCTCTGCTGTTTCAGCTGCTGTCCTAGCAATGAGTACAAGTCCCCCTCACTGTTGTTTGTTGTACACTACAGTTCTTAGAACTAAATTTATTTATATTTGTTCTTGGAACCAAGATGGTAAAAATAGCCTAATGTCCATGGAAATAGTGAGGGAGGGGAGTATAATGCATTATGCATTGCTTTCATGAATTGCCAAAAGTTGAAAATCCTGTTGATTGGAATTGACTTTTCCCATATCTCTAAGTCAGCCCACAGCTCACTAAATAGATCTGGAGGCCTGGGAAAGGACATATTTCATTGAGTAGGGTTGCCACCTTTTTGAAAGAAAAAGAAGAAATCTGGAAGAAGAGGAAGGGGGAGATAGAAAAAGATGAAAGTGGGTGTGGGAGGAAGAAGAAAGATTAATAAAGTGAAGAGGGAAAAAACAGCAACAAAAGCCAAAACAGAAGAATTGTCAGAGAAAAAATGGCATGTAATTTAATGTCCTGACCCAGAATGTAATTGTGCCATGTGTGGGAGAGAGGAGAGAAAACATCTCTACTTGCCCCAAGAAGAGGTCTCACTCTGATCTTTAAAAATCCGCTTTTTATTTAATCTCCAAAACTGTATTTTTATATCCTTTCTATTCCTGCTGTCCTCTGCTGTGAACCAAGCTTTGCCACTAATGTCTATGCAATGTACTTTGAGCTGCTACTGGCTGACTGCTTACTGCAGCCTCTGTTGTGGGGTCACCACTTGGTGGAGGCACAGGTAGTCCCCAAATTCAGGGCTGTGGAGACCCCCACCACTTCTCCTGGCATGGAATGTGGAAGAAAAGGCTGGTGTAGGCAGTCTCCTGGCCCTAGGTGTGAAGCTGACCGGTTTGCACCCCTGCTGCTTAGAGCTACCTAGTCTTTAGTAGTTTTGTCCAGGGGACAAATATTTGCTGCAATATGAAGCTGTATCAAGCAGCAATACAACAGTCAGGGTGAATGATTACTGCCAAGCTTGTTCACAGACCCTCTTTTACTTAGCAAGAGGCACGTGTTTGTAGGGGATCATAAACCTAGGTCATGCATAACTTTATCATGAAACAGCATAACTTTATCAGTGCTGTTATGTAGAATGGTGGGTGCACTCAGGTGCCTGCAAAGTGGCTGATGTCACTGCCCCGTTGCTTAGTGTCCCAAAGAGGACTTGGAGGTTTTAAGCAATTATATGATACACTGGCAAAGGTTATCCAGGTTGTTGCAGTAAAGTTTTAACTTTCCAGGATTCAGTCAGAGTAGGTATTGATACACATCTCATGCAGTCATCCAGGCATGTATAAATGGTAGTCTAGTGCCATGTGTGTACACGGAGTGTATGTGCCTTCCCCTTTAGACTACATAGTTTTCTTTCTGTCTCTGAAATAGCTCTGAGATTTGGGCTTCTAAACAGAGCTTCAAGTGAAGATGCTCATGATTGTAATTTAGTTTTACTTCTATATATTTTTCTCCTCTGCTCCCCTTTCATCACCACTTCTGCAACTGCTCTTTCCCTAGCTTGTTGCCTTTCCACTCTTCCCCCTGACTCTTTATGTTTTTCACACCTAGTTTTACTGCTTCTTCCTTTTTCATCAGCCATCTTCCTTGGCTTTTTCTTCCCTTGCTTCTTTCCCAGTATTAAAGGACATATTTTTTTACTGTCTGCATAGGATAAAACATTTAAAATGATGGTTTGAACATGAGACCTTTCTTCGAAGATTTAAAGGCATTTTTCATGAGGTTACAGTTACAGGCTTTGTATACAAAGCCATCATCTTCCTGTCCTTAGATGTGTCCAGCTCTCACAGCATGTGAAACTGAAGTTCTCAAAAAACCATGGAGAAGCTGGGAATTGCTTGCTGTAGAATAAATACACTAATGAACACTCTCATGCATCTGTCACTGGGATATTTTAGATTTCTTTGGCAAACTGGAGACTTGCAGTACACTGATACGGTGGCAAATATTGATAAGCCCTTTTTTGAACAGAGAACTGAAAACACGGGTTAACACCGAGGAACCAAGGTCACTTTGACATCACGTATGCCAGACAGTTGAAATGATTTTGCTGAATGAATCTTTGCCTGTATGACCAGCAGTGCAGCTGCAGGGAATGTTAGGGAGACTCCCAGATGTTCACTGCCATGACCTTAGTGCTGATCTCTCTCAGCTGCTGGGCTTTCTGGCTTCTGATAGACTGCAATGCGTGTGCTGTGCATGACAAGAGCACAATGGATGAGATGTGTGACATTTTGGCAACCAGCTATTAAACCCTGCTTTCTTTTGGGAAAGAAAGTAACTCCAGAAGCAATGTTGCAACAGTGGACTGAATTCTTCCTCAACTGAATGTAGTCTAACTCCACTGATGAGAAGCGGCCACAGTAATTATACCTAGGCGTTGCTGAAACAGGTAAAATGCTGAGCACAGCTAGATTGGTACATGGCTTACAGAGGACTAACCCTTGTGATTCAGAGTTGAGCTAATATTCTCTAGTGTAATAGTGGAAGGTGTCCCTGCCCCTGCCAGGGGGATTGGAACTAGGTGATATCCAAGGTCCCTTCCTACCCCAACCATTCTATGATTCTGTGGTAATATTCAACAGAGACTAAAGCAACTTCTTTTTTATTGGGATAAGGCTTGAAAAGCAGTAGTTGTTTACTAAACCCTTGAGCAGAGCTGTGAGAGCAGTGCACAGGCTGATTATCAGGCTCTGTTGCCATTTCATCTTTGTGGTAGTCCCTACAGAGGCAATCTCCCTCCTCAAGCACTGGAAGCTGCCAGAATAAACCATCTTACCTTTGGCATCTCAGCATGATTGACCTCCAGGTTAGCCCTCTTGGAATAAAAGACCTTCTCTTGTTTGAAAGCAGAGAGTTGCCTACCTCCTCAGGCACAGACCTGGACCCAAGGATGATGCAATCATGGCCTCTAAGCTTGTTTACTACAAAACAGCACAACCAGGCATCAAACAAAATTCCCTCAAATCATGTTCTGATGCAAGGACAGCAATGCACCCACCCAGTAATCTGTATTTTTGCTGAGCTCATGTCACAGCATCAGTCTTCCTGTGTGTTAAAAAGCTCATGTCAGATAGCCTATATTGTAATCAAAGCCTTCCTTGATCTGGATCGAACTGATTTAGAAACAGTACTTTGCTTCAAAACCATAGACATCCATAGTCAAAGCTGTAGGTAATCAGAGACAAGGGATTGCAGGAGACATCTTTGGTAGGTATTGTCCCTCTGATCTTCTTACAATAGAATAGAGTGGCCGTGGACCTCATGATTCTGAACTAAGTCCGAAAAAACTCCACGGTTGCATAACCTGTTTGATTCAGGGGCTTCTGCACAAGATGTGCTCACATGCACACAAAATGCACCCTGGTCCCCACCCTCAAACAAACAGCTGAGTAAAAAAAGTGACATAACTTGTTTTCCATTCATTTTTGAGTAAGAAACACTGCCATTTCTCTTTTAAATACTTGGAAGACTTTTTGAAATGAAAATTTACAAGGTCATATAAAAGCCTTCTTGAACAGGTAGGTCAAACTTTAAGAAAAATTTCTCTGTTTTCACCTGTTGCAGTTTGTGACCCTCATTTTGATTACACTACAGAAGGGAAAGGCTCTTGCAAGTTAAATCTGTACAGATGCTGAAGTAGTGCTTTGGAGAAGTAATGAAACTTTGCCACGACATTAATTTCTATTTGTTGAAGGAAAGACTATTGGTCTCTTTGAAACAACTTTCTTCCTGCCCCTGCCATCCCGCAGAGCCTGCATCACTCACTGCTGCTTTTTGCAACAGGTTCTGTGCGCTTTCCCCTTTAACTCTCTGCTTTATCCTTGCACCTACTAATTTATCACAGCCACGGTGTGAGCTGGCATTTGCGGCTCGCCGGCCCCCAAGGAGTTAACTGGGTTTATTACATAACCCGTTTAACATTCGGGATGAATAGGAAACGCACGCCCCTCCTCTCCTACAACACGTTTGTGCTCTTTAGCTCTCCTCCCCGGCTGTGTGCAAGCCCTGTGCCACCTGGCGTGCCCTGGGTGTCCCGGTGTGTTCCTGGGCTCTCTCGCATGCCTGCCCGCAGCTCTGCCCCGCTCCGGCTCCGCTCATGCTGCCGGCGGCGCCGCACACCCGCACAGCCCGTCGCTGCCCCCGTCCCTCTGTGTGTCGCTCTGTGCCTGTGTGTGCGCACATGAGAAGAGAGGAGCGAGGGCAGGCGAGACGGTCCCGTTTATAGGAAGTGCCAGAGGCTGATGCGAAGTGTGAAAGAGAACTCTGCCATCGCTCGGGCTGCTGCAAGCGGGCGGATCACCTCACATAATGCCATCTTTTGATGAGGTTTTGAAGGAAGCTGGGGAATTTGGAAGATTTCAAAAGAGAGTCTTTTTCCTCCTTAGCCAGACAGGCATAACTTTTTCTTCCCTGTTTGCCAGTGTGGTTTTCCTTGGGCGAGCACCAGAGAACTTCTGGTGCAGGATCCCTGGGGCAGCTGAATTAAGTGAACGATGTGGCTGGACACTGGAAGAGGAACGAAACTTCACAGTATGGCCCCTACACCTGGGGAACAAGTCCTCCAACGGCGAGTGTGAGAGGCTGGATGTTGCATGGGATACCTCCATCAGCTGCGCCAGCCCGCTTGCCCACTATGGCAATCACAGCACTGGCAACCTGCCACTTGCCACTTGCCACGATAACTGGGTATATGAACAGCCCCACTCATCCGTCACCAGTGAGGTAAGGAAACCCTCATCCTCTAATTAGCAGCATCTGTCCTGGTGTGGGATTGCAGCAGTAAAATGGGATTGCCACTGTGAGAGTCGTTGCTTTAGTGGTTGGTTTTCCTTTCCGGACTTGTTTCATTTTGAGTCACAGGCAAATCGGGACAATGAGTATGATCAAGTGCTGGCATCAAGCTTTTAGGAAAAGGTGAGCTGATCTGAAAGGTGGCTGCCCAAAGCCAAGTGCCCCATGCAAAGACAAATACCCTGCACAGAGATTGCTCTGCGTCTAGAGGAATGTCAGATTAAAATAAAGAGTTAAGTCCTTGCAGCTGAGACTTCTGGTGCTCAGTTTTGGGCCAGAAACTTTGGTGATGTAAACTCCAAATGTACTTGATGATCCGGATCACTATACATTATCTGTTCTCTGTATTTCCAGTACTGAATGTTTAAGTCTGCAGGTGACAAAAAACAACTGATGGCAGACTGCCCTTCTGAGATCTGCCAGGAGTCAGCAGAAATTATTGTACTTACTAAAATAAAAAAACCCAAACTCACAGTTTTGCCAAAAGCTTCTCCTGAATGTCAGTGTCAGAGAATCGCAAGCTATTACCACTAGTGGTAAGCACTGGAAAATGTAGCGGTCTTTTCATGAGGCTACAAAGGCAATTGAAGATGCTTTCCTAGGAGATCCTCTGTGTAATCTGTAATCATGCTGCGGCTGTGCTGTGGTCTGGCTCCAAAATACAGTCTGCACACTTGAATTGTGCATTTTCAGGTCATCCTGACAGTAATTGTCACTCATGCAGTGATGAAAAAGGCAACGTGCTTAGAAGGATTGGCTCAGAAATCATCAAAATGTGTCAGTACATCTGAGGACTCTGGTTCCTCTCTCTCTCATGAGCCTCCCGCTGTGGTTTTTAACTGGGTACTTGCACGACAGCTGTGTCCTCCAAAATATGTGGCAGGGCACAGCAGGCAAATGCCTGAGCAAACACTGAATTGAAAAGAGATGCCTATCCTGACTTTTCAATACACCATTTTTCTCCCATCCAGCTGGGGCTGCTGTATCCATTGGCAGGTTTGAGGCTCTCAAGAGCAGCAGATTCATTGCTTTTGCACTACATACAACCTGAGAAGCTTTAGCTGGGGTCTGTGCTCAGGAGAAGAGAAATCAAAGCACCTGACTGGCCCTAGCCCTTGAGCAAAGGTTCAGAACTGGCTTTTGTGTGCATTTGCTGAAATCAAGGCTGCTCAGAGGGTCACAAATGGTGTGCAGGGAACTGGTGTCAAACTTTGGTCCCTAGTAATGATGTATTTCTGCCCATGCTGGCAGTGCCAACCAGGGCTGGGTGGGCAGGAGGACAAACGCTGCCCGGAAGCTGCAGCCTGGCTCTGGACCAAACTACAGGAGGTGGCTGTTGTGGAAAGTTTATTCTGCTACCTCCAAGGTGCCTCTGCTAGGGGACTGTGAGGAGCTAGACCTTAAAAACAAAAATATAGAGATTCCTTTTCTTTTGTTGTTACTTTCTTTTCACCCTTCACTCTTGCTGTAGGTGAAAGCATGTAGGCTGTGTCTATAATATTGTGCTCAGAGTCCATTTATGGCAGCAGTTTGTGTATCTAACAAATCACTGTGATGTTCCAGCAGCAATGAGCCACTGGGTACAACTAAGGGAGAAGGAAACCGGTTGTGTTGCAGCAATACATGGAAGTGAAAGGTTTAATGGTCTCATACAAGTACCTCACCCATCGGCACTTTCTTCCTCTGTTCTTCTGGGGAGACCATCCAGGGCCACAGAAGGGAGGAGGGATGAAGGGATGCTAGGGAAAGTACTCCTCACCTATGCTCCCAAAGGTGCATGTTGGGAAAACCATGGAGTAACAGTCTGCAAGGAATGACAGGCTGGGACTTTCCCTCCCCTGTGCTGGGGCAGCAGGTCCCACCATCAGTGTCACTGCATCTCCTAGAGGGACTGTTGCTGGCTGGGTGCACCTCAGATGGAGGGTGCTGGGCTGTGACCTGTGGCACTTGCAATCTGTTCCCAGTTTTGCAACATGGATAAATCACATCCCACAATGTTTGACTTCTTCATCTAAAAAGGAAGCTTGTGGTATGCATGTCCTGGTTCAACTGCTTTGAGATCAGCTACTAAAAGGAGCTTCATATCTTGTTAATGAGTTATACATGCAGCAAAGACAATTTAAATCCCAGACTGAATTTAGTCTCCTTTTTCTCAGTTGAATCTCTAACAAACCATGACTCAATTTAGACACATTTTTCTTTGTCAGATCAGCTCACCAAAGATGTTTTTCCTCATCCATCTACTTGTACATGCTTCATTTTGTCCACGTGTGCAGAAATGTTTCTGTTTCTTTCAACTAAAGATTTCTGGCACTTTATGTCTGGCCGAATCAACAGTGGAAGGGACCAGGGAGACAGAGTTAAAAGGATGAGTTACATGACAATCTCATGGATATAATTTCAGGGAGAGATGGGAGAGGAAAAATGGCAGTGTACAGCAAGCACAGATCCAGTGTAGATTTGCACTATGACAGGAGTGGCAGAGGGCAAAAGCAGACACGTAAAGCCTTCTCTGGAAAAAGATGTCATATCACACAGCAGGTCTGGCAGCCAAACCACAGGCTGTTGCAATAAGTTTTGAATAATCCTTCAGAAGCTAAATCATGTGGCTGGATGGACTGATTCACGAGGAGTTGTGAAAGAAATGGCATTGCAATACCTGACTTCATCGCTCATGTTATCACTGGCCACTCTCTCATCCTTGCTGTCTTCTGCAAAGGCTTTCACAGCAACATCAGCAGAAGGAAGCAAAGGGAAAAGGTGAATGTGGACTGATAAAAATCACACACTTCATTGTAAGGAGCACCTGGAGTACCTGCTGCATCACCTGCTGTTATGAGACAGGATCCTGAGTCTCAGTGCTGGGATACAGCAGGATGCTGGGAGAATGTACCAGGGCTTTCTTCCTTCAGCATTTAAGAAGAACAGTGAATTGTATTAAGAAATCATCACAGGAGGAACACATGGCAAAGCCAGTTAGTTTGGTCTAGTGACAGGCAACAGAGCACTGTTAAAGATTCCCTCTCAAAATCTTTAATGATATCTGTCTCTGAGAGTAGGTCCCTACTTCTGCAGTGACATGCCTGAGGGTCTTTGTGCTTCATTGTCAGGCTTTTCTGTGAGGGCAATTCAGATTAGAGGAGGAATTGTCCAGTGGTGCTGCACACACAGCCCAGTACTGTGGTGCCCAAATTAGAGTTGAGCAAACCAGACCTGGGTTGACACAAAGGGTTTGAGCTATCATTTCAAGGCATAGCAGTGTTGCAGGTGGTGGACATGTGCAGAGGACTTTGGCCAAACGCAATATGCTCCTATTTCATTAAGTGGGTTTCGCATATCTCCCTGTGAAACTGGGAGATGGTGCTGCTGGATGGGAATGCAGCAGCTCCTCAGATTTTGCTTGGGGAGAAAGGCTGAGGGGGTAATTATCAATCTAAATTCATTCCTGGCTCATGCCAGATGGTGCCATCTGAAACGCTGTTGGTCATGGCAAGTGGCTGGCACTGCTTGGGAGGGAAGGCTGGGGACAGCAGCGGCTCTTACAGGGAGAGGAGAACAGGAAAGGTCTGTGTTTCTGTGCAGCAGATGGAGAATGATGAAGAGAAGGGGTGCTGGGGGGTTTAGTGGACCAGGGGACTACAGCCTTATGCTCTGGCCCAGGGGCCTGGAGAGGAACCCAGCTCACTCCCTGAGTTCTGTAACACTTGAAACAGGAAATATGTTGCCTGCCATCTCCTTCTGGGTGAGTCTTGTGAGAGACACACATACCCAGAACATACAGGAGTCAATAAGCCTAACTTTCACTGTGCTGAAGATGGAGTCGCTGATCTTTAATACTGCTGGGCTTTGGCACTATGTCCTTTTGTGCCAATGGAGATAAATCTAGCACTCTGCGACTGGGTGGCTGAAAGTAATGTGCAAATGGGTTTTATTCAGATATTTTTTGTCTTCATGACTCTTGGAGTCATGGGCATGAGCTACAATTGTGTCTGCAGGTGGAATGGCCTGTGGTGGGGGATGAAAGAAAGAGGGAAGTCTGTGTGGTCCCCAGCAACTACCGTTGGCATATTTTAGGCAGCATTTATTAGAGCCTTTGTTGGCAGAAGTTCAGCAGAAGACTTCACACTGTAGATGATGTAATTTTGAGACCTGGTAATAATTGTTGCCAAAGTGTGAGGTCTGAGGTGGACAAGTGATCATCTGAACATAGCCTATGCACCTGCTGGGAATCAATCTTCTTGCTCTTCTGCTCTCCAGCTGTCTCTGAAAATAACAGTCAGCATTTGCAGAAAAACCTGTAAGGAAAGCAATAATGTTTGTTTCATGGCTTTTACAGTCCCTCAGAGAAGGATGTAACATGGCAGTCAAACTCAGGGCGGAGCAAGCGTATCTGGTCCTTTTGCTATCCTCCAAAACAATAAGCAAAGCAATTCACCCTCAAATTGTGGATCGAGTGTGACTGTTGTTATTGGCATGGCAGTACCTTGTCTTATTTCCACTGTCACGATGGGATTAATATTAATCAGTGGAGGACAAGGGGAGGAGGGCAGACAGAGGAGCAGAGGGAGCAGCAATTGCTGAATAACCTATGAAGCTCTAATTAAGCTTTCCCTGTATAAGAGGGGCTGAAGCAGTTGTTTGCAGAGGTTCTGCCATTGTGGCTGTGTTTCTGCCACTGAGCCTGCTGGCACTGGGTGACATTTCAGGCGTTATTTTTTCTTACTGTTTTGAAGACAGCTGTTGCTTTTGCTCCTTTGGGAGATAGTGAGTTTCTCTACCTCCCTCTTGCTTTGCCCCTAGAGAGACATAAGAAAAAAGAAAGACAGCACAGGTCTTCTGTCCTAGGACACTCAGTGAATGAGGTGATCTGAGTGGCAGTGACACAGAGGTACCAGCTGGGTCTTAGCCCATGCACAGGAGACAAACCTGCAAAGCTGTGAATGCTAATGTGTCCCTCAGGGCTTGAACCACAGTGCCCTGACAGCAGCATACAGGCTGACTCCACTTGTCCCGCTAAGTGCCCAACTTGAAACAAGACATGAAGAAGGACAGTGTTGCTTTGTCCCTTAGCACTCTGACAGAACCTTTAACAGAAAAGGAAGGTAATTTCTCCCTTTTCACTGCATGCACTTGCAGGGGGGTTTGTTGCAGTAAGGATGTGGGAAAGATAGCAGTTTGAAAGGCAAGAGGACAAGAGAGGTGGAGAAGAACTGCCCAGCAACAAATAAGGAGCATACAAGATCAGTCTGCATCTGCCCAGGTTTCCTTAAATGGTGAGTATTGCCCGAAACCGCTTGTCACTGGGAGTCAAAAGGTAAAGCATCCTCTGTTTGGCCACTTGTATGAATGCCATTTAAAACGTGTGTGTGGCCTCTCAATATGCTGTTGCAACTGGGCTGGGGAATCACTGTAGATCTCTTTATAGACCATGACTTTAATCCTTCATTTTGAAGTTTAATTGTAACAGGCAGTAAAGCGCTTAAAAACTCCTCCTCAAAGTTGCTACATTTTGAGGAGCTTTTATTGGCATGTTGTCATTTAACACAATATAGTTCTCCAGGGATAGGTGTGCTAAAGTGTTTTGGGACTCTTTTGGTAAATAAAGTTCTCCCAGCTATCAGGAATTACAAGTTTGTGGTTAGTCTGTATGTCAAACTAAACTGGAAAATGTTTTCCTTTTGCTGCCAAAGTTATGAAGAAATGAGATGTTGCCACAGCCTTGTATTTCCCAGTCATTAGTCATGTACAAGCAATTCTTCTCTTCCTATCTCAGCCAGTTGCCACTCCTTCCTACAGGGATTACACCACTAATGAGCTAGAGGGAACCAGTGCAAAACCTCTTCCCCTTCCCAGAGAAATCGCACTCAGGTGGTTCGCTGCTGCTTTAGAGATCAGCAAAGCACACCAATGCCACTTTGAATCTCAACATCTCATTGATATTCAAGCCTCTTGGAGGTATGCAAGGATTCACCACAGGGATGTATTTCTAATATGACTGCCTATACTGCAAGGCTGGCAGGGTGGAAGGAACTGTTTTTTCCAGGTCTGTTAAGTACTCTAGAGAGGGATGTCCTGAAGGAGCTGGTTCCTGCTGCCTGTCCCTGTTGGCAGCACCTAATTTCTGCTTACAGTGGCAGCTCATTGCCAAAGCTAAGAGGAAAGCAGTGAAGAAGGGAATTGTTTATCAATTTGGGCAGTGCAACTTCTTTGAGTCAACTCCCTAAATGGAAAGTTCAGGCACACAATGCTTTGTGTCATACAGTGGATAAAAATCACATAGGTGGGTGCAGGACTGAATGCAGACATGGGTTGCAGGGCTGTGCTGGATACCTGCACTTGTGCAGTGAGAGGCTTAGCCAGGAGCATAGCAATGCCAAGGAAGAGGATGTGCCCTTAGCTGGAGCTGGACAGCTGAGCTAGATCACCTTTGACGACTGCAATGAGGAGCTGGCTAGCTGGGTTTTAATAGAGTGTAGGTGTAGCCAGTGCTATACAGATCAACAAACAGGCTTAAGATCAGGGAAGGCAAAACATAAGGCTTTTCTTTACTTTTGCATATCCTTATCCTTCCACCCCTTCTCTGCAATAAATAGCACTTCCTAGCATTTTTCAGAAGTGTAACATCAGCCCATGCATGGACGGGCATATTTCAGAAACAGAGAGCAGGCACTATGCCACTACTTTTTGTGGAGCTTGCTAGCAAGGAACATGGGAGGTGTATTGGAGGAGTGTCACCTAGGAGGATTTCTGTATGCCTCTAACTTGAGGCATATAGGGATAGCTTTCAGGCACAAGCACACCAGGTCACAGCTGAAGCAATGAAGTAGGTCTGACAGGCGCTTGGATAAAGAGAAGATCTCTGCAGGGTATTCAATTCTCTTTTAAAGGTTACATTCCCCTCTAAAGGTTGTGTTTGCAAATGAAAACCAAGACATTAGCAGGGTGATGACTTAAATGCCAGGTGCTACTTCAACCAAAGAAACATACTTATCTGTACCAGAAGTTATTTAAATACTTAGAAAATAAGGAAGTACAGGTCTAACTTAGGATTATACAGCTAGTGTATTATCACTAATCTTCAGAAAGAACCCATAGCTCCTTAGAAGTTTTCTGTATGTTCCTATTTCCCAAAATATGTACAGTATTTGACTATTTCGTTAGCAAAGAGCTAGTTTCAGCTGCCCCATAAATCATAGGAAATAGCTGCAGAGATGAAAGAGTCCTCTCCGCTAAAATTCTTCCCCCTCTTTCTTTCTGGCATGTGTTTGTTCTCCTGCCTTCTTACATGACAGTTTATTCATTGCCTGTTTATGGTAAAGAGAGATCATATTATTTAAAAAATAAGCATCTTCTTTGAAAAAGGGTCAAAGAGAGTCCCAGCCTCTGCCATCAGCAGACGCAATTGTGTTGCATTCTAAGAATCTTCTTTTAATGGTCATTTTCATAAAAAAACCCACTGTTTTCCAAAGCTATTGATACTATTTGTCAGGACCATCATAATTTGAAAAAGCAAGAGGCTAAGCAGCATTTGAAATCTGAAAGTGCTGCTCCATGGTCAGGCTATTTTAGGAAAGCATTGCAATAGCCCTTGAGTATGACAACTGAAAACAGCTTTTATTCCTCTCAGAGGCTTCTGCAGCTCTTGCTCAAGATTTACAGAAATGGAAGCCAGATGCTAATAGCTTGAATTTGATTAAAGGTGGCCAGTCAAGCTCCCTGGAGTCATGAGGTTGACATCAGAACCATAACTTTGTTTAAAGTCAGTGGAGATGGATTATCTATCATGTTGGAGACCTCTGAGGTACCCCTTGTATGATCTGGGTAGACAACTCTGAAATCTCAGGCCCAGGTAATACACGCTGGGCCTTACAGCATGCAGATAGGCTGAGATGGAGCTCGGGCTCACGACACTAGATTTTAGAGTCTGGAGAACTGTGAAGGACAGAAGATGTTGTTCATCGTTCCAGCCTACACTGTGGCTGCTCCATTCAAGTGCAGTGCTTGAGCACTGGTGTTGTACATGTGCTGGGGATCACAGATGTGGCACACTCTGTGTGCTTCAGCAACAAGCACCTTGTTAGCAATAAAAAGATTTTTTAGAGCTCATGCCTGAAAGCAAAAGGGTTTCTCCAGGGGAAGTGGTGGCAGCTTCTGGTGTCTGTGGCTTCCCTTGCTCCTGAGGCCTCGTTGTTCCAAAGATCACCCCAGGTATGGATGGAAACCTCCCAGCTTTCATAGAAGCTGAAGTGGTTAGTATTTCTTTATTCTCCAAGAACCTCTGCAGTAATTTCCAGTGCCATACTGTCTGTAGAACTTCTTTGGTTTTAGTTTTGTTTTAGTTCCTAGTTTCATTGCTTCCTTCCCCATAACCACTTACCCCTTCCCTTTGTCCCCACGTGTCACCATCCCCATCCCTGCTAATGTGCTAGGGAGTTACAGTTGCTGCAGTATAATGAATAGACAAGTCTCAGAAAGGCACACTGTGAAAATACATATTCAATGTGCCTGAAATTGACCTGAGGTCTGCTTTCCTCAGAGACCACGTTTTTCCTTTTATTTAGAAGGCACTAAAAAAAATAATTAAACCATCTCTGTAAGCTGATGTTTTCATTGGCAATAACTGTGGACCCTAATTCTGCACTAAACAAAGTTACAACTTTGCCTTGGCAACATATTTAATAGCATTGTTTGCAGAAGAACAGTTTGCTTTCCACATCTGGACAACTGATGTATGAAATACAGCATCCTTCTGGCAGGGGGGAGCTCTCTCACTATCTTCATGGCTGCTTAAGGAGTCTTACTATGACTGATCTTCCCTGGCCTAATAGTGCTTGCTGTTGAGCAAGCATATTTGAACTTCCCCATTCCCTTTCCATTTCCCTTCCTGTGTGGACCTATGCAGTTTCTATAGTGTTAGTCCTGAGGATGACAAATGACCCACCTGGGTGTTTATGCCTCTCCTTTGTTCTCACAGTATGATCTTGTGTGTGGCCATGCCTGGATGCTGGATCTCTCACAGGCCATCCTCAATCTGGGCTTTCTGACTGGTGCATTCATCCTGGGCTATGCTGCAGACAGGTACAGTATAAGCTCGGCTATCCTTTGGTTCGCTGGGGGGTGAAATCACTTGCAGCATCACCTATAATAGATACCTTCATTTTGAAGGGTTAACTCACTTTGGATAAATATTCCCAACCTGTAGTAACAAACAGTGTGATCTTTGCTTTTATTTGGGCTGGAAGCTTTATGTGATCTCACTTTCTAATTCTGTTTGGATCTTAAAATATAATGAAATTAGCTTTTCTTGTGGTTTTCAATATTTCCTGCACACATCTGGACCCAGGAAGGGCAAAAGGACAGAGAAACAAAAATAAAGCATTCAGAGGAGTTTCCTGGACTGATGTTTACTGAGGGATGTGTAATAGGCACCACTGATGAAGAAAGCAGCTACTTGAGAAAAGAAGGAAGGGGCTCAGTGTGGTAACTCTCTGCATTCACCAGCTGGACTCATATGCTTACATCCGAGGTCATAGCTCCTGCTAACCAGTCCTCAGCTCTGTCAGAGCTGGATGAAACCAAGGAAAAGTCCTTCTCAAATTTATGAATTCTGTGATCCTTTGAAAAGATGAGGGTGATATTCAGGCTTGAGTAGCTAACCTGCTCCAGAGTGGAACTTTCATAAGCTTTACCTTGCTCTGAGAGTAAAGAAGGGAGCCTAATTTGTGTTCTGTGCTGCTATTTAACAGTAGTCAACCTATGCATTAGCTGAGAGCACCACTGGTGATTTCAATTGCAGAGCATTTTTCTTCAGTTCATAAAATACTTTCTTTCTGCCTGTTTTATTTTTCTTTCAAATCTGTACTAATAGTAACAATAAATTACTGTACCATTTCTGTTTGGGCTGGAATACTTATGGACTTATCTGTAATGTCATCTCAGATGGCACATTTTGAACTAGCAAACAAAAGTACTTTTATGGAAAACCTCATCTTTACAAGGGATATAATAATAAGGGAAAAAGCAAGACAGAAAAGAGGCTATGTCAGTAACTTAAGATATCTCTGCTCAGTATCTGGCTGGGCAATTGTGGTACTAGCATCTTAAGATCTGTGAAAGAGCAAAGATAATATAGCCAATTATTAAAATAAAATAGTGTGTCTAGGAGTACTGATGTATTAAGCGTAATATAAATTACTGTAGGACTATGAATGTTGTACATTGACAGCACTGGGGGAATATGCTGCAGCCAGATTATTAGTCTCTTGCCTCCTTGACAGCACTCAGAAGAATGGATCTGGTTGAAAATAGTCTGGTTTTTGTCCTGTATTAGTTCTTCTCTTGAAACCTTTTGAACAAAATGAACGAACAAATACTGTCACAAATACTTCATGGTAATATAAACAGCTACATCAGTTTTCACAGTTTCTTCTTCTTAAAAAAACAATAATGAAGAAAAGATCTAGTTGTGTTCCAGGACACAGTTGCCATGATACTACAGGGAGATTTTTATTTTTTTTAAATTGTGGCTTACCCTGGGCACATAATTATGTGTCTTGCTGGAAAATGAAACTCATGAATACATTAGGCAGACTTTGAAAAGAAGTGGTCTAAACCTAAACAAAACCTAAAAAAAATCACTTGGAGTAGTTAAAAAAGAAATTAATAACTTTCACACAGCTGGCTGTAATTGCTATTAGGAGTCTAATTTGTGAAAACAGAAATTCCCAGCAAGAGTTGCCCTTCTCAAAAACCTGATCAGATCAAACTTGATCAAAAAGCTGAACTGTAACATTTGGGTCACAATTTAGGTACAAAAAGAAAACAGTTTTCTAAAACATAAGGGGTCCTGGTGAGAATATCACCAGTTTTAAAGGTAGGACCTAAAGATGGTGATAGCTACCATAGGGAAAAGAGTCCCATATTCCAAGGGCGAAGTTTCAAGGAGCCACCTTTCAGAAAAAGTTGATGTCAAAAAGGCACTTTCAGTTCTAGCATTAAAATGAAATGTCGGGGGGTGGGGTGGGGGAAGAAAAACTTTTGTGTCTTTCCAGGATCTTCACTTTCTCTTCATTTTTCAACAGATATGGCAGAATGCCCATCTACCTGCTCTCCTGTCTTGGCGTTGGGATATGTGGTATCATAGTGGCATTTGCACCAAATTTTACTGTATTTTTGATCTTCCGTTTTCTCCAAGGCATGTTTGGCAAGGGAACCTGGATGACATGCTATGTTATTGGTGAGAGCTGTTATCTTCTTTCCTGATTAGAAAATGAGGGATTTTTGGTGTACAAACAGTCTGGCTACCTCTGCTCTTGATAATATTTTTTTCTTGGAAACAGAGCATTGGCCATGGAGTCAGCAGCCCAAGTCTGTTCTAGTTAATGCATTTGTCCTCCACTAATTAAGAGGTGAAGGAATAGCATATGCCTTTATGTCTTCTTATTACATAGAAGATCACCAAGATGATAAAAATCTACAGAGTAAGCCCGAAATAAACTGGATTCACATACAGGGACATGGTTAATTTTGGCGGAGTCTGAACATCTTCCAGAGGTGCTCAGAGGAATTAACTGCTTTTCCTCACTGGGAGGACAGATACTTGGATGGCTGCTTTCATTCTTTAGCTGGGAGACTTTGCTTAGTGTCAGGCTGGACACCAGGGTCCATATTAGGATTATTATTTCCTGAAAAGGGAAAAGGAAGAAAGCTTATTTATAAATAGCATCAAAACAGCAGGAATGCAGAATCTTTGATGGATTATAGTCTGTCAATCTACAGACTATAGCAATGAGGCTCCTCACGTAGCAATCTTACTTTTCATGAGAAAAGGATATTGTTTTGGCATCTTGAATAACTTCCAGATTCAGAAAGGCAGTCATAGGGCATGAAAGAGCAAGACACTGAGGAAGACATCCAACTACAGATGGGATGTCAGATTTACTTAAAATCAGGCATTTGGTAATCTAATGTGATAATCCAGAACACAGTGATAACATCATCATACAGTGTAAAAACTTGTCTCATTGCTGTTTTCTGTGAGGCATGACAACTTTTTAAAATTCCTAGTGGAATTCAGATGAAGGAGAGCAGAATTGTAATGAGATATAAACAGATACAGCGAGACCAGTGAATATTGTGGTGATGTATGTGCAAACATACCTGTCTAGCCCTCTTAGCATCTAAAGCCCAGAAGCACCTCGGGCTTTTGGGCAAAGTTACACTGCTGAGCAGCTAAAGTCCAAAATCTAGTGAAAGGACCAGAAGCTGACTTTCCTCTCACTTCCAAGCATATGGCTTAATTTTAAACTGGGATCTTATCCTGAAACTTTGGCAAGTGATCTAACCAGCAAAATGTTTTATCACAGAGCCATGGTATCCTTAAATTTTCCAAGCTTTAACAGTAAGGAATGTTTTTCAATACTCATATCAGACTGCCTGACTTTAGGAAGAGGTTCAGAGAAACAACATCCTGAGGCACAGTGTATTACGGCAGCCCTAAACTAAGTGCATAGCTCTTGGAGAGAGTGATTACTTCTAAATCCCTTCAGGGATCTGCTTTTATACTCTGGGATCACCCAGAGTAATTACCAACCTAGTATCTTTTAAAAGGCATATAGTGACTATAGGTTTTTCACCATGAGGATGGTTGCCATTAATACATCCCCAAAGCTATTGATCTGTACTTCAGACTGCCTCAAGAACTTCCCTTTGCTTTCATGTACAACCCAGCTCTTCCTGGGCCACTGCTAAGCTTTAGGCAATAGAATTGTCCCTGATCTATGCAGGCATGATATGATGAATAGCCAATAAAAATAGTCATGATATCATATTTCTCTGCATTGACAGCTGAAACAAATCATTGTTACTTGTAAAATTGTGTTTCCTTTAGTAAAACAAACAAATAAATAAAAGTGTTTTCTGTGTATTGTAGATGAACATAAACCCCTCTGCTTTTATTCTGAAGCTTACCTAGTGCTGACAGTTTTGAAACAAGCAGGAGACACTTCTTCATGGGTTTGCATAGGTTTCAGAGCAATTAGACATATTCACAAAATTAAAAAATCACTGGAACATTAAAAAAAAAAAAAAAAAAAAAGGGAGAGCAAAGGCTATGGTGGTTCTAGTAAATAAACCAAACTGCATCATACTTTAGCACTCAGAGCAACCAGAATGGTATGGTTAAACTCTCTTCCCCACAGATGCCTTCCCCATATTTCCTGCTGGGAGTAGTCCCCACATGAAGGATCCTCTTGTCTGGAACATGTACTAAAACATTACTAGGGGGAGTACTAACAATGTCCCGCTACGCATGATCATGATGCAGCCTCAAACCCCTGTTCTGGCCCCATGTAATTCAGCAGTAAGCATGCAGTCAGAAAACCCTCTAGGTGAAGAATGATGGGTGAATTGATGAGGAGGTGTCAACTGTGTTGGCCCTGGACAGCCTCGGTGACATGCTTACACTGCTGAAGACAAGATGCTGGGCTAGACACACTTGTGACCTGATACAGTACTATTGTTCCAACTGTAATATTTTTCTTTAGAATTAGGTTTGTTTCTATATTGTTTATTTTGGCTTTCTCTCTGCTCAGTGACGGAGATCGTTGGTTCTGATCAGAGGATTGTTGGAATCGTGATTCAGATATTCTTTACCCTGGGAATTATAATTCTCCCTGGAATTGCATACTTGATTCCCACCTGGCAGGGGATCCAGCTGGCTATTTCACTGCCCAACTTCCTCTTCCTGCTCTACTATTGGTAATGTTGCAGTCATTACTCGTCTTTGTTGCTACTGCTATTCAAGCACCTAGAGTCTCCTGCTGTGGTCCAAGTTTCTGGAGTGGAAGATGTTGTAGGTTAGGAAGAAGATATCTGCATATTGTTGATTTTGTCATTTGTAATTCTTTATTAGTGAATCACAGACATACTTTTGGTTTTCTGCCCAGAGTTTGCCTTTCTGATCAGCTGCAGCTGGGCCTTCACAGAACCCCGCTCTGTTTATAAGGTTAACTTGATCAAAGTCTGCTTTTCCCATCAGCCGTGAGACCCCACTTGTACCTCTCATTATCTATTCAGTTCAAGTCTGAACTTGCCCCACAGGTGCCATGAGCTGGGCAGTACAGCTAGTGAGAAAGTAGAGCCCTATGCCATGGTAAACACCTGCCTCAGTGTGGTTGTCCTTTGGGCTGGATCCAGCAAAACTAACCCATATACTCCCCTCCTGCACATTGTTTCCTTAAGTGTTGCCTGCTGTGAACTTTTAAATTGTGAATCATCTTAACCCTAGGCTAGCAGAAACTGAAACACCCATCAGTAGTATTGCTTTGTGTTCAGTTTATAAAACATGTATACATTTGAGAGAGTGTGTGTGTGTGTGTATCTTATAATGATAGAGCTAGAAGTTTCCTGATCTGCCTACACATGTTACCACATGTGCTTAGTATTGACTTTTATTGTTCACTGCTGTTCTACAGGCACCTTCTTTGCTTATTGGGTGTCAACTTTTGAAAACCATTGTGCAAATACAATGGTTAGATTTCTTATTTTTCAGCCTTGACAGGTATTGATATAGTCTATGTTCTTCTTTCTTGCCCACAATGATCAAACATTTTACAGGAGACTGACTGGAAAAGCAGTCCTCAAAAGAGTTTCTGTATCCCAAAGACTGAAAAATCAGTGTGTTTTATGTTAATCCAGGGTAAAAGACAAAACTTTGGTTTGTTCATGGTGTTACAGGGTAGAACCCCTGTTTATGAATCCTGTGTTTCTGCAGGGTGGTTCCTGAATCTCCACGTTGGCTCCTGACTCGTAATAAGGGAGAGAAGGCATTAAAAATCATGCGCAATATTGCAAAACACAATGGGAAATTTCTCTCACCACATTACTCCGAGGTACTGTCATCTGCTTGAGCAAGAGGTTTTTCTAAACTTTCTTAAACTTTGGAAAGTTCAGTGGTGTTAAGATGCATTCTTTTTAAGTGATGGACAACATTCTTGAAGTATCACACCGGAACAAGATTGTCAGTCCCACACCTACTTTGTTAATTGCAAGATGGTAAAAGTGAACTGGCTGGAAATATATGAACTGAAAAGAGAAGTCTGCAAAACAATGAATCAGGTCTTTTCATTTGAAACACTCCTATTTTAAAAACTTCTGGGAAATATCAGAAACTAGCCTGAGGGCCAATAGTATTTCACAGCAGCTGCCATTTTAGCTGATGGGATGTGTGGAGATAGCAGGATTCATTTTCCTGGCTCCCTGTCTAGAATTTCCTTTTACAACTCAAAATGAAGAAAATTAGAAATTAGAATTTAAGGATAAATTTGCTTCCATCCCAACAGGGGCAAAATACGCTGCAAAATTCACAACTGTGGAAGCTCCATCTGAGACTGCTATTTACAAAATAGGACAATATAAGTTAGAGTTACATTCCTTTGGCAAGAGGTCTTGACAGAAAGGACTGATGCATTTCAAATAACAGTGTTGTGTCATTGCAGCATTTGACTTTTTCTGTGCTGGATATCATTGTCTGGTTCTCAGACCATGATTATTTGGCATTTGCCTTATGGTTCAGTGATAGCAGATGTGGGCAACTAGAATGATCAAGGTCCCTTCCAAGCCAAGTCATTATATGATTCTATGATTCCTGTGCTGTGGACCCCAGAGCTGGATGCAGTTTTTCAGGTGGGGTCTCACTTGAGTGAAGCAGAGGGGCAGAATCATCTCCCTCACTCTGCTAGCCACAGTGCTTGTATTGTACCCCAAGATACAATTGGCTTTCTGTGCTGCAAGTGCACATTGCTGGCTCATGTCCAGCCTCTCATCCACCAGCACCTTCAAGTCCTTCTCAGCAGGGCTGCTCTCGATCTGTTCGTTCCCCAGCCTGTATTGATACTGACCATTGCCCCAATCCAGGTACAGCACCTTGCTGCTGGCCTTGTTAAACCTCAGGAGATTATGAAAGGGCATAGACCTGTTGAATTGACTCCAGAGGAGGGCCATGAAGATGATCAGAAGGCTGGAGCATCTCTCATGAGGAAATGCTGAGAGAGCTGGGGTTGTTGAACCCAAGGAAGTGAAGTCTCTGGGGAGATCTTAGAACACCTTCCAGTAACTAAAAGGGTCCTCCAGGAGAGCTGAAGAGGGACTTTTGTCAAGGGCATGAATTGACAGAACAAGCAGGAATGGCTTCAAACTGACAGAGGGCATTTTTAGATTAGATATTAGGAATAAATTCCTTACTGAGGGGATGGTGAGGCACTGGAACAGGTTTCCCAGAAAAGCTGTGGATGCCCCATCCCTGGGAGTGTTCAGACTGGCCAAGGCTTTAAGCAACCTGATCTAATAGAAGGTGTCCCTGCCCATGACAAGGGATTTGGAACACAATGATCTTTAATGCCTCTTCCAACCCAAACCATTCCATGATTCTATGATATTGTCTTTGTCTAGGGTATGTACACCGGTGAGATTCTCACATCCACATCAACGATGCCAAGTGCTGAGTGTGGCCCAAGACATGTAGCAGAAAGCTTATGCAGCGGCAGTTCACCTTCCGTGTTCAGCCCTGCATTCCTACACTCACTTCCTCTCTAAACATTGGCATTTTCAAAGCATCCTGTCAGAAAGAAGATATGTGCCTTTCCCTACTCTTTAAGTTATATTTAATTTTTTTTCAAAAGCATCCATGCTTATGACCCTAAGCCACTCCCAGCTGCAGCAGATTAACCTCCACACAGACAGATCTGTGCTGGACCTGTTCCTGGACTTTTTTAATGTAGAATGCCTGCCATCCTTTGTGCCATGCCCAGAGGAAAGAGAGCATCTCCAGGAAGCACATTAGTAGTAGATCGAGTGTATCTCTCACATTAACTCATGTCAGACTTATCTTTCATGAAGCAACTCCAGAATTTCCAGCTAAGTGATGCATGTGTGGAGGCACAGAGAGAAGTGAGAAGCTATAGGCATTATCCATCAATGCACTTTGGCTCAGATTTTCCAATATGTCTGTATCCATTTCATTGGCCAAGTCCCTTACATGGCTCTGGATGTAGCAGCTTTGAGTTTTTGTTGGCATGCAGAAACCACAGATGACCTTTGTATTAAAAAAGGTAAACTTTTGCTGCTTTTGCTCTGTGACAGCACTGGTACAGTTCAACTCCAACCAGAACTCATTAAGTCAAGTGCAAATTATAGACTTTTCCCTTTGCTTATATTTATCCTAGCATGGGGATTTTTTTCAAACTAATTTTCTAATTCTTGGTCTCTGTCCGAACCCAGAATGAACTGCAACCAGCTGAGTAAGAGCTGCTTCTTAAGACACTTGTGGATCAAAATCCCTCTCTTTATATACAGATATATACTTTTTCCTACTATATAAATATATCCAGACATATGTATTTCTTTTATACATTGACATACATATGTAAGTATTATAGACATGGATGGATGTACTATCCCATGAAGAATTAAGCATGTATGTAGAACTATATATCTTTAAAAATTTGTGGAAAATCTGATATGTAATTTTGCTGGAACAAAAAAATGTGAGTGAAGTTGGTTATAAAATTTCATCCTGGGTTTTCAGATGGTGTACCTTTAGAAACATGGGCCCAGTCACTGAATTCCTGACTGCACTAATGTGAATAGCAAAGCTCTCCTTGACTTCAAAGAACAAAAGGAGGATTTTGTTTCCCCTACAAAGAGTTCACTCTCCATAGGGATTTTTTTCTTCATCCATAAAAAAGTGCTCAGTCATGCTTGGGGTTATTATGACTTTATTAAGACATAAAAATAAAAGTAGCAGTTGTGCTGAATGTATCTTTAGTCCTTTGGAAAACTAAAACCATATTTGCACAGAGTCACAACTGATGGCTGGCAGCCCATCCTTATGAGCAACAGACATGGCAGCTTTATAACTATACTGTGAGAGAGTCCAAGAGCAGTGCAGAAACCCAGCAACCTCAGCCTGCCTCACAAAGAGCTCTGGCATGCAGCAGAAGTGGCAGTGCTTTGAAGAAAACTTCTGGCTGTGTTTACAGTAGAAAAGCAAGAGGGAGTAGAAAGGAGGTTCAAACAAATGTGGGGCTTCTCTGTCTTACTTAAAAAGCTTTGTGTCACTCAGTTATGAAAAAGTCACATGTAAAAACATCCAGCCGAATCTCACTGAAAAGCAGCTGTGCCACTTTATGATATAAAAAACATATAAAGGTGAAAGCTTCGGGTAAAAGCCACATTCAGTACTGTGATTGGATATTTTAAGACCCTCGGAATTTCACTAGTTGAATATTTTGTAGCACCCAAGCATTGTCACAGATTTGCATTTTCTCTCACTCCTGTTTTCGTCCTGCTGCCCAGCTGTGCCACCAGTGATTTTTCTAAGCCCATTGATTGCTGCCCATGCCCTCTCTCCCTGCTTCCCTCAGCTCATCACTTTGCCCTTCCTGCCACAGTCTCCTCCTCTCTCCCACCTCTGCCAGAAGGCATTTCTGCTCCCAGGGACCCTGATGTGGCAATGACTGCTTATTGCCTTCCAAGAAAATCCAGGCCTACCTTTCTCAGTTTACAAGAAGGAAATAATTTTTCCATTCTCAAGTTAAGATTGGGGATTATTTTATTGCTTTTTTCACATGGTCATTATTAAGGAAAGCCCATGGCTATATCCAGTTAAAAGCTATTCCCATGTCTGTGTGCTGCTCTGGAGTGCTCTAAGCAGCAAACTGGCTCGTCAGCACCTTTACTCGTTGGACTGGAATATTGCTGATCACTGTGTTTATACAGGAACTCTGCCCCACTGCCTTGACTGACCCCTGACAGCTGACTACTGCTCGCTTGTCTCCTCAGATCACTGTTAGCAATGAGGAGGTCAGCAACCCTTCCTTTCTTGACCTGGTGAGGACTCCCCAGATGAGGAGGTGCACACTTATCCTGATGTATGCCTGGTGAGTGCCCATTTCAGTCCAATTTGTTACCAGACTGGTGGGTTTTGAAGAAAGATTTCCTTGTGACTTTTAGGGTTTCTTCATCTGCTTACAATAATTTATTTGCCTCTCAACACTTTTTCCCCTTTGCTGTTTAGGTTCACAAGTGCCCTGATCTACCAAGGGCTTGTCATGCGCCTAGGAATTGTTGGCGGAAACCTCTACCTAGACTTCTTCATCTCAGGAGCTGTGGAGCTGCCTGCTGCCTTCCTAATTATAGTGACAATTGATCGTGTTGGCCGGAGCCTGCCCTTTGCAATAAGCAACATTGTGGCAGGCATTGCCTGTCTCATTACTGCCTTCTTGCCAGAAGGTAATTCCCTTTCCAGTGTCAGGCTCTTGAGGTCAGTGACAGAATTCTTGCTGACACCCCCTGAGCAAGGACAGCAAGCCACACAAAATTGCAGATTTCCCCCGGTTCCCACTTCTGTATGTCTCCCAGAAGAGCTACCACATGATGAGTGGATGCTGTCTGCACCATGCTTCTCCTGTGGCAGCTTCCCCAACACAGGTCATGGCAATTCAGGCACAGAGGGTCTGCTCACCATGTTGTCTGCTGGCTCTGCCAGCATCATTTTCTATATGTTAACAAAATATAAAGGTCCTGCTGGGACAGCAGGGACTGGGGACTGTTGATCTCCTGTAGCTACGGCTGTCGCAAGAGGAGGGAACAAAGAGGGGCACTGGGAAATTACTCATGCAGGACACTTTCCTCCAGCACCTTCCTGTATTTTGTACCATACCATACACTGAGCCTGGAGCATCAGGTCTGAGGTTAGAGCAGGAGCATCATGTGGGGGTGATGCGGCCTGAGTGAGGAGAAGGAAGCAGTGGCCTGGGGACAGCAGCATGCTGCCATCAGCCTTGTCCTAGCAGTGGTGAAGTGCTGAGGGGACCCTGTAGAAGTGAGGGGAAGACAGCCTGGGGATTAAGATACGTGCATATGGAACACCTGAAGTACAAGTCCTGCTTTCAAGAAAAGTCTGTTTTTACAGATGGAAAAAGCTGAACCAAGGGCTTGTGAGAGCCACATCACACTGGGGTGTTCTCACAGTTCTAGTCCCCTGGCAGAGGGAGGAGCCACATGGACATCACTTTCACCTAGGGGTTCTGAAGGACTGAGGGGGTGCCAGGAAGACAACATGGATTTGTTTTGTTCTTTCCAGTCTTTGCTTTTCTTACACATGTTTTGAAAACAAAACTTTTCAGGGCAAAGGCAGTGTCTCACAACATGGAATGAAACTTGATGGGGGTTTGTTTGGTTGTTTTGGAAGGGAAATAAACCCAAGTGTCTCATTTTTTGTTCAGAGCAAACTGAAATGTTTTCTTGTTCTTCCTGTTGAAGTTTTGAGAAAACACAATCCCTGCCAGCACCCTCTCCAGTGGTGCAACTCCCCTTCACGCCGGGCTCAGGCTTGTTGTTTCACTTGCCTCCCCTTCTGCCCAGTTGTGGTGAGACCATGCCCACCAGAGCTTGAGCAGAGCCAGGAGAGATGGGCAGAGCCAACAGGGCAATGTCATGTCCCTGTGCCAGTCTTGTCATGTACAAAGACAAGCAGCAGGGAAAGGAAGGGGAGTATGGCCAGGGGTAGCATTATTAAGAATGGGTCTAATGTGCACTGGATAGACAAATTATGAAGGGTAGGTGGTCTGCTCTAGAGAGAACTATTTTACTGCAACATCCCTGGAGGTTTTTAAAGGATGCATAGATGTGGCACTTACGGACATGGTTTAGTGGTGGATTTGGCAGTGCTTGGTTAATGGTTGGACTCAATGGTCTGGAAGGCCTCTTCCAATCTAAATGATTCTATGATTCTATGCACTTTTAGTGGTAGCTTCCTTGTGGTCAGAAGGCTTTGTGAGGTAACTCAACAGTGTTGCTTACAGCATAATATCCCTACATAACTAAATAATCCTTTCCAGAGCACAATTTGAACGTGGTGATGGAAGCTTATAATGTTCATTCTCCCACCCACACTGTTATGCCCCACCAGCATCTTGAATTAGTCAACTGAAGTGATTTCTAATTCTACAAAGCAGCCTCACATGACACTCAAAAGCAATAAATGCCAGTATAGATTGATACCTACAGCAGTGGCCTTTCAGTCTGATTTGCACTGATCCAGTGTTCTGTGGTATAACTTCTGCTGACAGAACCTGGGCTTTCAGAAACGCTCTGCTAGTGTGGCAAAACACACTTCACCAACATTTATTTTTGAATGAACAGATATCCCATGGCTTAAAACAACAGTTGCCACGCTGGGAAGACTGAGCATCACAATAGCTTTTGAAGTCGTCTATCTAGTGAACAGTGAACTGTACCCTACAACACTGAGGTATGTCAAAAGCTCCCAGAAGTCTTTCAGTTTTTCCCTCTGCTTTTATGTATTGCCTGTTTCACTGCTGTTTAAGTAAACTTGGTTTTCTTCAGAGTTTCCCAGCTGAATGAATAGTGACTACTCAATGTGGATGGCATATGCTGATGAGATAATTTTGGAGATGAGTCTACATTCTACTCCTTAAGCTTCTGGTTAATCTGTTTGTAGCACCTCTCTAATATCTGGTACTTTTTGTCTTTTGCAGAAACTTTGGTGTTTCCCTGTGCTCAAGTCTGTGTGACCTAGGTGGGATCATAGCCCCATTCCTGCTTTTCCGATTAGCAGCCATTTGGTTGGAGCTACCTCTAATTATTTTCAGTAAGATTTGATATAAAATGTACATTTGGTTTAAACATCCTCCTCCTAACAGAGCTTTTCTTTTGGGGCAAAAGTAGTGTGCAGGCTCATCTCCCCTTCAGAGCAACACCCCTCAACCTTCATGCCTAGAGCAAGAGGCTGAATGGCAAATTGGTGAAATGTGTGTGATTTCAACCCACAGACTGGAAGAGCTCAGGTCTGTTTGGATAACTTTGCTGAAGAAGCAGAAAAAAAACTATGTGAGGTGCTTTAAGACTGAGAAACCTTGTAGCTAGGTTCTTAATTGCAGAGAAGTAAGCTTAGGCTGCTGAGAGTAGAGGTTGATGACCTTTAAAAATTACTTGGTTTGAGTTTTTTGGTAGGTACAGTTATGACTATAGTTGTATTATCTATAAATTTGTATTCCTGTCAAATTTGTTCCCTCAGTTCCATTTTGGGGGAAAAAAATAAAAAGAGCTATCTGGAGTAATTCTATGAAAAAAATTAGATTAGTAATTTCCAACTAGAACATGGGAGTCTGTGGCTAAACCAGAGTTCAAGGAGATAGATGTGACAGAAAAATCAAAATAGACAGGATAGACTAAGAAGGGAAATTGGTGCTAATGACAACTTTAGCCAAAAAAAAAGATTGGAAAGACAGGTTTTTGACTTCTAAGGTCTCCCTTTAGGGAGATCAGGCTCCAAATGAACTCCTAGCTCTCAAGTGATTTTGTAATAGATTAAATTAATGTAGCATAAAGGTGTTTGATTAGAATAGGTTAATCATAAACTGACACACTTAAAAAATCTCACTTCAAACATAATCTGAGTAAACTTTTCTCAGTAGGCAAAACCTGAAAATAAAAAAGTACCAAATTTCTTATTGCTTTTCTATTTCTTCAATGTCTGTTTTAGGTATTCTTGCAGTTGTCTGTGGGCTTCTAGTATTGCTTTTACCAGAAACAAAGGGAATCTCATTACCAGAGACAGTGGAGGATGTGGAACAGCTTTCAAGGTATGAGGTGTATTTTCTTACTTCTATTTGGGTGAGGTTTCCTGAGGGTGTTCTCCTCCAGTTTTGCCAACTATCAAAAATTCTTGATGTTTTCCAAGTGTCAGAGTAAATTCCCTAGTTAAGTTGATGTTATGAGCTATTGAGTTTGCTCAATAGAAACCTGAACTTTTCAATACCTCTAAGGAAGGTTGTAAAAAAATGTATGGAGATAAAAATCTGTATTTTTCTTGTGGAGACACAAAGTTGTGCTATGCATTTCTGGAAGCAGAAAGTAAGTATGCAAGAGTAAACATAGCCTGCAACTCTCTGCCTGAGAAAAATAACCACTACATCAATTAAAGCATCCCAAGCAAAAGGGCCCTTTATCATGGAACCAATTCCACAATTTGTGAAGTCATTGAAAAGTCACATATGCGATGGATTTATAGCTGAAGAGTGGTAGGCACAACTTTCCTATTCCTGGCATAGAACAAGCCAGACTCTTCACTGCACTGCAGACATGCAGGAAACATCTATGCCGTGGCAAAGTATTTTGAGGATCTAGTGCTATATATTAATGTTTCAAGCAGAGGCTTTGAATATTACATCAACAATGTTTGTCTGATTCAAGGTGCAAGCTAAAGAAAAAAAATTTTGCACGCAAAAATTAAATATTTCAGTACTGCAGCTTGGACTGTAACTTGAACTATGTATTTTCCCATTTCTTTCACATTTATATTCCTCTCCCCTTCTGTTTCTGCAGTCATTTTGGAAAACATGGCAAGAAACGGAAACACCAGGACACCAACTCTTATATTTGACCTTTGAAGGACAGCACTGAGCAAAGAACTGTGTTCCCATAGCGGGAGTTTGTTCTTGACCTGCCACCACTTCAAAATTTGCTGCAGAATATGGATTAAATTTCATATTCTTCTTCTAAGCATAAGGACATTTAAAATAAGTAGTGTATTTTTCTATGAATATGGAATAAATACTTTTTTTTTCTGAGTACATTATTTGCAAGAAGGGACCATTTTCTGGTTCTTGGTAGAGAATAGAACAGCTTTAAAAAGATGCACTATCCAGCTCAGTGAGCTTGTATTTATTTCTTTATCTTTTTGAGCCATTTTTTCACTTTTTTATTAGGATATACGTTTGGGTGGGGAAGGTTGGAGACGGTACTTCTTGTTTACGATTTAGATGACTTTGATGAGGAGAGGATGAGTATTTCAAATTGTTCACCTTTGCCCCTGAAGAATCTGGACAAATAAAAGATATGATGGCTCAGGAAGGAGAGTAGTGATCAGAGTGGCTCTTTCTCTGGTTGGCAGGGATGGGAATCAGCAGTGTGCATCAGGAGAACCTCTCGGGTCTGATCGTCTTCCACAGGGACCCTTTGCAACAAAAGCCCTGCCTCTCTCCCTTTTCAAGGGCTTTCTGAAATGTGACAGCAGTCCTCCTCCTCACCTTTCCAGGGCTTTGTGTAGGTGCCATACCCTGCACAGGGCATTAACTCTGCAGGTCAGATTGTCCTGCTGCTCATTAGTGCCTTCCACTAGACCCAGCTGGGGTTCATGTGACACCCCATTGTCCTGCCCCCCTGGCCATATCTCTGAGGGAGGGGCTTCTGCCTGCTCTCCCCTGTTGGATAGTTTTCCAAACCTCTCTTTCAAGAGCATGTCTATTTTTTCCTTTCCAAACTATACTCTCTACCCATCCCTACAAACTAAATTCCTTCACCCTCACCACTGCCAAGGTGACCTGAAATTTCTGTCTTCTGTTCATTATTATTATTTATTTTTTTTCTGTCTTGGAGACAAATTCTTTGGGTTGTTGACAGGGATCTTAAGCTGGAAAGATGGGCAGGGATGAGACAGGAGCTTTAGTTATTGGGGGAAGTGTTGACTGGTCCTGGCTGTTTGAAGCTGACACATTGCAGAATAACTTGACTCTCTGGCTCTGCAAGCAGATATCAGGGACAGACTATCTTCCCTTTCTGCTGCGTGACCTTCATCAACCATTGGGTTCTGGCCACTGACTGGTAAACAATACAATCGTTACAGGGAAGGACTTGAAAAGCTGTGTCGTTCAAAAGGTTACCAACAGAGAAATAAATAAACAAAAGAAAGTCAATGAGGTCTTGTAAAGGACCTTGTAAGCTCAGAAAATAACATATTTGGCATAAGCAAATATAGGACTGAGTTTTGACGGTTCATATCACAAATGAGTTGAGCTACATTACAGTCAGAGAAACTGAAGGACTCCTGCTCCTGTCTGACCGTTCTAAGAACATATACAGGCAGGTGTCTGCCCAGGAGGACTTCCTGTACTGTGTATTTCAACAGTTCTCAGCCCTCCCTGCCTTTTCTTAGCAGCTGCCCTTATCATCAGCCTTACTGGAAGAAAACAGGACCTTTAACACTAATCCCAGCCCAATGTTTGCACACTTTAGGCAGTTAGTGATAAAGGCCTGTCTTTCAAGGCTGTTTCTAACTTCCTCTGAGGCATAGTAAAGGTCAATGGGATACTTAGCAAAAATCAATAGTGACTGGGAGATATGAAATTAAATAAGCATCTCACAATATATCTGGCTAATCTAGAAGACAACCCAAAACTGGAGCTACTGCTATAGGGGAAAAACTTCTACACCAACACATTCTTCTGTAGGTAGCCAAAGACAAGCTGCTAGCTGGCAGAGACCAGCCCTGAACTGAAAGATGTGGGCTTGCTCTGGGCATGCACCGAGTCTCAGTGCAGGGTGCAGACTGCAGGCATCGGGATGCAGAACTCAGCCCTGCCTTCCCTGCACCCAGCCAGCCCACACCCCAGGCATGGCCCCCAGAGAGTCAGGATGAAGCAATCAGGTCTGATGCATTTATTTTTTAAAAATTAATTTTGTAGAGGACAGCACAAAAAAGCCTGTACATGTGTTTTGACTGCTAAAATGACAGCAGTTAGTGACTTCAGGTGAAATTTGTATTTGCTAATTGCTCCTGTGCTAACTCTTAGCTGTAACAGAGAGATTTTGTAAGCCAAAAAATTATCCCATTCTATGAGCATTTGTTGTGGTTAAACTGTTGTGGGTGAGAGAGGACAGATGACGTTGTGGAAGCACAGAGACAGCTTCAATGAGTGGGAACCCCAGAAGAAACCAGCTGCACAGAGGTGCATGCATGTGGGTATGCAGATCACTGGACAGGACGTTGGTTTAAAAAAAAGTTATTCTAAATTTTTATATGCCTCAAACCACTTAATATGTATTAGAAAGTCCTACAAACTTCTCAGGAGGCACATCAGTGTTCTCCTCAGCTGCATGGTTGTTGTGACCCAGCTCACCCAGTGAGAGGCACTGCAAGTAGGGACCAAACTGTCAGCTAGGGTTGTCTTCCATGTGTATACTTTGGAGGCTCATTGAGAGATGTGGGATACACAGCAGATCACAAGGGATCACCTTGCTGTTACCAAAGGCACATGAACAACGTGACTACAGAATCCCAGGAGCTGTGTTCTTCCTACAACAAAGAGGTTCCTTGGGCCAACAAATAGGTGAATGTGCTGTTTGGTTCAAATATACCACTGCTACTAAATGTGCTGTGTTCCTTCATGTAGTCTGTGCAAATGTTTAGTGATAAGTGGCAAATTTTATTGCCTCTGACAGGCTTGCAGAGGGAAAAGATCAGTTGGCACTCTTTGAAAGGTTATGAGGTGGGACTTCTGTGGCTGTTCAGGCATATCCAGATGTTTCTAGCCAGTTTGGCAAGGACAGCAAGGCCACTGATGTCTTTGCCTACAAGCGAGAGAGTTAAACAGATATTAACTGTGCCTTCAAGAATTCCCATCTGAGAGCTTAACAAATCAAAGACCAAGCTGCAACACAGAATTCCTCTTGTCAGGGAAGTTCTGTACAGATTTCTTGGTTGGCTTAATGATCAAAGTGAATATATATGGAAAATACACAGGAGGGTATTTGTGCTCACTGAATCCTACAGGCAACATAGGTGGGTGGAGCACGCTTTATCAGAGCTGTTCCTCTTCAGGAAGCAATGCCCTGAGAAGATTGCATCTCCCAGAATCAGACTCCAGATATAGTTCAGACTCCAGATGAAGCTTCAAAAATCGTCCTGCCACCTGATTATGCTTTATAGTTCTCATATGTACATGTCTACAAAAAAATAAAGGCAATCTAAAAATGTCACGTAGCTTGGCATGCCTGGGAGTGGACGTCTGCACTGCAGAAAATGGACACTTGGAGTACACTCGGCACACCCTGGGGATGCAGAAGGATCCCATGCAGAGCCAGGAGTCTGCAGATGCCTGTGGGGTGCTCCCTGGCTGGTATGCAAGGGATGCAAGGTGGGAACAGGAGTTCATAGCTAGCAAGTGTTTAACTTTGGCACGTATGAGTCAAGCTTTTCCTGGAAAGCATTTCTAAAGGTTTAAGCTTTTTATAACCACAGTTATGTGCACATGATTTTCTTTTAGAGAAGAAAAATGTGCATCTAACAGTTATGTAGTCAGATAAAGTTGTACAATGAAACAAATGGGTACTATGGACAACACAATTCTATAATACATTAAATGCATTGTCATTACTTACGGTAATGATTGACAGTTATTTCTGTCTTTGGTATGGGCTGACTTCTGAGTGAGGCTATTTTTCATTCACTGCTTTATGTCTTTGAAGCAACATTTGTACTTTTGCTGATTAGATTTCCATGTCAATAAAAAAATATGAAAATACAACAAAAATGTGTCTGCTTCTTTTCTTTTTTTTTTTCCCATCACATGTATTGAATGCTAAAAGATATATCTAATAAAGCTTCACATACATATAAGACATAAGATTCTTCTTTAGGTTGTTGCATCAAATTGGTAAGAGGCTCAGACAACTCACATAAAATAAAAATTATTCTCCTTTCTTCATTTGTTGGAAGCACAATATCTTGGGAAATGATGACCTTAAAAGAGAACATCATTGTAGAACCTAATGTAAGATCAAAATGTAGGTGTCCAGTTAGATTTAAGGTCGGGATTTTTGACATGGACTCCAGAGGTGTGTAAGTGTATTGTCAAACAAAGCAACCATAGAACATATAGAAAGAGGTTAACACACTGTCAGTTGGGTTTCTTGGCAATAACTGTTACTTTATGGCAGTTTTAAATCGATGATCATATTTATTTTGCTTTCTTATGAATAATTGTAGCTTTAATATTGCTCTTGGCGTCTTGCATTTCTGACGTGCATACTTCTTTCCAGGAGAGGGCAGTCCATACCCAGGATCAGTTGCTGTCCATTACACTTTTAATCCAAGGGATGTAGTTGGAGACTCGAACATAAACACCAGGTTTCATGGGTTGGGCACAGCCAAGGCCCCAAGAAGTGACTCCATGTTGAACAAATTTATCTTGGTCCAGACAGACTAGAGGTCCTCCACTGTCCCCCTAAACAGAGAAAGAATAGGATGATTCCTTCGGGGACAGACCCATATGCAAGGGTGGCCATTTCACAGGAGGCACAGAAACAAAAGTACCTCTTACATGTGAGAGCTGCACAAGTTATAAGGAAACACTGGAGTTCTAGCCAGACAAGAGTTCTCTATGCATGTTGTTGAACACTTTTGTAAAGTCATCTCTTCACATCACCCAGGCATTACATTGATTTTTGGAGTAAGGGGATTTGTCGAGAAGGTATCTGGTTACCCTTATTAACTTAACCTAAGCTTCCTCCCTTGGTCTCTTTTCTGAGGTCTTCAGGGCTTCCTATTGTTACTAGATGATCCAGTGGCACTGACACTTGGAAATTAGTGTTTCCTTTGGCCTTTGTTTTGCCTGAGTGGCCAGCTCCCCTTCATGGTTCCTTGACTGCTAACTGAGATGTCTCAGGTTGTTAACTGAGCTAGCCTGAATATTGGAGGTAGCCTAGCTGAGGTAAGCAAAGTGGTCTGGGAAAAAAAAATCAGACCATTTATCAATCTAAGTTAGCTTCCATACACCTGGCCTGTGCAACTGTATGTTACCACTTGCTCTGTAGTTCAGGCTTATCTGAAAAATTGCCTGCATTGCTTCCTAGCAGCAAACAAGGGAGCAAGGGAAGAGCAGAATCCCTGTGCATTTTTCAGTTTAGATGCTGTGTGGTGTGGTAACATCCCAAGGATAATTCTGGGCCTGGCCTCTAAAGCCTAGAAAGCAAAGCACTGTTTGATTTGAATATGCTTACAACCAAACCACAGAATCACAGAATATCCTAAGTTGGAAGGGACCCACAAGGATCATGGAGTCCAACTCTTCAGTGAATGGCCTGCACAGGGATCAAACACACAGCCTTGGCACTATTAGCACCCTGCTCTAACCCACTGAGCAAATCCCAGTGTCTCTGATGCCTACAGACTTTCTTACCTGACAGGTATCTGTGCCACCATGAATATTCCCAGCACAGAGCTCATTCTTTTTGACTCTACCATTCAAAAATTCAGGGCGGTTGCATATTTTATTCTCAATTACAGGAAATCCAGTTTCCTTTAAGAGGCCAGTACCGCCAGTTCCTTTGCAAATGAAAATAAAACCAAAAAGAAATTAATGACAAAGGCAATTATCATATTCACAAAATAAACATCAGGACATGGATGAGCAGTAAAATAAACATAGTGTTTATGCACTGTGCATATACTTCCCATACATACTATGAAGATATACCAAAATGGGTAAGCATTACCATTATTATGGTACTTGTCACCTTCTACCCCCATTAACATCCACACAGCACTGATTGACCTTCCTGCTCTCACACCACATCCGTGTGGATCCAGTACCCACTGATATGTGTGGGAGTCATTCTCAAGAAATTTTATTTCTCTATATTTGAATTTTCTGTGGAAGAAATGAGGTAGGAAGTAAACAGTTGGAAATGGCATAATGGGCAAGGAGACAGGGTAGGTACTGATGGACTTCTCAACCAAGATAGAGTGGGAGGTTTTGAAAATGAGGATTATATTTGTGTGAGATGTGAACCAGGTTGGTTGGGAGGAAGAATCATTCAAGAGAATGAGCAAACTCACATTTATGTGATCAAGAAATAACTTAAATCTAGAAAACTATCCTTGATAGGGTAAAAGCCCACTTTGGGGAAAAGTGTAGTGAACTGAGAGAGAAGAGTTAGTGGCACCTTAGGTCTGCTACTCCTCTTTCAGTATTGGTTTAGAGGGTTTTTGTTTACATGTCACTGAGGGATTTAGGAGAACCTATATCAGCAGGAGAGACTGCAAAAAATAGCAGTCCCTGATGACTTTAGTGAAAGAAGTTTTTCATCAGTAGCTTGTGTGGGGCACAAAGAGAATACAGTTTGGATATGAGTATATACCAGTCTCCAAACCCTGAGCTTTTAGGTGTGTTAATGCTGCCTCACCTCTTGTATCCCCCCAGCCCGTCACATAGCACTCTTCTCTTCCTCCTAACACAGCATTTTCTCTTGGTAAACAAACTGGGATTACATGATCATTAATGTCTGCTGGGCTGAAAGAAACAAACAGGAACAATCGTTAGCACAATTTTACTGATATCACTTTCGGGTTTCTAGAAAGACTATATGCATTCAGTCATCTATCTTCAACATCCTTTGCTTCAGGTAAGGGTTTTTTGTGATGTGCAAAGCTATTTTTGTTTAGGCTCAAATCCCTCAGAAAGTGATATGCAAAAGGAAAAGGTAGACAACAAAAGCTAATTTCAAAGCTATTAGAAAGAGTATGAATTAGTGGCACTTAACATATGCTAAATGTGTTAGCTTGCTCTGCCTTCATCCAGTCTGATTACAAATCACTTTCCAACAGGATATTTAGCACACAGCAGAACCAAGTCCGTCTGACTGGCCTTCAGGTGGGTGCAGCTAAGGCTCGTTTACAAAGCCACATTATTACACTGAACCTGCATCTGTTTCTGACCTGCACTGAAGCCACAGAAATCAAAGCCCAAAGACCATATATTCATATCAGCTTGCAGCTCTATGGACATACTCCTTTTGATTGCACAGTTCCACAGAAAGCATTTCTGATGACTGAAAACAGATGCAAGAAGGGCCATGCTGGGTATTGCATCAAATATACATACTCTGCCTGCACACTGTGCGATCCAAGGGAAAAGGAAATCTCCCCACCACATCATGGAAACAGCATGGACTGCCATCAGGCTCATATTGCAGGTTTCAATCCTCATTATCTTATCAAGGTAAAAGCATGTAGAAACAGACTGAAAGTTCCTCTAGGCATTACCTCCTCCAATTCTGCTGACACTGTCTCACCTCCCGGCAGCTGGCTCCCAGCACTTTGCCAGCCTTACTCAGTGTCCCTAGCCCTCTTCCCCTCCCAAGGCAGCCCTCTCACTTTCTGAAGCCCTGGAGCTTCTTCAGAAAGAGAAGCAAAAGAGGATCTTAAATCACTAATTGAATACACATTTCTTCAACACCAGCAGAAAACAGTTTTTAGTCAACTGGTCCCATCAGAACAAGGTGAAAGGGTACCTGCTGAGTTTTAGCAGTGCAATGTCTGCTCTGTGTGGCTCCTTGAACAGTTTCTCAACATCACGTTTTTGTACTGATGGCTCTGATGCTGCTTCTCTGTGTAATCCAAGGTATACTCTATATGCAGCTGGCCGTGAGGACCTATTGGAAAAGATTGCACATGGTGAGCTTATGAATACACACCCACAACATAACCACTTATGTTACTTGGTACCTTGTTCCGTCAAAGCCAGAGAGCCAGCTTTGGTGTAAACTTAATCCCTTATTACAACACAGAAAATCAAGCTGGCAAAAGCTATCGCTGTCACTGTTTTTCAGTCAAAAGTCAGCTTTAATGAATGACAAATAGACTTGGCTCAATTAGAATCATAATACCATAGAAACAGAATCCACTGAGTTGGAAGGAATTCAACAGAATCATCGAATCCAACTCCTGGCCTATGCAGGACACACCAAGAATAACACCATATGCCTGAGAGCATTGTCCAGATGCTTCTTGAACTCAGACAGGCTTGGTGCTGTGACCACTTCCCTGTGGAGGCTGTTCCAGTGCTCAGTCACTCTCTGGGTGAAAAGCCTTTTCCTGATACGTAACCTAAACCTCCCCTGACTCAGCTCCATGTTGTTTCCTTGAGTCCTGTCACTGGTCACAAAAGTGAAGAGATCAGTACTTGCCCCTTCTCTTCCCCAAACGCGGAAATTTTAACTGCGACGAGGTCTCCACTCAGTCTCCTCTTCTCCAGGCTGAACACACCAAGTGACCTCAGCCGCTCCTCATATGGCTTTCCCTCCAGACCCTTCACCATTCTTGTGGCCCTCCTCTGGATGCTCTCCAATATTTTACTGTCTCTTTAATATTGTGGTGCCAAACAAAAACTGCACACAGTTCTCAGTTCCCAATTCTCAACTGTTTGCAATCCTGAATTCTTAACTGTTTGCAAGCTGTTTGCAAGCAGCTCAAGATGGTTATTTCGTGTCTTTTGCTTCTCCTGTGACTTTCTATCTAGTGTAAGAAGACGGTGGTACAGGCTGCAACAGATACTTACTTTTCTAAGCAGTGAGCAGCAGTAAGAACCCACTGAGGATCTATCAGAGTTCCCCCACAGAAATGCAAGCCATAACTGTAAGAGAGCAGAAAGGCATGAAAAGGGCATTGGCTTAAATGGGAAAGTTAATTATACTATAATCATGTAATCTTTCTAATGTGTGTGCCTTTACAAACTAAAGACATTATTCCACAGTTTCATTGAGAAACATTTGCTTTCCTTGAACATTACTTCTTATAATGGTGGTAAGTGTTCTGTGGACATTTTTATAAGGCCTTGTATGAAAACACCTAGATCTTTGCTCTTAAGCAGTATTTCTATTACTGGGAAACCTTGTGTGCAGTGAGGTTCCCAATTTCAGAGATTCTGGCTTTTTCTAGCTCTAATCACAGTCAGAAAGCTCTGCAACTGGCCTGGATTCCTAGTTTTAATAATAACTTTGCCAGTGTGATCAAATACTGATGTGGAAGGACAGATCAAGGTCTGTAGTAACCATACTTCAAACTGTTGCTTTTATTCATAGGATACTGATTCTGTTGTAGAATACAGTGGCAGACTAAAAGTCATTCTGCCTTTCTGTTTTGAAATTAGTGGTTTTATTGATCTTATGTGTATTTGTCAAAAAATAGAGTATCCTTCTTTGTCTAAATGACCTCTTTAAGTTTGTCACACATAATGCTTAGCTGTTGTGAGCTATTTTTAAATTAAAATCACATTTAGAATGCTGCAACCACAAACTATAATACCCTATGAGAGGCAAGATTTCTTTGCTTGTAAAGTCTAATGTAATGGGGAATGGCCATACCTGGTACGGAGACTGATCTGCCAGGGCCAGGAGTGTGGGTGAGAAATACACCCAGCAACAATCCTTTGAGCACATAACTTTGGTCTGAACTTGGATTTTCCACACTCATATTGAGCAGGAGCTAAAGAATAAGAAAAAAATATCATCATAAGGAACTTTAGTGTATTTACTCAACATGCACTGTCAACTCAGAAAACCAGAAGATGAACCTGCTACAGTTGTCACTTCAGCTTTTGATTCTTTTCAGACAATCCCGTGCCATGTATCACCTATATTTTGTTAGGTTACCTTCATCTCAAACACTTAAAAATGCCTGGTGACTTTTTTTCACATACAGTTCCAGTGGTCAGCCAATTACATATGAATAGCTCTACAATCAGATGGGGAAAAAAAAAGGCAGAAGGTGAAGGAGAAGGAAAGAGGCAGAAAGAAAAAAATAAATTCTTCTGATATCTTGAAATGAACTCTTACAGATTCGGACAGTGCAGAAGTTGCAGTGGCAGAGGTTTTAAACTGATCTTGGTGGTGTAGCATGTGAAATTCAATTGTGTCTCCATGGAACAAAATTTTGCCCACTATTATCTCAGGATCATTTGGTACTTCAGATGTCTGAGTTATTAAAAAGTATAGTTCTTGTTTGGCCATGGGAAACTGACTCTTATCAACACAGAATGTAGAATTTGTTATCAGCGAAAGGAACTAACTAATGAAATTAGGATCAGATGCTTTAGATAAATATCTGAACAAAAAAAAATTAATATAAAAAAGAAGTGGATCATCAAATGCAATTCTTTTGAGTGAAAACTACCTCTTTTCCTAGCATAGCTTTTGTTGTTGATACACACGAAAGGACGAGAAACCAAAATGTTGTAACATTTTCTCATTGTACACTTTGTGGCACCGCCTCATTCAGAGTACTAAATGGCTTCAATAATACCAACAAAGAAGAAGGTATCTGGCTAAATATTTAGGGCCTGATGTACTTTCCAGACACCAGATATGGTGCAATATCAGAGGGTCAATATGGTTTTCATCCAGAACAGAACCAGAGTCACATGAGACCAGAGTGCAAAAATTTTTCTGAGATAAGAGCATGGCTTGTCCAGCCTGGCCACACACAGGGTTATGTCAGGTGACTAGGCAGGAGCAGGGAAAAATTCTGTTGGAACAGTCCTATTTGGAAACACATGGTAAAAGCTCACGAGCTTCAGTGGGACCCAGGTGTATCTTATGGTGTATTTGGGACTCTCAAAGAATAAGCCCCAATCTTGAGACTTCACACACAGACTTTGGCCATCATTTCCCGAGAGCCTTAATTTCCAATCTAAAGCTCTTGCACTTGGATCAGTCTTTCAGACTAATCACTGAATGTCTTCCAGTGGTCATAAAAGGTTACAGGAAAGGGAGACACTAGTCTTTAAAGGAATAATTACGGCACTTGGGAATGTCACAGTACTCCCAGGCTTTTCTTGGGTCTGTTGTGTAGCACCAAGGTCCATTCACATCTCCATCAGGATTCCTGCAATACTGTAAGAAGGAATAAATACACAGACTATTAGCCATGAAACAAAAAGGCCTACCAATTAAAGTTTCAACATAAAATAAAATTAAATTTGGGAAATATTTTTTTACTTCCTTCCTTGTAAGTGACTTGCAATTACTTTTGTCAAACTTTTTTCTTTTTTCAATTTGCTCTGTAAGTTTAGAAAAAACGAAATAAAAATGAAAGTTTCAATAGTAAGTTTCAATAGTGCAACCTTGAACCTCTGACCTCTCAAAAAGTAGGAGGTCTTGACCATCAAATGCCATTAAATAATTGACTAAAGCAAGCTTTAAGGTCATGTACCTGGTGAAAAAATAATTCAATCTGGCAACATGAAACAAGGTTTTCATATCACATACAGAGTTTGTCATAAATTAGGCAAGTATTGTATATGGAATATTACAAGTCTAGACAACTAATGATGAGTACATTTTTTAGGACTAGGGAGACGAAAGTCAGAAATGGAGATTGCCTTGCAGAATGGGTCAGGTACATGTAGAAATTTGTATGATGGGCTGTGGCAGAAGATAGAGGACTGGAGAGGGAATTACCAGAGAATCAGGGGCTACAATCCATTAGTTGTATATCTCAAGGAGCTTACACTGAACATTGGATTCATCACCATCTCACCCTTATCTGTTACTATTGAATTCTGTGACCAAGTTCTCTTTCTGTCAGAGGAGACAGAGATGTTGCCCACAGTCCAACCCTAGATAGTCCTCAGTAGTGAAGAGAAACAAGAGCCCATCTGAAGCCCCTTGGCCGTGCTGCAGAAGCAATCAATAGAGCTTCTGGGCATCCCTGTGTCCCACAGAAGTACAGAGTGTTCATGTCAACAAGAAGTATCATGATCAGGTTCTTGGACTGAACTGAGGAAAAGAAGTTAGTTAATAAAGATCTGTCACAAAATGCTTACTGAGGGACCCTGAAGAAGATAAGCAAAGCTCAATGACAACAAGTATTAAATGAACAGTTGTTTACATTTTTATCCAAGCCTGCTCTTGGATGAGTTGTGGGAGTGAAATAGTCGTGGCTATGAGGTCTTTGAGAGCTCCACTCCTGACAAGTTCTGCCCCTTGCAGTTTTTGCTACTGTACCACGGTAGTCTTTACCATTACCATTAATGCAGTCTGTGAAGAAAGAAGAAAAATGATTGTTAGTGGAGGGCTGTTGGGCCATATCCACATTTGATGATGGTGGTGAAGCAGAGATAAATTTGAGGAAATACTACTGGGACTACATAATATGTAGGCAAGGAAAGAAGGGTAACATAGTGTCAATGTTTGCTAAAAATGATATTTTAATTTCCTTGCATTTTAAAAGTCTTGTCCATGAACACAGAAGTCATAAATCAAAGCATAGATTCAGTTGACCCCTCATGTCTCCAGAAGTCATGTGCACATAAAGTGTTTTCCGTGTGGACGCTGATCTGTCCAATGGCAAATTTTACAGTAGCTAAAAAGCAGTAATACATGCTCAGCCAAAATGATTAGCCTTCTAAACAGAAAGTTGCCGTGCTCCAACCATCTACTACATAACAAAGTTACATCTGAACGGGAAATGGAACCCTGGAAATGTGAATGCATGTCACAGGACAAGACTTTTTGGAACAGTTTCCAGCAAAATGCCATCACTGTTGCATTTTCTGTCATTGCTAGTTGCCTTCCCACAGTAGTGTGATCACTAGTATCCATCTGTTTCCAGTATTGCCAGATGTGGTGGATAAAAAAGGTGATATTAGTCCAAAATGAAATACAGAAACCCTGTTACAAAATTGTACAAGAATGCTCAGAAAATGAAGAGAGCGGATTCTGTATTTATTTAGAGTTTCCTGTATTTCATCCTCATTAAATTCCTGAAGATGTTTCCGTAAAAACTTGCTGGGTATGAGCATCTCTGGGGGAAGCTGAAAGTATTCTCACCAGGGTTTGTTTCCAGTGTTGTCTGAGGAGGTTTTGGTGAAGTTTGTAGCCCATGGTCATCACACCTCTTCAAGTCACAATACTCCCACCTCACACGGGGGTCAGTGGTGTAGCACCATGGACGGCTATCAGCATCTGGGTTTCTGCAGTAATTTTGTCTCAGGTCCCTACAGATGCAAAGATATTATAATCCTATCCATGCCACTGCTCTGGGAAGAAGTCAAAAGAACATTTTGGAAAGCAGGTCTGTTACAGGGTTGGTGTATGTCATTTATCACATACATTCTGTCACTGCTAGTAGAAACCTTTTTTCCACCATAAAGAAATCAGAACACATATACAGAAAATTTAAATATGCCAAGTACTTTTTCTTTGATCAGCACTTATAGTAGAATATAATTTAAAAATCCAGATAAGTAAATACACTTGTGTATAGCAAAGATAAAACTATTTTTAATTTTTAAAACTCAGAATTAGCTTTTAAAAAGAAACAGGTTTTTTTGCATTTTGGAATAAATAAATGGCAAATGTTAGGAATAAGGAAACATCCTAACCTTTCCTCAAAGCTCTAATGATCTGCAGACTAGAAGACAAAGACTTAAACTCATAAATAATGTCATGTATAGAAACAGTTCATTTCAAAAGAGGAAAGAATTTATGCTAACTATTAATTGCTTTAGAAGCAATATATAAACACATAGTTAATCAGTTTGAAGCATAATAATGACTACTGTGGTTTCTTTCAAGATGAGGTTAGTAGAAAATATTTCTACATTAAAAATGAATGAAAAGGACGGGATTATTTTTATCAAGTACACACCCCTTCCAGCTTTAAAATCATTGTTGTGAAATAATGATGCGAATCAAAACAAGCTCATGAATGATCATTGTCCATTGAAACCTGGAAATGGGAAACACACATACGCATTGGGGAAGTTGTCTGCTGTTTTGTTGTGTCGGTGAGGTGACATTGAGCTCCAGGCCTGACACTTCTTTCCCGTGATAGTGAAAGAAGCTGTACCACGGTAAGTCACACCATTGTCTTGATAGCACTCCTCAGTAACTTGAGCCTGCTCAGGCACATCAACAGCTGTAGTGAATAACAGAAACCAGTCTCTTGCATCTTAATACTTCGACATTTATACACAAGCATAGAAAGCCAACAGAAAACAAGCCAGAGCATTTCACTGAGCATCACAGCATGCTCTCAGTAGCAGAATCCTTCTCAGAGTGTAAATCAAAAGGAAGGTTTCAAAAAATGTTGGAAAAAATTCATGATACACCAGATTTAAAGCACTTGTAGATCACTTTTACTGTCACGCATGGGGATTTATTTCAGCTGACAAGTCAAATATTTAATATATGGATCAAAAACACTTTAGAGTAGGGGACTGTCTGTGTCTTTGCAACAGATACATGTGTGGAATAAGCCTGTCTTGTGTATGGAGAGCTTTCTTCTGGTTGCTTTCTATGGAGCCTTCATTCAGTGTTCTTAAATTATCTTAGGTTTTGCTTTGGGTTCAGTTTTTCAAGAACTGGCACGTAAAGCTAATTAATTTTTCCATGAAGTTTTTAAGAATTTCAGGGTGGAGGTAATTATCACCTGGCAAAATGAAAAGACCTCTATTACTGCAATTTTTCATGATCTGAGTCAGTAGGTGACTTAAAACCTTCTGCACTTAACCATCAGACTGAACACACTCCGCATTAGGAGTTCGACTGATGCATGGCAATGCTGACAGTGACAGCAATAATACAACTGAGCAGAGTCACCCCAGATTTTTCAAAATAAGCCATGATGACCCTTCACTTCCAGTTGTCCCCTATTCTTACCAGGGTTCTCTGGCTCTGTTCCATCACAGGAAGGGATGTTGCAATATTCCCACCGGGCCGTTCTGTTGGTGGTGTAACACCATGGCTTCTTCTCACCATCAGGATTTCTGCAGTAGTTTTCCTCTAGGTTCCTGAAACAGGAAACCTGGCTAATGAAAGTCTCTCATGGAAATCTATTAAAGGTTATGAACAAAAGGAGAATGCTCCTTGCTTCCCGGTTTACATATTTACTGATGGGTAACTGCTGCCCTTTAGTAATGCCACCTACTATATGAATAATTGCAATTCACTAGTGTTTCAGTGTGCTAAAACAGACACCTGCCAGATTGATGGCTGAATTAAGACACTGCAGTACTTTGAGGCCAAGAGCAGCACAGCAGAAACACAGGGTGAAAGAATCTAGCCCCAAGAAAATATCATAATTGTAACTTTCTTAGTCCACATTGCTTCACCTGGGCAAGGTGCAGTAAAAGGATGAAATAAGGAGGGGAAAAGTCAATCAAGCAGAGCTTGAAAGTCAGAAGACACTAGTATCCAAAAGCAAAATGTGAATAAGAAGAAATGTGCAAAAAATTTAAAAATATGATATCCAGCAGATGATGAATGCTTGTGTAACTGAAAAGCTTTGCAATATAGATGAAGAAAACTGAAGCAATTCTGTGCCTTGGTATTCTCATGGGCACAGAGTTACAGATAAGTTTCACTTACTTGCAGGGATAATTTTCGGGAGTGCGAGCATGTTTGTGGGGAGATTGAGAGCTCCAGTGCTGACAGGTATTTCCCGATTCAGTAACAGCTATTGTGCCCCGATAATCTTCTCCTCTTCCTGATAGACACTGACGTCCTGGTGCAGAAACTGGTGGGGGTGTTGCTGTTAGAGAAAAAGGAACTGGAATTAATCTGTGTCTTCTAGACATAGTGAAAAAAGCAAAACTGCAAAGCTATAAAACAAAACACTTTGAACTATATAATTACATGGGCTTTTTAGCTTTCTTTGCAGGTTTAAATATCAAAATATTTGAAAAGTCAAAAAGGTGGAGAAAAGATCTAAAGATATCTTTCTTAACTTTTCTTTCCCCCCATTTTAGCTTCTTCAGAAGCAATCTGGCTGCCATAAGGGCATTTGCATCAGCCCCTTTACAGCAGCCAGGATAAATTACCGGATACAAAAGTCAGGATATGAAAGTGCTAGCAGCCCCATCAGAATGTAGGTGGAAAACGAGCAAGTGGTAACACTGTGAAGAAAACTGAGGTGAAAGCAGCAGGCCCATCAGACGTACATAGAGGTGTAGGTGTAGGTACAGATGTAAAAGAGAATCTTTTTAAATGGTGAGAAACAGAAAGGATAAGGTCTGGTGAGAAGTCCCAAGGAAAAGTATCATGGCAAGGACAAACCTTTAGGGGAAAAGAAAACTGAAAAAGTGGAGAATTTATCTGGAAATCAAACCAAAATCCAAGGGGTTTTCAGGAAGAGTGAGACTGTTTGATATCAAAAGATGTCAGAAGAAACACCAGAACCACTGATTTCCCTGGTCATAGAAAAACACATCAAGGGAGGAGATGTGACCAGGTAAAACCATTAGAAATGCCTATCACAGAAATGTCTAGCTTTGAAAGAGCTATCACATGTTCATTTCAAGTCAATTAATTTTTTTCTTCTGTTTAAAATTCAGAAGTCTTTTATTCTTTCCTTTATCTTTGGGCTTCTTCTATTTATTCAAGCTCCTTGTACCACCCTATTTCAAAGCTGTCTAGATGTCTTTGTATCTAGATGTGATTGTGTCTAGAATTCTTGAAGTCAAACTCACTGCAACGAGGAATGTCGCAAAAATCCCAGCGCTTAGTTGGGCTGGTAGTGAAACACCAGGGCCGAGGTTCACCATCGGGATTACGGCAATAATTCATCTTCAGATCCTTCTCTGGAAAACTGAACAGGAAAAATAAGTTTTAAGATATGTCACTAATGGCTGTAACAGTTACCATGTCTGGGAAAGGGTGGTCTTCAGACCAACATAGGCAATAAATTGACCATCACAGAATCTGACTCACTTTTCTGGGAGGTATCCATGAGAGTGAGGTTTCTGGGAGTCCCAGCGCTGGCACTCAAGCCCAGACACTGTTGTTGAAACTACTCCATGGTAGTTTTCTCCACTGCAGTGCATGCACTCTACTACAGGAATAATGCAGAATGAGAACAAGAGAAACAAGAAAGTCCCAGACAGAACTGGTCCATAAACACTCATACTCATCTCACATGAAGCTCAAGAGCCTAAGCAGAGCATAAAACTGAAGGACAGTTTGTTTTCTGGGCATTTTTTTTTTTTGTGTTTGGTTTTTTTTGTTTGTTTGTTTTTTTTTTTTTAAGTAAAACTTATTTTCCTTGGTAATATGACTTCAACTATCTATATCTATATCATCTATATCTATATCTATATCTATCTAAATACAAGTATAACAGTTTATAGTATTTCATTAAAAATACCCCCAGCACTGTAGACTATAGTTTTTAAAAGAGCTGAATTTAAACCACTAAGCTATAATTTAAAATCTGTGCCTTGCTACTGTCACATTTTGTTGAGTTCCACACTAGCAGCTGTCATTTGATTGAATTCTGACGCTATGATGTGTGAATACACTCATATAGCATTTTTTTATCTAGAGAAAAAAAGAAGACTTTAAATATCTGTTTTGAGAGTTTTTGATATCTTCCCTTTTGGAGATGAAAATGTCTTTGGAGAGTTTCAGGTTGAATTAAACTCAAGTTTGGAAAAAATAATTAAAAATAAAAGTATCTGAATAACTTCACGTTCTTCAACTCATCTTGCAAAAATGGAAAGAAGTCAGTATGTGTATTCTGACCTTCACACTCAGGGATGTTACAGTAATCAAATCTGGTATCAGGATCTGTTGTGTAACACCAGGGTCCCTTTTCATCATTGTCAGGGTTTCTGCAGTAGTTTTCCTCCAGTCCCGCATTGGGATATTTTTCAGGTGTATAACTGGAAAAGAATTAAATGGGATTACAGAATAAGGCAAGTGTCCCAATTGTTCAGCTGAGGACTCTAAAACTGAAACCTTTATCTGAGGACTGCTTTGTAGATGTTGGTCTTTAGAAGGCCCCTAATTGCTTCTGTGTGCCATTGCTGAAGAGTTAGAAGTGCCATAGCAATAGACTTCAGGAAATACGGTGGCTCTAAAGGCCAGTCATGTCTTTAATACTAGCATTCACTTTAGCTGTTTGGTTTCCAGCAATTACTGCTCAGTGAAGGTATCATGTACCTCTGGGACATGTTCCCTGGGAGATGCAAGAAGATATTTGCTGTATGCAAGGGTCTTCCGTAACCTGAATACTATAACTTCTGAATGGGTTACCAAATAAATCCAGTTAAATGTTCTTCATTAAATACAAGAAATACTGCCCTGTTAAGTGGGGATTCACTGATAAAATGATGTACCTGTATCCCATCTGCCACATATTATACCTATGGTCAAGAGCAGAAGTTCTTGCCCTGGTGAGGTTAATGGAAAATTATTATTTCAGCAGAACCAGGTGTTTCCCTGTCTACTATTTTGCTCACGTAAGCACCACAAAGTTTAAATGCAACTACCAAGGCAGACAGTGTGTTGATCATGTAGTACCACTTGGAGGTCTCTGAGTTATAACTCAGATTAGAGAATTATCTTATTCTAGGTAGGTACAAAAAATATTTTATAAGAAGACTTTTAACACCAAATTGCTTACAAGCCTAATTAGGACATATGCACAGCTTAACAAAATTTGAGTAAAATATATAAACAGATGTGAAAAGGCCTTACTTTGGTTTATGTGGGACATTATCAGCCCACTTCTGGCATCGCACACCTTTCTGAGTTTTGGCTTCTGTTCCTCTGTAATCCACTCCTTTTCCCTCCTTGCATTCTAGAAGGTAAACTGAAATGATATGTGCTTATTTAATCAGTGTCATGACACGTCTATTGGATTCTAGCATATCAAAAAATCCATGTTCATGTTAACACATTTAAATACATTTGGTCACATTTTGACATTCTTACACTGTCAAAAATAGACAGTTCACATGGTAAAACCTGCTAGTTACCAGATGTCCAAATTGTATTAATTAGGACTGAGGAATTTGTGTGAAAGCAAAAAACTTTCACACCAAAATCCAGAGAAATAAGTGTAACACAACCTGGTTATTTTGGTGGGAACATGCTATAGTACATTTAAATAATAAAATATGCCTTTAACATTTTAAATGGCACTATAACAAAATAGAAACACATTCTTTTTACCTTACCTCCTATGACGTTATTATAGCTGTGCACAGTAATTTAAACCAAACCTCTAAACAGTCATCTGAATTCAGCAGAAGACAGAAAAACAGATGCACAGATGTGTTCACATACTATTTTACCAGTTTAAATTAAAAAATAAAAAGTTCATATAAATTCAGTTGACATGTTTTAATTAAAGTTCACCATGTGATGAATGAGATTTAATTAATTCATGATACGCTAAAACAATTACTCTGTCTTGTATAACATAAAACAGAGAGTTGGCTGAAAGTGCATATTATATATACTTTTGCAGTCCTATATTTTGGAACTTAATAGTATTTCATAAAGAAAGATAAATAAGGACTGAAAGAATTAGCAATGAAATCCTGACTCTGTAGAAGACAATGGAATTGTAATGCTGAATATGTCTGGGATTTGTGTTAGTAGCCTTACACATTAAATTGTTTTAAATTAATCATCAATATATTAAATGAGAACTGAAAGCTTAGTGTTAAAAATTTTTTCCCCAGGAGGTGGGAGCAACCATAAGCCCATTGCAGCCTCCAAGATGGTGACTGCGATGGGAGAGACAGCTTGCAAAGGGCATCTCTTCCTCTGGGGAAGGAATTCAGATCCTGGCATATTCCCTCAGAGCTTCTGTATCTGCAGTTCAGTGCCAGTCACTGTCAGGCAACATGTTCTCTGGGTTGGAAAACCATGCAGGAAGCTCATTTAACATTTCCCTAACAAAGCAATCTGTCTCTAGGTTGTAACCTAGTCTGTTTCAATGTCTGAGGTGGTGTCCAAATAAAATGTTTTGGAGACCCAGTTTTGCAACAGTTTTTCTCTGCATCAGAGTGGTAACAAAGCTGACATACAAGCAGAAGAATAACAGCAATCTGGACAAATAATGCCATTTTACACAGACCTGTATTGCCTGAAGTGATAAGAATGAATATTTGAAAATGAAATAAGGTCCAGCTTTCCTGAGGGCCAATAGGTAGTTTAGATTTGGATTTATAGATGTACCTTTGGGCATGCTTTTATTTCAAGGTATAAGGATAAGGGAAATCTTACTCTAGAAACTATGGCTGGAAGTCATTTGGATCCCTCAAACAATTTTGCAATAAAATAACATTAAACCCCTCAATTAGTGAACATTGACTTGGTCAAGTGCTGACTTTCTGTTTGTGTAAACTTTTGACCATTTATATAACCTTTAGGGCTTTTTCTGTCTCATGACAAATGACTAACTTTGATCCCCAAGCTCAACCAGTGTCCCTTGGGTTAACTATTTACAAACAGATATGTAGATAACAATTCCCAAATGCGGCTTTAAATCTTTTTACTTTTTCTATAAGTCAGAGAAAGTTAACTTTCTCTTTTATAGCACATACCATAGGAAAAAAAAACACTTTTAAAAATGTCAGTTTTATACTAATTGTCATCCTTTGACCACAATGATAAATAACAACTAGGTTTCATTGAGTAATTGCTTCAACTTTAAAAAATTACTCTTGGTTTCAGCAATAGTATCACAAAAGCTTCTGAACATATGAAACGAATTTCCTTGAAGTATCAGGACAGCAGCAGCTGCAGGGAGAGAGTGATGTGATCTGCCTAGGTAAAAGCTACATTTTCCATTCTGTTCTGTAACAATAGATTGAATGGATGTTATCATTAGAATGGACACATTATTATTTAAAACTCTCTGCAAATAAAAAGATGAGCAACAGAGAAACCATCTGACACATACACAATAGGCTGTGTTTTTGATGTTCATCATACCAAGGTCCAACTTTTGGTTTCTGTAGGTAGAGGTGTAATTTTTGGACATTTTGGTCACATCAAACAACAGTTTTTCACACTTTTACTGGTGAGGTTCTGTTTTTCAAGAAACTAAAAAATGTGTCAAAAAAATGTAGCAACAAATCCTCACTGAATATTGCAGGACCAGTTCTAACCTCAGTAAATCCAAGGGATGTCTCAAAATTAAACAAAAATCACAGTCCAGATCTTCACAGTAAACAAAACCAATAAGATTATTTAAATATAAGTTACTCATTCAGTCTTTTAACTTGGTTACTTGACAACTGATCTGTTCAGTTTTCCTTCTACAATAGGAAATGCAGAAGATTTCTTAGCATTATTTGATTTATTGAAGTTCCCACCTGTTTCTGAATAAAATTAAAAAAAAAAAATTCTTATGTTCTAAACATTAAATTACCTATTTTTATTTTTATATATATATATATAAATGCAGCTGGCCGTAGGCTTCAGAAAACATCAGGTTGAAAAAGACCCTCAGTTATCTTTGGTCCAAACCCCCATAAAAAGAATGGTCAGCCTCTTAGCTGGACGAAATTGCTCAGAGCTTTGTCCAGTCACTATCTGAAAGGCTGAAGGCTCCCCAGCCTCTCTGAGCAATATGGTCCAGTGCTTACCCACTGTTTTTGTGAAAATTTACTTTCCTTATATCCACAATGTCTGAACAAAATCTCATTGGGATGTTCAGCTGCAAATCAGCTAAAGCTATTGAGCTACTAAAGTTATTGAACTACCTAAATCTTCTTTCAGCTGCTATACACATAACAATGTCTTTTCCTGAAAGTCTTTGCAAGTCAGCAGAGAAGTAAAGATGTAGTTTTCTGGGGCTCATGGATATTTACTGTCTAGTTATTGTGATTCTTGGCTTTTGGTTTTAAACTGGTCTATCAAAACAACAACGTGATCTGCAGCAGCTGAGAACTTTGTTCGTTTTAGCTTTTTGTGCACCTTTCTTTGCTGAAGGAGACCAACATTTGGCAAATGACCAAAGACAACGTTCATAAAATCATTTAACACAGAACTGTAGTAATTCTATTTAAAGTTTAACACATTATCTTACACATGAATGATCATTATGGAGGTTTTTTCTCTCTTGTGTATTACTAAAGTCAGAGAACAACACAATGTAACTTCTGTTTCATTAAAAATAAACTACGTTCCTTCTTCCTTATATATAGCAAGGTCTCCATGTTTGATTATGTAATTAAAAAGTAGTCTTTAAACTCAATGGTTTTTCTGTATTTGGCATAAAGTGATAGATTTTTAAAAGAGGGGATAAAAAATTGGATGGCTGCCATTTCTTAGAGACAGACTTCCTATTTTCAGAAAGAATTAGAGACCAAATGTATTTCTTTCAAATAATCCTCATCCATAGCAAAGACGATCAGAAATAAAATATGTAAAAAGTGGAATACAAAAATTCACCGTGTCAATTAATTACTCCATAAAAATAAGATAAGGATAAAAATTTCACCAAATTCCTTAATTGAAGAGTACAAACATCATATAATGATATACAAATATTATAAAAATAGATAACTTTTATCTGAAGCACAGTTAACACTCTAACACTTCTGACAATGTGTGCAATTAAAATAAAGCTGATTTGAGTCCCACCCAAGTAAACTGTGAATTTTCTGTAGTGATACAAATGAAATTGTTTGGTTTTCTCCATCAGTTTTCCTGTGGGCAAAGGTCTGTCTCAGAAATCATTGTCAGTACAAGTAGCTTCTCTTAGTATCCTCTGCAGAGGTAATTGGGTGGTTCAAAAGAAGAGGAGAGAAGATACTTTTAAGCATCTCCATTACTCCCAGCACCTTCTGCATTCCCCAAGCCATACTGCTCCTTTCTGCTTGTGAACCCTACGATTTAGGGAGTGGGAAAGATGCTGGAGCTCTAATCTGGGGAAAAAAAGAAATCTGTACCACTGTTATACCAGCAATGTGACAAATCCCAGGTGTTAGGTACAGGCTGACCTACCCACTTTGTCTGACCCAGTGAAGACTTAGCCCCCAGTTACAATAGCGTTACGTGAGCCCCAATGAAATGAAATCTCAGTGAAATAATATAAAAAAAAATACATAGACATACTTCTTTTTTCGTAAAGAACTGCATTTGTTCTTCTGAATATCATTGCTGTTTTGGTGTTCTCAGACAATGTTAAACACTGTTGGTCTTTACTGGTAAATAAGAAGGCCCTGTTGAAATTAAGAGGAGAGAGAAATGTAAGAAACAATAAGTGAATATATGTTTATTTCCCTGAACACCTCTTTGAGTATTCTGTTATCATTTTAGCAAGCATTACAGTTCTGTGATACTTAAGATCAAGTGAGGTTTTCAAAACACTGAATATTGCAGCTCACATTTTCAGTGGTGATTTTGACTCCTGAATCATCACATCAAACTTAGGTTGAAAGACAATTACAAGAACAAAGTTTAACAAGGAATAAAGAAAGTTTAGAATGTGCGAGAGGTTCCACAGAACATGCTGAAGAGGGTATATGCACAAGGCACATTGACCTTATTTCAGAAAAATTAGTCGTCATTCGAGGAGTAAGACATTCTACAGTATGCAGCAGTTACCAAGGAGCAGCTAAAACACAACAATCCAGGACCTTGAATTATCTTGTGATAACTGTTCTGAATCACTGCGCATGAAGTAATGTAAGCACTTTGTAAGACACAGCCTTTTATCTTTTCAGCAAGTGCTGCAGCTCTAAGGCTGCAAAACTGGAGCAGATGGTGTAACCTTTACAATATAATCTAAGGAAACCTCCTGACAGGCTAAGTAATTCCTACAGCTGGCTTTTCTAAACCAAAACAAAGTGCAACAGCAGCATGGCATTCAGTGGGTTGGTGTATATTAGGAAAATAAATACTCATAAAACATATTCTGTAGCTCTGCAACTAGCTGGCGTGGCCCCAGTGTGCCTGTGCTTGTAAATTCATACAGCTTCTCCCCAAAGGAGAGGGATCACATCTGGACTCATTGCTGACAAGCGTGTCCATGAGTTGTCTGGGGAGTGCTGGCTGTCCTGGATCAAAACTACACCAGGCACTGTTTCCCTCAATCAAACCCCGCTGTCAGTAACCTTAAATTTGTAAGTGGGGATGTAGCTAACAAGCATGGCCATGATCTGAACTGATTGGTCTGAATCACTGTTGTGAGAACACTGCAGTATTGGTCTGATTTTAATGCTCTGCCTATTATTTATCTTTCTTTTCCTGCCAGATAGCACCTGTTCTTGCTTGATTGTAATACATCTCACATAATTAATTAGGGAGGCAGTAACCTCATGTTACTTCAGTGTCAGGTGATGGTAGGCTCAGACCTGAGGTGGAAGCTAAGGAATGATACTATATCTGAATATGCATCAGAAGGGAACCATAATTCCCTGAAAAATATATACATATAATGTAAATATACAGACCTGCCCTCTCTGCCTTCCTCCCTACCATGTGCTACTAAAGCTCTGCCCTCTGTGGTTTTCAGAGAGGGAAACTGAATAAAAAGGAACAGGTGGTATTTTGCACAGTCAGCAAAATCCTTTCATGCTTCAGTGTTACACCTCTTTAAAATAAGTCTCGTTTCCCCTTTTGACTCAAAACACAAAGTTACAAGCCACATTCAAAAAATTATCAGGTATACCCGCCTTGAATGAGAGCCCTAAGGAGAACCAAGTGCTCGAAACAGCCCTGCAGACAGTCAGTTTGTTGAGTTAAAAAATGTGTGCTGCAGAAGCAGCAGGTTGACAACTCATGAAGGCTGGAAGAGACAAGGCCCCTGCCCCATATATGAGGACTGTCTCCCACTGCAGTAATGGGTATCTCTCCTCTCTGCTCCAGTTTCCTGCTATACTGCTGGAGCTTAATGGGCTCTGAGTCTTCAGTACAGTAATCTCAGAAGCCTTAGGCTCAGAGCAACAGTCTCCCCCCATCAGGAGCCTGAGCAAAGGCCAATGGTACAGACTGGTCAACATCTTTTGTGCTTTCTAGCCCCCTGAACCTGGTTAAATGGAAATGCAGAGAGAGAGCGTGGGTAGAAGTAGAGTTTAGGATCATTAAAGTTTAGGTGTGCATCTCTTTCTCAAAGTAAATAGAAGTTATGTAAGTCCAAATTCTAGTAAATTTCGTAATAATGGATGTATCTGCAAGATAGGTAATGCAATGAACATAAGCAGTGCCATTATTACTGTCCTAAATGTCCAAGAAATTAATGATGACTTTTTATTCACAAGGAGTGCAAGAGTCTTGATAAAACCATGTTAAGTTGGTTTTCATTGTGCCAAGCTGTGCATCAAGATATTATAAAGTTTTTCAATAAAAATTCAACTTAATTTTATTAATTTCTCTGTTTCTTCCATCTTCATCTGTATGTCCCAAGCATTCTACTTGTATACATCTTTTATTTTTCCAGCAAACCTCAAACACACATACTCCTAAGAAATCCCTTGAAAGCTCAGACTGATGGTAAATAAGGCAGATACTCCATCATCTGCGGTGAAAGATATATATATATATATGGGAACCATTGGGACTTACCTGCAAGCAAACTTGCTTTCCTTTTCACATTGCTCTGCACATTCTTCTTCACTATTTGTCTTATAAATTTGCTTCATTGGATTGAGTAGCCAAGCTCCCTCTGTTCTCACATAGCGGTCAAGGATGCTTCCTCGCACTAAAAGGAAAAAGAGAGAAAGAGGTGAAAATACGAATGCTGATATGATTTATTTCAAACTTTCATGTTAAATTCTTTGTCACCTAGTTGTGTAACATCATCATTTAATTGCTGAAATAACTGGGTTAATGGTGACAAAATACAGATAAATCTTGCCTCCTGGGTGTGGTGAAGGGTAACATCTCTGAAAACCCAGTGTAAGGCGGGACAGAGTGGCTTGAATAGTGCTTTGTATAATTCTGAAAGTCTTAATAAGTACCACAAACATAGGGTCTAAAGTGATGGGAATACAGATGACCCAAGGAGCAAAAAAAGTGAGGTGTTGAAGAGAGAAAATATTGGCCATGCATACTTTGGAGAAAGTGGAGAAATGGGACTCAAGAAAAAGGTGAAACAATGTTTGTCCACTGCTGGTATCCACCCACACAGAATGACTTCAGTTTTATCAGTCACCTATTTTCAAAGGTTCTTACTCTTGCAAAAAAATAAATCATCCTCAGTCACCAGGGTTATCAGATGTTCACTTTGGCATTTTTGTAATAACTGTGTATTGAACTTTCTTAGTAACCAAGGTGTCAGCTGTTGCTTTCATTGCGATGAATTAAGACAAGATATTATTAAACTGGTAAATAAATTCACCTAACAACCTCTGTGCTACAGCTGTGTGTGAAATACATAGGATGCTAGAAAGTACAGCTATGCTTCATAGTAAACTCAAAAAATTGTACAGGTACAGTCTTCCTTATAAAGGACTTCTCCATTTAGGATTTCCTTTTTTCGTTACAGTTATGTGACCTCTGAATGCTTTAGCTTAGTTAGTTTAGCACTGTGACTTTCATGACTTCCAGCTGCAGGGTCATGGAGTTGCATGAGTCCTGTGATTTTTATAGTTTCTTTACCAGATGAGCATATGACTCTTCTGACAAATGTTTGGGTCTGGGAGTTACCTGTTCTGCATGGTTTCAACCCCAAAGAGACAGCTGGCCCATGGTCTTTGCAGCACATCTCAGTCCTGCTCTGTGTTTTTGTTCCTGGCTTTACAAAATTGCTGAATAAAAGGCATACAGAGAATGAACCGGACCATGACTGCCCTCTCATGTATGACAGCCATGCTGCAGATAGGAACTTCTTCCTCCCTCTTTATTTTTCCTGACCCTTGTCTGTCTCAGCCACAGCCCAACGCCAGCAGGAGGGACAATAAGCCTCCTTGTCCCACTCATATCCATGGTCTGTAACCAGGGGCTTCACTGGCTTGTGCAGTGAAATGTCTTTCCAGCTGGGGAAAGCAACAGCTTCTCCCTTTCCCGAGTAACATTCTTGTAGTGTGAAGCAGCCTCATGTGCCTCCAAGTATTAAATTCCTTCACCTGAGACATACCTCAGCCTGCAGGTGATTATTTTCTTAAAGATCATTTTGACCCTACAAGTCAGAGCTGATAAAATAGAGATAAAAGCCAAATTATGCTTCCTCTCATACCTCTGCAAAACCAGAGTAGTCACCAAAGGGTTTTTAGTGTGTTTAGACTAGGGGAAAAGTTTGGCCCTAAGGTCTGACAGTTAGTTTAACAGTATGCATGGAAGAAAAGGATAGCTGCTGAAAAAGAAAAGAATAAGTGAAAAAGGATACAATGAAATTTCATATGACAGGCAGAAGAATCATTGATTCCACTAGTTAGTTCAAAACAAAAGCATTAAGAAGAAATGAGTTTTGAGAGAAAACATTAAACTAGGTTAAAACAATGTCATAGGGATGCTGCAACGCTCTCCAGAAGGAAGAGAAAAACAAGTAGAGAATTCCTATTACGCTACAGCTTCCATGCAACATTAATTCTGTTCTGTTTTGACATTTTGCAATAATATTTTCTTTATTATTACAACATTTCATTTTAGAAATATTGACAGGGTCATAATTGATTTGAGTCATAAAAATATTTTTCTCCTTTTCTGCTATCTTTATGTGGCAGGACATAATACTTGAAGGGAAAAAAAGGAAAATATGCAATCTGAATAAAAATGCAATAAATATTCTTGCTATCATTTTTCCCATGTCTATGGAATTTTGAAGTCTTTGAAAGATGTATTACTATCTTATTCAGAAATGCAAATATTTACTGCCATTTGATAAAGGATTTGCAGACAAAAGCATAAAGTATTGCACATAAAAGCCTAAATTCTATATTTTCCTCCCTTATATAAAATTCTTGCTTTTTTTGAGAAGGGTATTTGATTTGACTGAGGCTGTTCTCCAAAAACAAAGCTTAAAACCCAGAATTTGAACTAAGATGATAATTCTTAACATCAAATAACAGCTAGATGTTTTTATGCTCAGGTATATCTCTAATATTTCTAGATAAAATTTAGCCATACCTTTTCCTAGCTGTTACCTTTCTTTATATTTTATAACTACGTATGTAAAATGTTTTTTATTCTATTGGATCTTTTTATATGCATTGGCACACTCATAACTATATTTTTTTATTGCAATCACAGGAGGCTGTCTGGTTATATGGACACCTGAAAGAAGATGTGTGATTTGAATCTCATAGTTCATTGGAGTTTAAGGTTTTTAGGACAGCGAATATTTATATTTGAAATTTCTGCAAGAGTTGCAATGTGTGAAACACAAACATCTATATATATACACAAAAAGAGTCCTATTTGGTTCTTCTGTGTTACAATTGTTTTTCTATCTTCCACAAAAATCTCTTTTCATATCAAAAATAGTGCAAAAAGTAACGCCGGCCAGATTTTTGCCCTCCTAACACATGGAATGAAAAATTTCTTGTTAAGATTGTGGCTGTGAAAAAGACTGAAACTGTGTGGAAAGATTTTTCCTTTTCTTGGTGATTCTGTTTTGCATAAGCATTAGCAAACTTTAAAACAATCAAAATAAGGATCACAGTACTTGGCAATAAAAGAGAAAAGAAACCAAACCTGAGATAAAAGGTGGCTGAAACCAGTGGGAGCCACGTCCTTGTACAAGCCTTTGGCAGGCAGCTTCCCAAGGATGCCCCCATCCCTGGCCATGGGCAGGGTCGCGGGGAGCCACTAGTTGCTAACATAGACACCAATGCTGCTGCTCTTCTGGTCCCTCTAATGATCACAACCTTGGAACAACTACAGCTCTTGCTTTATTCAGCAGCAGTTTTCGGTGGCCAGCAATCCCTGAATCCATCACAGTCCAGGGAATTTGTAATGCAGGAATTTGAGGACCTACACTCACCACGCAGAGATTGCAAACATGTGGTCCCAGTCTCACCAAAGCAAGTAGAAGGCAAAGGACTCTTACCTGAGCTGAACAAGAACAGAAAGAGAAAGGCAGCTTTGCTAATCCCCATTTTGGCCCCTCTGGTGGGTGCTGGAAGTTGTGTGTGTCAGTGCACAAAGTTTTATTGACTCGCACTGGAGTGAGGCAGCATCAAACAAACAAGGCAGGAGGATTAAGTTAATCATTCTCCCATGCTGTTCCCCCCTTGCCGTGGTGTGGCCATTCAAACAACCTTGAATTGGATGGATTACCAAATCAGATTCAATCATTTCTACTGGATGCTATCAAATGTGAAGGAGCTTTCTTGTTTTACAGGATATGTTCTGTTCTCAAATGGTTAGGTCTTTTTCTGATAGAGAAAAGACAGAAATAGTGTTGCTGGAAAACATGGGAAATCATGTGTCCAGGCAAAATTTGAATTTCTCCTGAGACTGTAGTCCCAATAGTAAATTCAGCCATGCATACCTGTATTGATTGATAAGAAGCAACTTCTATTTAATCTCAGGCTAAGCATTATTTTAAGATTAATTTTACTTCTATATAAAATAATTCCTTCTCTGCTATCTCTTCCTGATCTAGACTTTTCTTTCTTTCTTTCTTCTATTTGGGAGTAGGACTAAATTTTCATTTCAGTTAAACTTTAGTTTTAAGAAGAGACTCTTAATCTTAAACATTTGATTTAAGAGCCATACATAGCAATTTAGTGTTCTTCCTTACCAGACATTTAACCTCACACTGCATGCACAAATTCATCCAGTGGGGGTGTCAGACTTTGCTCATCTGTGTGCTATCCTGATTTCAACATCAGCTCACTCTGCAATTCCCAAGCAGCCTTTACCTTGGAAAAGCTGCACTGCAGCACCATTTCATGCCTTCTCTTGCAGGTTAGCTCACTGGTGTTTTTTCAAAACAACTTGTTGAATCAAATGTGCTAGTGACTCACCAGAGGCAGGAGCAGGATGAATTTTGGATGAGGAAAGCAGACTTGAATGCGCACTGCTGGCTCATGCAATTCAGTCTTCTACAACTGAAGGCCAGAAGATCACAGAATCATGAGTTTTTTCAAAAAACTAATAAGCCTATCCACTTTCTTGTTGTTCTGCTTGCTTTAAGTGGAAATTACATTGTGTTGAGGGCTCGGGATAAATTAGCTTCTATTTTACAGATTATGTGAAAAATCTAGGGCTGATCTGGCTTGTGGTACTATGCTATTTTTCTCCTGTAGGATACTGTAATAATATGTTTTTTGGTTGTCTTCTGTGCTTGAATCTATTTCAATGCAACTTGTGAACAATGGCAAATCACAGTATATCTCTAGAGGCTTGGGATATCAGTAACGTTAGTCCAGGGAAATAAAGCAGATTGGCCCATGAGAGGAGCTGATGGCAGCTGAACTCAGCTCAGGGAAACACTTGGAGAGTGACAGAGAGAAAGGGTTGGATATAGTGCAATTATATGTGGGCTTGGTTCTATCACATTTTAGGAACAATTACTCATTGGGAAAGAAGAATAAAATAGAGAAGCAGAAAACAAAATAGGCTTCACTAGCAAGTAGGCTTTTGAGAACTATTCAGGTTTGGTTTAGCCCCACATGTTTTTTAACAATCTTAACCCCATTTTCAATTCTTGCTCCAGATCCTGTTTTAACTCTGTTCTGTTCTTTATCCCTAGAATTCCTTGTCACTGTCTTTTCCACAGCCACAGTCAGCATCTGCTTGCCAATCCCTGTGCCTCCTTCCCAACAGATATTATCAGATAGTGGTTTTTAACTTATTCCAAAGCAAGACTTATTTTCTACTCAATCCTGCCATCCCCAGCATCTCTGGCACCTTCCCCAGGCTTCTATATCCCCCATTTCCAGTGAGGTTTTGGGAGGGTTAGTGTGTAATGGTGCACATCTGGTGGTTAAAGTCTAAGACAAAAGCTGCATAAGTAGCTGAGTGCCGCTGTTTCTCCTGCATGGGATAGGTTTGAAAAGCCTTGAGTCCTAACTGAGTTTGTAAAATTCCTTGATAAACACTATGTATTAGACATTTTAATTAGATTCACTTTTTCTACTGGTTTTCAAAACCACAGATGCTAATTGTGGTATCGAAAAGTTTATTCTATGTTCAGTTTAAGAAAATCTGCATGCATCATGTAAACAAACTCTTTTACAAGCTTTCCTCATGCTAAAGGGCTACATATACTCCTCCAGAGTCTATACTCCTGCCTTATATTCTGTAGCAGTTGCCACTTTTAGGCTTCAGTCTGGTGCTTCTCTCAGTTTCATTATGTTGAATCTGATTAAAATGCACCTACATTGGTGTGAATGTTCCTGATTTATTTCTGAGGAAAAGAGAGAAAACTTGTACTGCCATTTCTTTCAAAGATGATAGTGTAGATTTAGAGAAATACTATTAATCTTTGTCTAAATGAATCTGATCCTAGAAAACTGGACTTGAGAATATTGTCAGCAATTATTCCTTGTTAAAAAATTATCACTCCTTAAGTCTTCCACAAGAAAAGGTCAAAACAGGAGAAGTGTCTTTCATCTGACAGACTGACACTCCTCACTGCTGTCTTGTGACAAGGATGTGACCTCTCAAGGCTTCTTGTTTGAAAAGATCTCTTGTAAACTGTTGATTTATCTGGCTCCTTTTGTGCCTCTCCCTCTTTCTTCTTTTACCTCACAGATTCACACAGTGTCTAAATCTTTCCCCAGTTCTGGTCTTGTGGTGTTTGTTCTCATTTATTTGATCACTGTGAGGCCCACCCAGAGGTGGAAGTTTATCAGATCTTATTTCAGAGTCAGGGTACATTAGTTAGCACAGTGGTTAAAATATAAACAACAGTAGGAGGCTTTTTAAATAGAAGTTGACCCTTGAAATTGGGTTTACTGTAAGCTCAGAAAAATCCCCCCTGAAAGAAATTGCAAACAATGTCAGAGTACAGGGCACATCTTTTTGAATAAATTAACATAAACACAATTAGTCTAAATTACAGAATCAGAAAACATCAGAAACCAGCCACTTGGATATCACTTACTTTCTGAGAGGAGAGGACCAAAGGTGAGATTCAGATGCCTTTGAAAATGTTCAAAGGAAGGGAAAATCTCAAAAGGGAGCTCTAAGGAAGGGGAGATCTGCAAGACTGGGGTGAGCATGAACTGAAGGAGCTCATGCAATTGCTCCAAAGAGTAATGCCATGACATAGATCCATGGGCAGCTGGGAAATAAGGAAGGTGCTTTCTTTTCAAATACAATCAGAACAAGTAGTGAAAGTGAGACTAACATAGCCTTCGTTCACAGAGTCAGAGAGAAATTTGGGCAGTAGCCCCAGAGGGACAATGTGGATGGGTTCTAACAGCAGGAGCTGCTGAAGGTAAGGTGGGAAGGGGTTCAGAAAGGGAAAAGGTAGCCAAGTTAAAAATACATCCTGACTTTTCTCTGCACATGAATGAACAGAGAGGACAGAAGACCTCATAGATAAGATCATCTCTGCAATTTCTGGCCATAGACACTAACATATCCAAGGAAAGGAAAGTGACAGTGACATCATTGAGATACATAGATGTTTTTCCAGTAGTGAAAGCTTTAGTCTTTGGATTGTTCATTTGTTCTGGCTGCTGCCAAACATATGAAACCAGCAGAATAAAGTCAGATAGACATATGAGAAGCAGAGAAGTTAGGAAGTGAGCAGTAGAAAGAAGCGGAGAGATCTAAAGAATTAGCTACTTGGGGTTTTGCATTACTGAAAAAATATTTGGAAATACAGGAACTGTGCAATTGCCTTTAGCAGAGGTGTGAAGAGCAATAATGCCATGGATAATCTGACAACAGCCTTTACTGGATGTGATTATGAGAAAATTCAGTTCTTTCCCCACCTCAAAAGCAATCAGCTGAAGAGTGAATTTGGATGTAAACACAAACAGTGCCTGGTTCAGCAGCTGACATCTAGCACATAGTGTGCTACAACTCTTTGTACACGAGGAACAATTTCATCATGTCACTGCTAGGCAAAAGGGTAAAACCATTCTTCATTTCCTAGACAGAGAACTTTGGAGAAACCACAGCTAAGCTAAAGGATGGAGGACAGTAGGGTGACTCTGTGGGATCTACTGGGGCTAGAATCTATGTGTGTGGGATCTGTTGGGGCTGGGATCTGTGGGGCTGGGATCTGCTGGGGCTGGAATCTATAAGGCTGGGATCTACGAGGCTGGGATCACTGAGGCTGGGATCTACTGGGGCTGGAATCCATAAGGCTGGGATCTACGAGGCTGGGATCACTGGGGCTTGGATCTACTGGACTGGGCTCTACAGGGCTGGGATCTATGCAGTGGATAGCTTTGAGTCTTGCTTGAGTGCCCCTGCGTGCAACACTCAGCACTAGCAGTCTGGGAAGTTGTTCAGGAAAAGCACTGCATTGATGTGCTGTAGCTTAATCCATGTTTCTGTTAGTGGAAGTGTGTGTCCCACATACAAACTTGTCCTTTCTTGATGTTGTTATTGTCTTGATGCAGTACCATCACCACCCTGCCTGTGAGTGCTAGCCACTCTTCCCATGTGGGGCTGCACAACGCAAACAGAGAAGCAGCACATAATAGGACCTGAAATGTAACCTATATGTCTATTTTCCTTTTTAATTCTGTTTTCTTGTTGGAACAGTATCTAAGAAAGAGTATTTGCCTGTTTGCACCCAGGCTCCTCAAAGACTGGTGCACGGTAGGTCATGACTACACTTTTTTTGTGTTTAGCAGGCAAGCAGTTCCTGTCTCTGCTGTTCCAAATCACAGGACTCAGCTGTGACTGCTGTTCTGGAACCCAGGCAGGGAAAGGGTTGTCAAACTCTTATCAGTCCTTTCTCTCACACCTAAGGGTACAACTTAACCCTTTGACCACTCTGTTCAAAATGCTTGGAGTTACTGGGGAATTGTTGGTTGAGGCAGATATTTGGCAGCAGAGCATGGAAGAGAAAATGAAGAAAAGAAACATAACTACTATTCTACTTCTGGTTAGAAAAGCAGAGAACAGGCTGTGTGGAGAGATTTCGCATTTTACCCAACACTTGTCCAAGTGCCTCCAAAGACCCCAACAAATGCCTGGTATTTGTAAGGTGCTGTTTTTGTGTTTTTATACACGTTTAGACAGTTATATACAAAGATCTGTGCAGCACTGGTTTGTTTATTGATGCTTCCAACTAGTGATGAAATCAGCTGTCTAGAAATGTCACTGTAATAAGAGGAATGTTTATAGCTCCTTCTATGACAGTTTCAGAAAAGAGGGACAAGCCACCTCCATTTTCCATGCAAAGTGTATATTGAAATTTCCAAGTGCAGTTTCTGCATAAAGGAAGGATGTTCTAACCAGTTTAATGGTTGAAATGAAATGCTAAAGGGGCAAGGCAGCAAATTATATGGTGAATATTCCATTCAAGGCTGTTCAACTGATCAATTCAGGCCATTTGAGTCAGTAAGATTCTCAACAAGATTTCAGCCAGCTGAGAATATTACCTTCAGAATTAGTTTAATATTTTGGCAAATTGCATGCATGTGTGTAGTATGTCAGTGTGTATGAGTGTGTGTATGTGTCTGTGTGTGTGTGTGTGTGTGAGTGCATGCATGGGTGTGTGAGTATGTGTGTTTCTATGTGTGAATACAACCTACTATAACACCTTTATTTACAAGCAGTTTACAAGTGTTATGACAGTTCCAGTTTAATGGATGTTGTATAAAACTCCTTTATTCTTTAATAATTTTTATGCCCCTATCCAAAAAGACCTTGCCATTAAATACCACAGCTTGTGTTTGCTAAAGACCTTTCTCATTGGTTCCTATTATATTTTAATAAATTTCTGACAGATACGCCATTTACATGTACCATGTGTTCCAAAGACTGCAGCATATCGTGTTCTATTTTTGCCACAGAAAGTGCAGAAATATGACACTCATCACAAACAATGGAGTGGAAAGTGGATGAAAGTGAGGTAAAAGCTTAAAGAGATGATGTTGTGAGCAACTGGAGTTATCTTCATAACTTTTTCCAAACTTGTTTTTTGAAGTCCGCAACAACTTCCATAATAAAAAACTACCCAACAGTCTTGTAACATCCTGTGTAAGATACCTTCTTGAAAAAAAAATGTATTTCTAGCACTCAGAAATGTTTGGGATGTTGCAATTATTTGTACGTTTAAGATATAGGAAAACAAAAGAAAATTACAGTGCTACATTTACAAGTGTGGTATACCGTAAGTACAGTGCGTCGAGGCAGACCCAAGAAGCATAGATGAAATGAAAAGAATGGTATTTTTGTGCCAAGGATGCAGTCCCATATGATGAAAAAATGCTCTTGTCATTAGCAGAATCAGGATTCAAGTTCCTACGTTCTGTGGCAATGTATTGACACAATCCTAGTGGTAATGACACAGTCCTAGAAGTCAACTGTAAGTATAAAATTAGATTTACTATTTAGGGGCACCAAAAGACTGAAAAATGCAAGAAACCTTGCCAGAAATAAAGTATTGCTATGTGCCTAAAACAGGACAGATGACTGATAGTTAATCAAGAATTCCCATGCTGTAAGACAACAGCTAAAATTTCGACTGGGGAAATAATTCAACATTTCCAGATTGCATTCTCACAAAAGCTAAAAACATACCCCAAGTCACAAAATGACACACAGAAAAGACATAAACAACTGTGGAATTAAGTTAAAGAAGATTCAGACAATACTGCAAAGTGAAGGCAGGACAGTCTTCAGTCCTTGCGAACATCCTGCAGCAAGAGGATGGACTTCTAATGAGACACATGGATTCTTGAAGGAAAAAAAAAAGGACATTCCAAATATGATACATAACGATGTGAAAATTGTTACACTGACAGTCAACCCAAATCTAACCAAACAGTACTGAGATGTACACTAAAAGTGTCTGTGGAGAATGGCCTTTTTTATACTTTGAAATAAGAACAACAGCCTTTGGTTTACATGAAACAGCAGCAGCATTTCAGTGGCAAGTGCATGGGGTTGTTGGGTTCCATGGGCAATATGCTATGCTGCACATCTGTGCTACTGTGACCTGTGCCTTAGAGGCAGACTGTGCAAAACCTCTGCAGGCAACAGCATTGCCTCGGGGGAGAGCAGGGGGAGGGCAGACCCCCAGCAGGCACAGTTCAATATTTACTAGCAAAAGTCAGTATTTAATACCAGAAATTTCCATTAGACAGTGCCCATAGGACCTGAAGAATGTCTTACAGGAACCAAAAGAAACAGGACCCAGGCAGTTATTACAGAGAATTCAAGCCAATGTTTTTTTAAAGAACAGCACTACGGGCAGAACTTGCAAAACCAACAATACATGGGGGATGGAAAGCAAGTGCCAGATGGCAGCAAGCCTTTCATGTGCTCTGAGAAATGTTGCGCTCAACAGGTTCTGAAAGCATCCAAATTTACTGAGCGTATAGTTCAAGTTATGCCTTTGGGGCTATATTACAAGAGGAGAAGTAGGGAGAGATGAACTGAATACTACACTTGAGCAGAAAACTGGTGCAACTATACCAAATGCCATCCAACTCACCACTTCGCCTGCTGGAGTGGGTAGTTGTTTTTTCCACACAACCATTTAACCTAGCAAGGTTAGCTGACTTCAGGGTGGTGAAAGTGAGTGGAATTAATCACAAGAAGCAGAACCACCATACCTTCAGCCAGCTCCTGGTAGCACAGGCACAGTCCAGCTTTCCCTTTTCTTATGCAAGGTAGCAGCTGGGTTGTGTTGTTGCTTTCTTATTCCTGAAGCTGCTACAGAAAGGGGAGCAGATGCTAGTGATGGGTACAGGGTCAGGCCTGATTTGGGATAAAGTTTCTTGCATTGGGAAGAGCGTAACACACAGAGACAGGCCAACTGCTTGCATGTAGAGAGGAGAAAAGCAGGTGTTTGAACACAAAGGAAGACTCTACAATGAGTTGGAGAATTCCTCAAAAGAGACGGGTGAAGTAGGAACCTTCCAGCTTCTTCCACATGCAACACTGTTGACTTACACAGATACAACCCAGACACTCAGACAGCAGCAGTTGGTCAACCTGGTTATTGCTTTCCAATAGCTGCTTATGCTCAGACAGTAATGGTGTTTATTTAAGATTCTTACAAATTATTACATCATTTTTAAAACAAATTTTGAAACCATACTTGGAATGTTGTTTGTGACACAGGAACTGCTTTCCAGAAAAGTCAGCCTGCATCCAGATTCAGTGGGAAGCCATTGCATTCTTGATCCAAGAAACAAAACTAGGAATTCGGACAAAAACAGGCTTTGATGGCTGAGTACAGTCCAGTCCCCAAGAGGTGACTCCATATTGGACAAATCTGTCCCTATCTTGGCAGACCAGAGGTCCTCCAACTTCAGCCTAGGGAGGAAAAGAGAATATCAAGTGACTGCTCTAGTGATGGAGACACTAGGCATGCAAACAGCAAAATACTGGCAGGAATAATATTGTAACTCTGCAAGCATCAAAATGTGACTAACACAAGGGCTCTGGAGAGATGGAGAGTGTTTTATTAGACCTGTTGGAGTAAAAGAATGGGGAATAAAAATAGCTGTTTCCAAGCATCCAGACCATTCTTTTGGACTGAAGATCTATGAGTCATGGATACGAGTATATGCTCAGATCACTGTGATATCAATTACACAGAAAAAGAAAAAGGAAGTTTCCTAATTTTTCACAACGTCTGATCTAGTGGATAAAATTAATTTAATAATTTTAATGCTGTTCCTTAAAATCTAAGTATGGCAGGGTATGAATACTTGTGCCCAATGATTTTTGGCCCTATCAATGAGTGCACTACACACACTCTCAAAGATATCATTTACACCAGCAGTCTTGTACACCTGCTCAGACAAATCAGCGTTTGCTTTCCTGACCCTGTCACCAAGCAGCTACCAGGTTTTTATTGAAAAGCTTCTAACATGATAGCCTCCATTTTACAAAACTTTTCATATACTTGTGAAAATTAGAAAACTGGAAGTACTGAAAGCATTATTTAATCTAGGAATTCAATAAAGATGGAGTACAACTCCAGCCTGTGCCAGGAACAATCATTAGTTTCATCTCTGTCTCTAAGAACAAAGGGAAGTTCAGGCAGCCTTTACTTCAGGTGAAGAGGAGATTCACAACACTAGGCTACTATGAGTAGGATGTTACCCTACACAATTTCCCTGCTATTCTGGCTGAGTCTGTGAGTGAAACAAAAAATGCTGTCTATGCTTCAGTTCTTATTCTTCATGTAGAAACACGGAGTTGCCAAAGATATTTCTGAACCTTGAAAATACAAATTATATGCATTGATCTGCTTATACTCAAAGCTGGATTATTCTTACCTCACAGTTATCTATGCTTCCAAAAGAAAATCCACCACAAAATTCATGATTTTTGACACTTCCATTCATAAATTCAGGGCGATTACATATTTCATTTTCAAGAACAGGGAATTCAACATCTTTTAATCTGTTGTCTGTATTGGTACCTTTATGAACAAGCAAGAAAATATAACAGTTATAAATGGTAGCCTGGGCATTGTGATCCAGTGAAGTAGTGAAGTCTCAGTAATGAAAGAACTGGGATTGGTCCCCAACTGTACTATAGTCTCTGAGTTCTTTGAAGGACCTTATTAAATCTTTCAACCTTTTTTGTGCTTGGATCATACCTACCCTCAACAACAGAGGTTATTTTAATTTGCAAAGTGTTACTAAATAAATAAAAACAGATGCTTAGTAACCTGAGCCATTGTATTTATTTCTAGTCTTTCATCATGGTGCAGTACCAATTGCTTATTTCAGTGTTAGCCTGTCATTACTTTACATTAATTCTAACTCTCTCAGGCTTAAAGTGTTTTCCAGGCAAGGAGAATTTTTCTGAGGCTAAGGTTAAATTTTTCCAAAACACAGTTTATTTAGATGTGGGATTCTGTCTCTGCTCTCCCTCTTCCTGCTGATTTTGTGACTGAGTTGCATGACATGGCAGGACCCTCTTTTCCACTGCTTAAATGCAACAATAGTCTGTTGATTTTTCCATCCTAATGCATTTCCAGAAGAAATCTGGCTTGTAGCATTTTTTTAGTGGCTGTGGTCACTAGAAGATATGAAGCAGCTGCCACCGTGTGGCAAGCTGGATGAAAAAAGAAAAAAATTCAAGGTAAGAAAGGGGAAAAAGGTGAGAGGAAAGCCAGTAATTACTGTCTATGCTAGAGAAAAGTGTTTCTTAATAATGCTGTTGAGTTAGATGAGTTACACCAATGTTAGAGTGATTATTCTTAAGTGTTATTTTCATAGCATCAGTTTTGTAGCTAAAAGATACAAGAAGGGGAAAAAAGTACTACAATCTATGTGAAAACTTTTTATTGTGAAACTCAGAGACTGGGACATGTTTTGTTCCTCTTTTATTTTATTCTTTTTTTTAAAATTCTATGGATGCATATGCAAAGAAGAATTCATTGACTTGATTTTAGAGGTGGATTATTTAAAAAGTGGTGTCTGGCAAATGGTGTGGGAAGGACACCCTTTACATATAGCTCAGCAAGGCCAAAAGTGTGTATGTGGGAGCCGGGACCAAATGAGGACAGATGCCAGCATCATTGCTGGAACCTGCAGCGATGAGAAATTGTCTCCTCTTGCAGTAAAAGCGGGTCAAAGAGAGCTGGGATACTCAACCATCAGCACAGGTGGAGTGAGAGCTGTGCTTCAGGAGACCACATGATGGATTCTTAATATTAGACTCTGAACAAAATTCAGGTAAGGGTTTACTGACACTAAAAACCTTCAGCTCGAACTCATTTTCCCTATGTCCCAAAGACGGCTGGGTCTGAGCAAGCTCTGACTTAAAGGCTTTGCACTTCCTGGAATGCCATCTTATCTATGATACAAAGTCTAAAGGTTAGTGGTTGGGCTTAGACTTGGTCTTAAGACTTGCCCATATATCATATACTCTTAGAATAGTTTATATTGGAAAAGACTTCTTAGAACATTGAATCCAACTGTTAACCCAGTACTGCCAAGTCAACCAGTGAAGATCTATCAGTCTGGAGTGAATGCATGTCCCTGCAAAAGTCTGTGCAGACAGTAATGTTTAGAAAACAAGAAGGCAAGTGCAAGCTTAATTCAGATGTTAATATATATCTGAAGGTCAAAATTAAAGGCAAGGGCATTATTTCAGTATAGTCCTTATTTGTGCAAACACAGTGTATATGGAAATGGAAGAGAGATGAAAATAGACAGAGATAAGTGGCAAAGTCTTAAGTCTAATTATACTTTCTCTTCTCTTGTTTAGTAAATTCAGTGTATGTGAGCAATGAGGGAAAAAAGGCAAGCTCTGAGAGAAAGAAAAGGATAATATTGCCTGGTAACTTCTGATTTAGTTAATCTTAACTAAAATGTATTTTCTAACTCCCCTGGCTGCACATATTTTGAAATAATATTTGAAAATCTTCATAAGTTTTCAATAGCACTGAACATGTTTTACCTCTTGTTTTTCCCCAGGCAGTTAGAAAACATACAGCATTTCTTTCTACCATCAGACTGGTTGCAGGCAAGCAAACTGGTTTTACACGGTCAGTAATTGTTACAGGACTGCAAAACAAATAAAGAATAATTAAAAGATTGTTAGAAAAATTACCATCAGCTGGTTCAGTCTTCATACACAGAAGCCTCTGCATGGAAACAGTGTGGAGAAGCTGGTGATGCCTTGAAACTGCACAGATGCCTGTAAGATTGTGCCTAATCACATAGTGGAAAAGATTCCTTAGAGTAACCGAAAATTTCTGGGATGTGTTCGTGGGCACAGTCACATACAAGCATGTTTGCAAAATAGTGCTAGAGCATGTATCTCTAGGTGTCCCTCAGTGTGTACAGCAACATGCACAAGCCCCAGTCCAGCCCCTAGCTACCCTTGCAGGTGGTCTGATCCTGACTTTTCTCAGATTGTCCCTCATTCAGAGGTCACAAACTTTTGGAATTCACAGAAGCAGCTGACCTGAGCTGGCCACAGGGATATTCCACACCAGAGAATGACATACTTAGTACATAAACTGGAGGGAGATACTAATTGCTGCTCAGGGACAGGATGGTCATTGGCCAGCAGGTGGTGAGCAAACACAGCTGAAGATGCAGAAAATTGTTTTCTCCTCTGGTTATGTGGGAGATATAACTGTGTGTGGCATCACACATCTCATACATTACAAAGTCTAGCACCTCAATAAAGTAAATACAAAAAAAACACGCACATAAAAAAAAAACAAACAAAACAAGCAAGCAAACAAAAAAAAACCAAAAACCCCAAAACAAAACAAAAACAAACAACCCCTCTAAAACCAAAAACAAAACAAAAGAAGCCAAACCCTCTTCCTCATCACAAATTTATGCCTGGAGTCTTCAACACTGAAGTAAAGCTCAATATAGAGGAGACAGGGCTCAGGAAGCAGCTCTGCAGGAGATGAAAATGTTGCTTGTTCCAAATGTTGCTTTGGACTGTCTAATCCCTTATTGACTGCCAAATGTAGATCTGAAAAGATGAGGTGAATTCTGAAAAGTATATCAGCCTAGGAGTCAGACAAGTACAAACAGTTTTGGTACAGTGAAGGTATGTCTGATAAAGCTCTTTAATGATGTATACCATGATCAGAAACCTACCCTGTGAAGGTCAGTCTGACGTGAAAGAGAGCAAAAGGACCTGATGAACTCCAGAGGTTTGATCAGGTTAAAATGAAATTTTATAATCTCTTTTGAGGTCCAGAATTATTTGAAAGTATAAGATATGATGTGAAGTGATTTGATAGGTAGTGGGATCTTAACATCACATGAAAGGGAACTAATAAATCCCCCTGTTTCTAATCAGGGCATACCCAGGGCCATGAGCCCTAAGGAAATTCAAGACAATGAAAGACCAAAGGGAACTGACTCTGACACATTGAAATAAAGATCTCTCCAGCACAAAAATATGAATGGAACATGAACAGTCCAGGGTGGTAGTAGATGCTAACCAGATCCTGTCCTGAAGCTGTAGTTGTGCCAATGCCATTGTCATCATAATTTTGAACTTTATCCTCCAGCCCTCTGAAGTCCAAGATGGTGACATCAAACCTCAACTCATGCTTCCATGAAATGAGTCCTGAGTTGTTTTCTCTTCTTATAGAAGAACTGAAATCTGTTCTGCAGCTCCCAAAACCACCCCATTCACTGCTCAATAAAGTCCATATTTGTTGAAAGAGTTGCTGAAAACTGGTACACAAGAGAAGATTAAAGGGGGACCTCAGGTTCATGGGTGGGTTTCCTGGTTCCCAGGTTTGTCTAGTTCCTAGTGCAGTTCTTCTAGTACCTACAACCTTCATTTTCAAGGTCACATTTAGCATCTCAGGTGTAATTCCACACACACAATGTCCCTCATAGCAGCTCTGGCTCTTGTTTGGCCTGATGGTGTGACAACAGCCAGGCAACCAATTTTAAACCACAGCAACAAAGCATTGCAGCTACTCCAACACCAAGAAGTAAACTTGGTTTCTACCTATGCTACTCTTCCACACCAAGGAAAATCCACATCCATCCTAGGATGAGACATCACCTGAAAAACTTGTTGGCACTCAAGGAACTGGCCTTTGAATGAGATTGCAACAGATACAGGGTGGGCAGTAGCACCTTCTGAGGGGCCTCTGATGTCTCAGTAGGTAAATGAACAGGCAGGCAGAGAACAAGACCTCAGAAAATATGCCAGATCATGGACAATATAACATTGAAATGGAATTATAAAGCCCCAGCTAGCACACTTCTTCTCAGGAGCATGGCACATAATTCACCTGGATCTAAACTCCTACTGAAACCAGTAGTCCTCTGCAATAGATCAGCCCTTGCTTGGGATGATTTTGGTCAAAATCTTCACAGATCTGCATCAATTCTCTGTCAAGTCTTATCTATTGCCAAAAATGCAGGTATAGAAGTAGCAACCAGTCTTCTTGCATCATATTTTCTTGGGTGATCTGTTTTACAAACAGTGAAGATTTGAAAAAGATAAGGTTCACAAAGAAAGCTGAAGACGAAGGCAAAGAAGCAATTAAATGAAAATGAAAACATGCAAAGTTGATCTAAGCCAGACACTGAGGAATATGATGTTCATATCTGCTCTTTATGGTGTCTCACATGCAGAATGTGTTCTGGTTGTGGATGCTGCTGCTAAAAAACTGACTACAGAGCTATAGCATGTATGTATATACAGTTCACGTGTGCATGGAGCACCCAATGAAAGAGGAATGGAATAACATAGCCATTCTTGCCCAAGTAAGAATCAAACTGGTGGAGCACGCATTCCCTCTGCTCACCTGAAGTCAGTGGGATTTTGGTTAATCAAGCACCAATGAACCTGAGCTGAAATTGTTCTAAGATGCTGAAAAGCTGTATGGTGAATTTTTAAAAAGAACTTTGCTCTTGTGTCAAACATGAGTTCAGTGAGCTTTAATCTACGGGTGGTGAGTGTAAAAACGAGAGAAGCCAATGAGCAAGTAGAGAAGTTTCAGTAACACTGGAAAAGGGAACAAATAACACTGAAATAACTGTGCACACTTGAGAGCAGACTGATCAGACATCTAAGCAAGACACAAAAGAGAGCCTGAGACAATTACAGTTAGGCACAGGATTTTTTACTGTGTGACAGGCAGGATCTGATTATACTGAGCTGTTGGCTGAGTCTGCAGCTCATGCAACACACATGTGGCCTGGCATGGAGCATCGAAAGGGAAAATGGACCCTTCTACTTGCTCCACATGGTGCCTCCTGGCCAAAACTTTCATTGAGGCTCACAGGCTTCAGAACTGAGCAGAAAATGCCTCCAAGCAGAGGGTCTTCTCGACACAACTGTGGTTTAGTTTGCCTTCACTCTCCCTGCTTCAGTGGAGCTGCTTCTTAGCAGGTAGTTAGTGGGAATGACCCATGACAATCCCTCCCATCCTAACTGGTCCTTTCCTTCCCTAACTGTGCAAGAAGTTCTCGTGGGTTCTGCCAGTGAGGTCATTCAGCAGGAAAGATGCTCAGAGTTCACCCTTGAACAGATACCTAGGCTAACCCCTGGAGGGACTCTCACACTCTCTCATAGCATTCGCAACCACCCCTGAGACCTCACTCCAGGCTAAGCTAATTTATGCCTTCAGAATAAAGGTGTTAGCGGTGGAACACTTGGACTGAAATGGTACCTGTTCAGTTTCAGCAAAGCAATATCTGCTCCACTTGGTTCCTTTAATACTATCTGAACAAATCGGATTTGCAGAGATGGCTCTTCTGCATTGAGAGTCTGTGTTCCAAGAAACACCCTGTAGGCAGATGGCTCTGTTGACCTGGAAGAAATGACAACGGCAAGATTATACATTCATACATGTTATCAGGAATGTCACTCTTACAAAATTCAGTCATTTCCCTGGAGAACTGCAATTAACAAGATGATCAGGCTGCTGCTTCTGACCATAGATGCCCTCATTTATTCTTGGAGAGGAGGAAAATGTGTCCTTTTTAACAATTCGACTTTTATGGTGGTGAAATATGCCATGGGCTGTAAATAATGTGACATCTTCTTGCAGTGTTCACAACTACTACAGTCCTAAAGGTCATCTGCTAGCCACAGCTTTTCCGAGTGCAATTAGCGACAGCACATCATTAGCAGCCTTTATGGCATGCTTCGAGGGGGAGGAGAGGACAGAGGACAGAAGTAACCTCTGTTGTACTCTGTTGTTGATTGACTAAGACAGGAGCAGAAGACAAAAATCAGCTTGATGACAAGAAAGACAGGAAATAGAGTAAAGAAAGTGCCTTATTTGGTACATCTTGCTCTTCTGTTGATTCTCTCATCCAGATTTAGGAAATGCCTGTCACTCATTCTAGCAGATACTCACTCTGGCAAGCACTGAGCTGCAGTAAGAACCCACTGTGGATGTATTAGGGTGCCAGCACAATGGTGTTTGTTGGTACTAGAATAGAGAAGAAGATTAATTTCAGACCGAATAGTCAATTTTCAATCTCATCTATGCTGTGCACAATAGGAAATATTAGCAAAATGGCAACATGCTCCTCAAACCTTTTACCAGTCACAGTTTGCCTTTTGTCAATGTCAAGAGAAATCAAATGCAAATTTTCAAAGGACAAGCTTTCTTTCGTTCAGAACATGAAACATGAGAAGAAATTTGAAAAAAAATTTTCAACAGGGCACTCTTGCTTTCAGGAATTTGATAACAATAATTACATTCCTAACAGTTTCATGTGTGATGTAATAGGTTTGTCCTGTGGAGCAATTAATAAAAGGATACATCCTTCTGATTTGTGGAGTTGCTTTGGGCTAGTTCTTTAAATAAAAAAAAACAACTCTAGAGAGTTAAACTCCTCTTGAGATAATATTTATTCTGGTCACTGTCAACAACTCCATAGAAATTTTTATCAGCCTTTCTGTAAACCCTTCTTCATCTCCTGTTCAGCCACTCTTATTGTGATTGTGGAAATGCTACACATAATTGTATTTTTATACATAATCTGCCTGTAGTTTCTAACACAACTAGAGTGGCCACAACATCAATTTACATTGATTTGAACCAGACTGGATGCTGGGTGAAAAGGACTGATCAAAATCCATTCATACATATTGCAGGTCAGTGGCTATACTCACGGGCTTAAATCCCCCACTGCAGATTGCCATTAATTGTCACTATGCTCAGTGGGAATTTTTCCTTTCTCAGCTCAGTAAATAAAGGGCTACTTTATGTCAGCAGTTCAAATTTGCCCTCTAGAGATTCAGGGGAAAGTGTGTGTGGGATTAATAATTAGCCAATAAGGGGGGGGGGGGCAGTGTTGGGATGAATAATTAGCCAGTAAGTAGCTATCTGTGAATATTGTGATTAAAAAGAAAAAAAAGATTGTCTGTTCCCCATGAAATCCTACTGCTTAGAGATGGTGATAGAGTCTGGAATACCAGTACCTCGTCCTGAAACTTATGTGCCAGGGCCAAGACCCTGGAGATGCGTTGCACATGCTGTATTTCTCACAGGCTCGCTCATTTCTCACTGGGACTTTTCCACAGTCATGCTCAGAAGAAGCTACAGAATAGAAAAGGCTACATTGGAGAATTTTAAAGCAGTTCTGTAATGCCATCCACAGTGCAATCACATAAAAAATTAATAATACTTTTATTTTACCTTCCGTGGGCTTTCACTCTCTACATGGGTTAATAGGAACTAAGGGTAAAAATCTGTAGACTTCCTTATATTATCATTACCTTAAGCATTTAAACCTGGCACTAATATATAAGATTTGACATGACAAAATATTAATTTAACTCGAAAAATTGTGAACTATGTCAAGTATTTGGCTGTAATAAGATACCAAAAGTAAAACTACAATAAACACCATCCCCCAAAAAAAATTGGTAGGTAAGATGAAGGGAAAAGAGTGTTAAAGAAAGTGGAAGTGTTTATTACTTGGGCAATAATAACAATTTCTAAATTCTTTTAAACATTACAGTCTACATGTAGGCAGAGTGCAAACCAATCCCTAGACTATAAATAAAATTGAGACATTGTCCTCTTGTCATAAAATATTCCAATTTTGCCCTCACACTGCTCCATCTACTTTCCTGTTAATCCAAATATTTCTGAATATTTTATAATGGTCTGAGCTTGGATGCTTATAAGGACCCAAGTAACCCCATCCAGCATTGCATACCATCCTCTGGGTGATAAATTCTCCAGTTTTGGTATCAAACAATTAATAAAACAATAAAAGACAAGAGACTATAAGGTTCCCCTACACCTTACTTTAAAAATCTAGTGTCCAAAAGCAGCTTTGAAAGGGGATCAGATCTCAAAATGAAGCTCCACCACAGCAATTCCAGTGAGTGGTTTTTTGCAGCTGTTGTATGTGTTGTTTATATACTATTCCTTATTATTTTTGCCTGGTCAACTCTTAGATCTGGTGGTAAAATTAACGTGTACAATACTAATGCATTGCTATTTAGAGGAAGACATTAGATGGCCAGCATGAAGAATAGAACATCCTCCTGAGGGAGTGACCACTCATGGCTATTTTCTATTGCAACTTTTTCCAACAGAGCAGGAAGTTTGACTCTAAACATTACTGCAGTAAAAAAAAAAAAAGAAAATACACAAGATGAAGAAGAAATAGACTTTCCATATCCCTGCCAGATATGTTAACACAAAAATTATTATTCTGTCAAAATACAGGCAAGGAAGGAAAGAGCAAAGCAAACAAAATGACTACTAGATGTGCCAAGCAGTGCTTCCACTACATTACAACTGTTATTGATGCCAGGGCAACACAAAGAGTAAAAACTCTTTCACTGCTGAATTTTTCAGCAAATGCCATGCCTACACAGTGCACTGATTGCTATCCCAAAATTGGAAAAAAAAAAAAAGAATTAAAGAATTAAGAATTAACTCCTAACCCCAACAGAAAGCAAAATGTCTAGGGAGAGATTATTTTAAGAGCCAGATCAGAATTAAAAAATTAGTCATCAGAGAAAGAACACAATTTCAAAGGATTGCCATTTCTGATGCTCCCAATTCATGAGAAAATTGTATGACCAACTTCTTGAGACAGTAGTCTTGCCAGAGAGTGCATGGAAAGACTATCATGAATATCAAGAAAATCCTCTCCTATGTTTGAGAAGACAAGGGAAGGAATACCTCTCTTTGCAGCTTCATTGGATATTTCAAATACAGCTAGCAACATTGAGTGCTTAGCTTCACTGAGGATAAAGAGCACAGAGATTTTTATGTATGAAATCTTACTAATGATTCTTAGTGCCAGGCTATCTAAACTTTGCTGACTGTTACAGGTGCTTGGTTATGTCACACTTATGTACAGATCTTTATTTTAATCAAAAGCTACTGTCTACTGCAGTTATTTTTTATTTGGATTGAAAATATATGGGAACTATCATAGCAAGTTCTAGAAAGGGAGAACAGAAAAGTCTTTAAGGATAATTACAGCAGCGTGGGATTTCACAGTATTCCCATTTTTTTTCTGGGTCAGTTGTGAAGCACCAAACACCATTTACATCTCCATCAGGATTCCTGCAATACTGTAACAATTACAAAAACAGAGAATGAAGACTCCAAATGTTAGCCACAGAATGAAGAAATCTCTAAGTGCGTGTTTTAAAAAACCAAAAAAGTATAAAATTAAACTTTGTATTTTTTTCCCAACTACTTTTTCACTGACTGTGAAATACTTTCTCTTTCCTCTTATCACAAAGTTATTTCTTTCCAATATCTCAAAACCATTAAGTGAAATTAGCAAAATATGATAAAATTACTATCAATTTCTTCATCCATCAAGAGTCACCATAGCTTTAGTGCTTTTTGAGACCTCATGAGAAGTAAAGTTTAACTTAGCTATCTGAAGTGTTTTGCACTAAAATATTGTTTGCCTAATCCATCTTTCCTTAAAATCAGTGAGACCAAGTTAGGTTAACTTTGAGCATTTGGCAGAAACCTGTTTGGTTTGTGACAAACAGCAAAAGGCATCACTGGGGTTGGGAGAAATCAGAGAAGCTCCATATGATTTCTTTCATGCTGCTTGTCTGTCAGCGCCAACCCCATGATGTACCTCTGTGCTTGAAGTACCAACATCCTAAGTAATGTAAAATGCATCCTTCTCTCCTCAACACTGTTATGGGACAGGGCTATCAACCTGATGACTTCTCGGTATGCTTAAACTGATCTAACTGAACTTGAAATGTTTGCTGAGGGGTCATGGAGAAAGCAGACAATGTTCAGTGACACCGGTGGCATTAGCAGCTGTTTACATTTTTATCCAGGCCTGCTCTTGGATGAGTCACAGGAGTGAAATATCTGTGGCTATGAGGTGTCTGAGAACTCCACTCTTGACAAGTCCTGCCCCTTCCAGTTTTTGCTACTGTGCCACGATAATCTTTACCATTACCGTTAATGCAGTCTGTGAAAAAAGAGGAAAAGGAAATTATTGTTAGGTGCTGGATCTCTATGTATTGATGGTTAGCAGAAGCAATCCAGATTAAATATCTTTGGGACTTTCACAGTCTCTAGTGTCTACAGAAGAAAGTAAGTTAAAAATGTACCCTGTGATGCAATTTCTTCATTTGTCAAGATGGATGTCTTTCTGGATGCACAGAGTAATTTAAGAAGGGGGGGGGCGGGAATCAAGGAATTTAAGGCTAAACTTTTTCTGTAACATATTGCAAATATATGAAAAGACTCCATAGGTCTTGCTAAGTTGGTATCAGTAAGCACTTCCATGAGAGAAGCATATTTCAGCAACCCATTAGGGTGAAAGAGCAACTTTGCTTCCAAGGACATAGCTTCAGGTACTTTCTTCTGAGTGTGAGTGAGAAGAACACACAGCTCCATTTAGGAATATATCTTTTATGCAACGCTGCCACCTTCCCTTGCAAAGTAAATAATCCATGGAAAGCTATCCTATACTTCCAGCAATGCCATACCACTGTGACCAATATGGACTACTAATTAAGAACGCAACAAAGCAGGACAGAGCAAAAAGCCATTGCTCTCAGAGCATACATTTTGCAAAAAATGGCTGCCTGTGAACAATACGAGCAGCTAAAGTCACCCTCCTGAAAACATAAAGCACAGCACAAGCAAAATTCCTATAGTAACAACATTTACCGTGACCATATTTCAACAGTAGACAGCTGCAGAATACTAGAAATGTTGTCTGTTTGCCTCTTGTTCCCCTGAGTGGAAAAGATGTCCTTCAGAACGCATTTTCAAATGACGTAGGCTACAAGACATGAACTGACTAAAGAGCTCTTGCTGCAAAATTCAACACTACAGATCTGAAAGCTGAAGAAGGGAGGTAAATGTTACATTGCAGCCCTAGTCAGTGGGCTGGTTTCACCTTGGATAGAATTAATTTTCTTCTTAGTAGCTGGTACAGTGCCGTGTTTTAGATTTAGTATGAAAATGACATTGATAACACACTTGTATTTCAATTGTTGCTAAGTAATGCTTACCCAAAGGCAAGGACTTTTCAGTTTCCATTTTCTGCCAGTGAGGAGGTGTACAAGAAGCGGGAAGGGAGCATGGCCAGGACAGCTGAAACCAATTGGCCATGGGGATATTCCATACTATAGAACAATATACTTAGTACACAAACTGGAGGGAGCCACTAATTGGTCAGCAGGTGGTGAGCAATTGTGTGGTGCTTCACTTCAGTTTCTTGGGTTTTATTCCTCTCTGACACATTACTATTATCATTATTGATATTGTTATTTTGCTTCAATTATTAAACTGTTCTTATCTCAATCCTTGAGTTTTACTTTTTCTTTTACTTTTCCTCCCCACCAAAGAAGGGATGGGGGAATGAGTAAGCAGCTGCTTGGTACTTAGTTTCTGTCTGTGGTTAAACCATAACACCCAAGATTTATTTTGATAGATTGCTATTTCCTTTACCCAAAGGGTCTAGAGGAGGTGACACTTATAGCCAGCTGTTACCAGATGTGGTGTGTGTTGTCAGGCCAGCATCTTGTGCCATTGTTGCAGGAGGATCATTTGGTGTGGGCTCCTGTGTATGATCATCACACCTCTTGAGACTGCAGTACTCCCATAAGGTGTTGGGGTCAGTGGTGAAACACCATGGGCTGTTGTCATCATCTGGGTTTCTACAATAGTTTTCCCTCAGATCTCTACAAAAATAAAGTCAATAGTCATGCTGCATAAGATTTAAAGTAAGCATAGGGATATCTTGACAAAAAGATGTGGATCTGTTCTATGTAGGGATAAATACATTTACTATTGGTTTTGGTTATTGCAGATATCCTATTACGAGCAGACACATTTATGGCTTTGATGCTAGTGAAGAGTTATATTTCACATGTACATCAGAGTCATGAATGTATTTATGCATAAGGATACTTAATTCAACTACTGGCTTATATTCTGGCTGTAATATTTCAATGTGCTGCCCAATGTGCCAATAATTTAATTTCTAAATATATATGTATAAACATACACAATTGTGTGAATGTGAGAATTAGTAATAAATATGCAGGAAGATTTGTTCTGGGCACTTATGCTTTTCCAGATTTACTTTTTTTAATGCTAAAATGGTCTTCCTCATATTCAGAAGAAATGTGAATAAATGCTTATGCAATTGATCCCCTCTTATACCCACAAACCCCCTTTTTACTGAATTCAGTGGGACAATTCCATGCCTGTGAGTGCTGGAGCAGAGGGAAGTAGAATTTTTCTCTTCAATAATTTGCAGAGTTTCAGTATTTCCGCATCCTTTAAAGCATAGATGTGCAAAGATAATACAACAAGCAATAGTCATTGTCAGAAAAAGCGAGAAAATGTGAGATAAACATACGCGTCTGGGAATCTGTCCGGGGTTTTTTCATGCCTGTGTGGGAACATGGAGTTCCATGCCTGGCATTTTTTTCCCGATGCAGTGATAGAAGTTGTGCCACGATAACTCTGGCCTTTGCCTCGGTAGCACTCCTCTGTCAGGGGAATGTGTATAGGTACATCTGCAGTGAAAAACAGAAACTGGTCTTTTGCAGGACAGTTTTATTTTCTTACTGAGTATGCAGAACAAAGCAACACATACACAGGATGGCAAAAATTAATGACTCATTCATACAGATATAATCTAGTGAGATCATCACAGCCAGCAGCACGAGGGCATTTTCAAAGATATTTAGAAAACTTTCACAGTTTTAACATCATATGTTATTGTTCAGTGAAGGGTTCACCATTCAGTTTCATTTTGGTATATGTGAACATGTTAGAATTAAAGGTAAGAATGTTCACACAAAAAGTCCTCAAAGGTAAGATGATCATGATTTTGCCCAGGATAAATTTCTCAAACAGATAATATGTTAAACTTCAATCTCTCTATTATCCTTTTGACTGTGCTAAGACTTCCTTGTTATTTTTTGTGCTTAAATGAAGGAATGTTTCAATGTGATTATTACTTTGGAAGCTTCTGTTGTCTCTTTAGTGGCTACTTTCCAAAAATGGGAGTTCCTTTTATTTAGCAGTTTTTCATCTCTTTAAACATTATTTTCATTTTTAAATGAACTTGCTATAAATGCCCGACCTTTGGGAAAAAAAGGAATATAAAAACATAGACCTCTTTCATCCTGTAATTCTTCTGTTGGGTCAGCTGGTGATTTACATCTTTCACTCTATTTCCTTAACCATTGAAAGTTAAGTATTTGGCAAGTTTTGCAGCATGCCAGGCAGACAAACTTTAACAACAGTGACAAATTGACTAACAAAAATATTTAAGACATTTATGAAAAACAATAAATCTCTCACTGTTTTAAAGTCCTTATTTCAAGCACACTCCACTATTCATACCAGTACTCCCTTGTTCTCTCTCATCACAGGCAGGAATCGTGCAATATTCCCATCTAACACTGCCATTGATGGTGTAGCACCAAGGTCTCTTCTCTCCATCAGGGTTTCTACAGTAGTTTTCCTCTAAGCCCCTGAAATAGAAACATTGGCTTTAAACTACTCATAGAAATGCAGAAGAGTTTTGTACACAACTATTAACAATTACTGCATGCAGAATTCAACTCAGTGGTTGTATTTATTCTTTTTGGAGGTTAATTATTTCATTCATCACTGTTTTTGGGACTAAAGAGTTTTTGAATTTACAGTCTAAATGTTGATGATATATGAAGAACTTTTTCAATGATTACACTTTTTGATTTTGTTATTGAGGTCAAGATATAGCAGTAAAGGCTGACTTCAAAACACAAGCATTGGTGTACCTGATATTACAGTAAGAACCAGCCAAGGCTGGATGTGACAGACTGATCCTGGAAGTGTGTGCATATGAGCACCAGTGTGTGTACTGCTCCCTGCCCTGTGATAGTGGACAGGGTTTCACATGCCCAGGAAAACTTGCTGCATCAAAATACAGAGCTATAAGCCCAGTCAGTCTCAGCTACCCTTGCACACTGATAATGCTCTGCAAACACAGTTCCTCTGACCTTGTAACACAAGGATGTACTGGAGCCTGCTGACCTTGGAGCATCACTCTTCAGAAGAGGAATGCATTGAAAATGTGCCAAAACACAGCCATGGGATTTGTAACATAAAAGTAGTAACTACTTATAACTCTGGATTGGGATGTGGAGGAGGCAGGTGAGAGAAATACATGAGAATAAAGAGGGATGCAGAAAAAAATTAAGAGCAAGACCTGAACAGAAGTAATGAGACAAACAGCAAGAGAATAGCTTATCAACATAATTGAAGAAAACCTCTCCTTCTGTCTCTGCATCTGGATAGATAAAGAATAACTCTGTTCTTTGCTATTTGTTACAATGATTAGGCTCAGCATACTTGCAGGGATATCTGTCAGGAATCCAGCCATGTTTGTGAGGAAACTGTGTGTTCCAGTGTTGACAGGCATTTCCTGATTCAGTGACAGCTATCCTTCCTCGATAGTCTTCTCCTTTCCCTGAAAGACACTGGGAGCCTGGCCGAGAGACTGGTGACTGTGTAGCTGTAACAGGAAAAGAAAAAAAGGAAGGGAAGAGAAAAGGGAAGAGAAAAGGGAAAAGAAAAGGGAAGAGCAAAGGGAAGGGAAAAGGGAAGAGAAAAGGGAAGGGAAAAAGGAAGAGAAAAGGGAAGGGAAAAGGGAAGAGAAAAGGGAAGGGAAGGGAAGGGAAGGGAAGGGAAGGGAAGGGAAGGGAAGGGAAGGGAAGGGAAGGGAAGGGA
>JAWWEW010000112.1:57570187-57615935 GCA_035583185.1 Anabacerthia variegaticeps
CTCTCCCAAAGCTTTATGGTTCAGTGGGGTGGCATTGCTTGGTCGGTGTGCCTGGGATGCTGAGCTCCAAGGAGGGGGATGCCTCCCGCCCGCGAGGAATTTGCACCCGCATATCACAGGCTCATTAAATAATTCCATCGGTTAGTCCGCTTGTGGTGTGTGCTGGGAATGCTCCTTTATATCGTTTTTATCTACCGCTGTTCTTCTAGGCAAAGCAAAATGCCACGGTGGAAATTAAAGTACTTGGGGTGGTCTCTTGGTGAGAAGGCGTTTTCATAATTATCAGATAAGGCAGAGACTTTAATAAACAATAAAAGTCAGCTGTATTTCCTTACATGGAACTCAGGTCCGTAGTTTTGCCATCAGGACAGGCAGAGCCTGTTTGCAACTTGACTAGAAGTGCCAAATTTCTGGGGAAGAAAAGCCGTGCGAACAGTCCCTCTGAAGCTGAAACTTTCTGATACTACTAGAAAACAGAGTAGCACCAGCTTTTTGAAACATCTTTATAAATTAGTGTGAACACAAAGTTTTTACAGACAACGTCTGAACTGGTAGAAGGCTGCTGCACTTTTAGTAGTGTTTATTTGATATGCAAGTACATAGGTGTTTACCTGGTGATAATAAAGCTGTCAGTTGTCTGAACTTAAATACTGAATTTTCTTTAGTAAAACCAGATTGGTTTTTCATGCCACATTTATCAATAGTGAAAAGAAACACACAGATTCAGTTCAGCGTTATTTTGCTGTATAATTCTGAGTTGAAGCCGTTTCAGATTCAAAGTATTGATACCTACAGGTAGCTAAACTGTAAACCTGCTAGTAAAACCTAAGATTTCCCACCATCGTCTGAAAGATGAGAAGTAAACAAGGCCTGATGCTCTCGTTTTCAGCCACTGAAGTTTGTTCTCACTTTTTGTGATAAAAGAAAAAACGAGGAATTTAGGAAAATCCTGAGGTGTGCAATTATGTTTTGTCAGCTCAGTTTCCTAAATGGTCCTAATTAGGCAGGAAGTTTGTCACTTCACATTATATAGTACAGATTCTGTACATTCTGCTCATTGTAGTATAGGTTTGATTTATAATTTTTTTAGTGACCAAAAAAAGTGGGTTTTTTTTGTGAAGAGTGACCTTTGTGGCATGTATGGCATGGAGAATCCTATATTACAGATGTAGAATATAGCAACTCAATATTGTAAAACTTTTATAAATACATTTGCTGTGTATTTTTATGTATATATATATATATATACTCATGGAAAATTAGAGAAGAGCAAACTGTGAAAAAAAGTGATTTTCAGGAAAGTATATAGTGATTCTAGGCAATTTGGACTTCATTGCTTTGTTTCTCTTGTTATTCTTGGTGACTGGAATATGCCACTGTTCCAGGCATGTGTTTTTGTCCTTCCTGAATTGTCTTGTATTTCCTAACATGGAAGAGATCCAATCTGATCATGCAAAAATGCATTTTACAAAATTAATGGTAACTGAATTCATTCATATTGAGGCACTGTGGTTGCTGAACTTTGATATACGATTAAATCTTTCCTATTTCAAGGTGAGATTACACTAAGTAAACAGCTTTGATCTTACCCCTGTTGATTAATGATCTATATTTATATAAGTTTTACATAATAGTTGCTTTAATGCACCATGTCAAAGGTCATGAAATTCTAAATTGGAAATGAGTATTAAATAATAGCACTGTCATTAAGAGGATTTTATCTCTTAATTTTATTGCCACAAGAGCATAGACACTTATTGAATAAATAGACACATTGGTGAATTTTGCAAATTATGCATTTTGCAGAGAGTGCTGGTAGCCGTGAAGTGACCCTGGCCTTTGGAAAGCTGTCTGTTACATTATAAGCAAATGCATCTGCAAAACTATTTTACCTGTAGGTTGGTTGTTTTGGGATTTTTTTGTAGACTGATTTGTTTAACCTTTGACCATAAAGTTATTTCCATACTTGGAACAGGTATGCACTTTACTCATTTTGCTTTTGTGTTCTATATTATCTCTTGCATTTTTTGTTTTAAATTCAAGAACTCTTCAGTATTTCATTTGTTATTTGTAATTGGTTTTCAAGGGCTCATTGAAATCACTCACCTAATCATAAGAGACTTTTCCATATTCTTGTGGTCCTCGGTGAATGATTAAAGTGACAGAATCTGCTGTATTTTATAAACATGTTTAGTTTTTCACTCTTGAAAATTATAAGAGTTTTCTATCAGATTGTGAATTGAGTACTTGAAAAACAGCTCTTAATAACTGCAATGCTTTTAAAATACCCATTTGGTGTAACTAAGTATAAATTGCAATAGCAGTTTTATTTTCCAGTGGTGTTCTCAGTTACAATTTCTTGTAATAAGTGTTATTTTTAATTGTTACTGATTTAGATGTGACAGTAAAGCTTTGCGAGTCAGAACATGTTTCGGTTAGTGAAAATATTGCAACCTCATCAGTGTCATGTTGAAGCATATTACAGAACTAAACATTTTTTTTTTCTTCCAATAAAGTCCCTTCTGGCCATCCTTGCTCATTTCAAATATCCTTAGAATGTTGGATACTTAGTGTAAATTCTTTGAGACATAAAGCAAACTAATGACACCTGGCAACTGAGTAATCAGCACTTCTGTAATTGCAAACCAACCTGAACAATTTTTTCTTTATTTTTCTTCCTTTGGTTTGATTTGGTTATCCAGCAGAACATAGTACTGTCAGTAAGAAGTGTGGAATAATCTGAAGGTATGTAGCCCGTGAAAGATAGATGAGAGGGATCTGAGGGTATGGGGGTGCAGGTGCTTGGGGACCCAAATATAGCCTCAGCTCTTCCCTGTGCTCGTAAGATATGTGTATCCAGGAGTGATTGTTAATGTTGAGGCCATGTGGTATGTTTGGCTGACTTTACTGCTATTAAACTCTCTCAGCCTCAAATCAGAGTAGTTGCATGCAAACTGCCTATTAATAAAAATCCATAATAACTCCTAAACTGTATCCAGGCATAGTTTGAGTGAGTGTTAAGTGGCTTGGACCAAAATGGTGCGAGAGTAATGCAACCATACGGCCTGGCAGCATTTAATGCGTCGTCTTAATTTGTTAGGATTGATGTAGTCTGGGTGTCCAGTCAATGTGAGTTACTGTGTCTGACAGGAGGTGTTTCCTGTGGAGGGCTTGGAGCTATTGCCTGATGGGCTGTCAGGGAGATAGGTACAATAGTTCATTCCAGGGAAGGCTAAGGGGAATGTAACACTTTCATAGAAATCTAGATTTCATTAGTTCCACTGTTTACAAAACAGCTTTTTGTATTAAAGTTTTTTGTAAAACATTCTGAATTTTCTTGATGAAAAGATAAAGCTGTGTAATATTTTTACTTGCCTTCAAGCTTTGTTTGGATTTCATTTGTAGGCTTCTCTCTGCAAACAGGAGGGCCTAACATTTTTTTCTCTAGAGAAATGAGTTTCATGTAATTGCTTGTTTGATTTATGAAAAATACAAATGCTTTGTGTAAACATAAATATTTAGATATTTGTAATAAAGTTAGATTTGCTGGCAGATACTAATCTTTGCTTTGAAAGCTGTCAGCTGACTACAGTGTGACTTCCTCAATGATGCTGTCAGGATAGGAATCTGATTAGAAAGGCTTCAATGTAAATGACCCACTTCATGGGTCATTATTATTTAAATAAACTGTTGGGTTTTTTAGAAGAGTGGAGGACTACGGTGCTGGATTATTTTGCTATTGCCAGTTGTAGGGTTGGTTTTTATTTACTCTCAAATAATAAGTATCAGATAGGTGCTAAGAATCCTGAGCTGGGATTTGGTGGCAGAAAGTTTCTAATAACTTAGACAAATAGGGAAATACTTCTTTATAGACTAAAACACTTGTACTCAATATCAATCAGCACACATTGAATTGTTAGCTTCGAGTCTGTTGACCACTTATATTAATGAAAATTTTTAATTACTTTAAATAGAATGGTGAATTCTGTGGAAGAAGCAGCTGGTGTGTTGAGCCACTTCTAACTGAGGACTGAAAATGCCAGCAGGTAAGAATACTTTGTGTTTAATTTCCAGTACATATTTTATAGTTAGAACTAGATGCAAATGACAGAAGTTATTTCTGTCTTATATGAATCTTCAGTGCTTCATTGGCTTCTTTCTTAGTGCATGATTATAGCTGATTTTCAAAGTGGTGGGGTTTTTATTATAAATTTGGGGGCTTGTGTAAAAATTGTACTGACAGTGCTAAATATGCTGTAACTGAGGATTCAACAGCCTTTCTCTTAACTGAATACTGAGGAAATTTGGTGGTAAATTTCCCCTGATAAATTATTCTCATCCTTTGCCATTTTAAAGCACTTTTTGTGCACTTTTTTAGCTATGGTGATTGTTGAGATAATGAATCATACTCTATATTTATTTTTGCAGTTGAAAGTGAGGCAAAGGCAAAAACCAAAGTCCGCTTTGAGGAGATCTTCAGGCGCCATGCTGGCCTAACAGAAATAAAGAAATCAAAGAAAAAGAAGTTTGACTCTCAAGAGAGTATTGTGGTGAGTTGGAACACATGCAAGCTTTGTTTGGTTGCCTTCCTGAATGGAAAAATAGATCAGGAAAATGTGTGGTAGAAGGGGGATGTAAGCATTTTAAAAAAATTAAGTATAAATTATGTTTTTGCACATATCCCTCGTTTTTGATGTGACTTCTATTTGTTGTTTGTGTACCAGCAATATGTCCTTGTAATTTGGACGTATGTCAAAAGAAAGTGGCACATGCAGACATACACTCATTTAATGTCTGCCAGTACTTTGTTTTCCATTCCTGTTTTTCATAAAATTTTTAAGGTTTTCAAATTCAGTATTGATTTTACTTGTAGTTAATTAGATATTTGAGGGCCAGTAGAATTATGGTTGTAAGAGTATTTGATTTTGAGAGTACTACATCTGTGTAGTACAGTTATGTCTGCCTGATACAGATATGAATTGAGAACTGAGAAATAATGATATTAGAGGAAATTATTAATTTTATTCCATTTTTTTACTTATTTTTTTCAATTTGATCTCAGTGATCACTATATTTCTGCATGTGCTGAGCCTTGTGTCTGAGTGGTCCTGAGCTCATTTTTTGGGTTTTTTTAAGATTTTGACCTTAGCTTGTGACTTGCAGATTAGGAAGGATTCTATCACCCTGACTTTATGATTAAATGGCATTTTTGTTTGTGGCATATCTGTCATTAGAAGAGCCTCGAATTCTTCTGAGTTATGGTTCAGATTGTAGCCTTTTTTCCTGAACAGGACTATAAATCTTTAGTATGAGTCCTATATATACTCGATTATGGACTTAGACAATTTGGAATTTGCTAAAAAAACCCCATTTTGCTTAAAAGATATGTCCTGTTTTTCTCCTGTTAGGTTTTATGCTTTCAATCTTTTTTCTTACAATTGTATCTTTATCAGATGCTGGAAATGAATGCTCCTTCTTTAATATTTAAGACAAAGAAGTGGTATTTTATGTAATATCAAATTCTTACCTGTATTTATTGTATCTATTGAGTATATTCAGAATAAATATAGTAAACTTAGTATTGCTATTTTGTCTTAGATTGACAATTTGAAGTTGAATTTTGTGTGGATTTTTTACATTCCTTGAAGTGTATGGTATTTAGTCAATAGTCTATGTAAAGCATCAATCTGATGTCTATAATATAACATAGAGAGTTAGAGGGTGGGTTTTTTCCTTTTTTTCTGGCATATGTGTAAATAAAAGATTAAATTCTTCCTCAGGTTTACTTTTTTTATGAAATGTGAATTTTTAATTCTGTTATTTATAAGTATTTTTGAGCACTTAATTGTATGTTCATATGCAATTAGATATTACTTGTCAATATTCTATGCTTACTTTGGTTTTAAAATTGGTTTCCATTCCAGAAGTCTTTGATGTAAAACTGGTGTTTTGTAGTTACCTGGAAACACTTACAATAATAATAAACACTTACAATCACAGTGACCTGAATCAAGTTAGTGGTATGCAAGCAAATTAAGAGACATTTTTAGGATCAGTGTGGAAGCCCACTGTGGCTTTCTTGAAATTAGATTTTTACCAATCAAAGCCCTGAAAAACTAAGAACTCGAGGAGAATGTGTGTTGAAATCTATTACGGACCATTTGGAGTGTTTCCTTAAAGTGTGGCAAAGTTGCAAGAGCTCAGGCTGGTATTTTCAATGCTGGTTGCATTGAAGCAGAAATTTTTGTAAAAGCTTTCATTTCTCTGTAAGAAATAAATGTGTGTGGGAGTGGAAGAGGAGGTAGATGGAGGAGGTTGGCTGGTTTTGTTCCTGTTTTCTTCAGCTCGTATGATTTAATTGTATAGAGTTTCACATACCTTGAAATAACGTGAAATTTGTCAGTGGTGGTTGGCTTTGTGTCACGCACTTGTCACAAATGGTCTCTCAGGTTGGATCAGAAACAGGTCATGGCTGAGAGCATATTTCAACTCGAAATGTTCCAGTCTGCTTCCTTCCTTTGTCTTTGCTCTAGCCTTTCTTAGATTAATAAAATTTTTTCCCTTATAGTCCACTGTTTCTTTGAAACCTGAGCTCTGGAGCTGCAGGAGGTTGCTGTGGTTTTAAATGACAGAAACAAGGACAAGGAGATTGCCTGCTATAATCTGTGTGCCCATTGCCTGGAGACCCTGCCAGGAGAGAAGGGAAGCAGCCTGGGTGGAAGAGGAAAGGTTAATGTCTGTAGGGCAAGATGAGTTTGAACTCACAACTAATAGAAATAAGGGGCTTTTAATGGAGATAGAAACAGACATCAGCTGTGGCCAGTGAAAGCTCTGCTTTGTTGTTCAGTAGCCACAGGGGCAGTGGTGTGAAGCCTAAAGGCATGACTGAAGACACAAGCAATTGAGAGTGAGTCAGAAAGTGAATTTGCTGGTGTCCCTTCTAAGGCAAACAGTCACCATATTTATTTTTTACCAGTTGTGCTTCCTATTACAAGTTGTTAGAATGAGGCAAGCCTCAGATCAGACAATATCCAGACTATTTTGCCCAGCTGTTTCTAGTCTGTCTGAAGTCTACAGGAAAATTTTTATTTGTTTCAATCTAAATTTTATGCTAGAAAAGAGCATGTTTAACTCTGAAAATGTGAGTGAAATTTTCTACCAGATGAAAATCAAGATCCTGTCATGGAGGCAAAAATTTCTTGCCTAGACTGTAGTCTGGTCAGATTACAAAACTGGGATGAGCACACATTGATAACTAAGGTTTTATATTCAAGGCAGGACTTCAGCAGATTTATCTGTTTGAAGCTTTTTAGTTCCTACCTCACTGAACCTGCTCCTTCTCTTTCTTTATAAGGCCTTGAGTGACAGGCTGGAGTCTGGGGTTCCATGTGGGTACAAATAATAGGAGTCCACCTTCAGTCTTGAAAATTCTTTTATTCTTTTGGGTAAGATGGTTGTTTTACAGATTTCTTCTGACTAATTGAGTACTTCAGCATCTGTCTCAGATGTAAAAATTTTGAAGCTTTGAGGCTGTAGAGTTTTCCCAGGTTCTGAGTTGGGTTGTTTTTTTTTTTGTTAGACTTACAGGTACTGAATAATTATTGAGATTTCTGCTGATTTTTATTCGTTTGTTTCTTGTGTTTCTTTGTTTCTTGTGTTTAAAATAATATAACTGCTAATTGTTTACTATATCATGTACCGACACATTTTCTGAATGTTTTCTGTTAGAATTTAGTGAAACTTGCCCAAGCCCATCTTATCTGGAAATTAAAGGTCTTCTAGCTTTGAGTGTCTACATTTTATAGTCTCCTATGTGCAATGGCAGTAAAATTGGTTTTCTAGCACATTAAGATTTTCTTAAACATCCCACCCAACAAAGCAGCATCACAAGTACATTCATTACTAATTCCGTTTTAAGTAAATGGTCTTTTACAACTGGTACATATCAGCACTTCAGTGGGCTGGCAATGTCCACCCCTAATTTTTCAAGGTGCACCTGTATTACAGGAAGAAGTTCGAGTACCTCTGTAAATCTGGTTATGTGAGTTTCCTGATACCCATGACAAACTCATGTGAGGTGTTGCCAGCTTGTGCTCACGCATATTTGAGAATCTTTTTAAAAAGGTGTAAGATTATTAGGCGTTGTCCCTGCTGTCAGCTCTGGGACATGAATGGCAAGTGACATGACCTGGGCTTGGTTCATTGTGGTTTGAGTCTTGGAGTGTTAGCCCACCTGTGTGCGTCTTGGCTGGTGCCCATCTCTTGCTCCTCTAGAGCCAGTAGTGCCAGCAAGTCTGTTTTCAGGGAAGAGTACTTCCTCTGCACTGGTGTTGTAATGTGGCCATGGAGCTGTTTTGAAAAAAAGCCGCCTTATTTGTTCCATGTTTTAAGCTGAGGTCAGGTTCAGGTCAGCAGCTATTTGGAGTAACTCCAGAGACAGGCCAATCCTCTGAGCTGCTTTTCCAGCCTAACTGCTTTCTCTAACTCAGTTCAAGTGTGTTTATGTATTGACAGTTGCTCTCAGTTGATATTTCTCAGTCCTGCATTTCAGACAGTGAACCTATAGCAATATCCCTGCCTCTGCCTGAGTCCTAGTCTGGTGGCTTTTATTTTGTTTTGTGACTTCTTCGCATCTTTCTTCTCAGTTTAATTACATCATATAACTACAACATGTGGAAAAAGTGGCCTCAATTTAAGATCATACGCACTGTGTGTCTGAGGAATTTGTGGTTGAACTGCAGAAGCAGCTTTGTGCTGCCAGCAGTATCTATTAATGTTCCCAGAATTTGCTGTAGTTTGAGATTGTGGTTTTTTCCATTACAAGGGTAACCTGTGGTGGTTTTTTTCCCCATGAGTAAATTTACTATAATTAAGTGTGCTTACTATTCATGGCACACATTTTTGTACATATGTTTTCCTCCTTCTCACTACAAGAAAGACATTGAGGTGCTGGAGCATATCCAGAGAAGGGCAGTGACACTGCTAAAGGTTCTAGAGCATGTGTCTTATGAAGAGCAGCTGAGGGAGCTGGGGGTGCTTAGCGTGGTGAAAAGGAGGCTCAGGGGCACCTTACCACTCTCTATAGCTACCTAAAAAAAGGTAGATTAGATAGGAGTACAAGCTTTTTCACTGAGAGGGTGGTCAGGCATGGGAACAGGCCATCCAGGGAAGTGGTTGAGTCACCGTCCCTGGAGGTATTCAAACGGCATGTGGATGTGGCATGTGGGGATATGGTGTAATGGTGAACACGGTGGTGCTGGGTTAACAGTTGAACTTGATGATCTTAGAGGTTTTATCCAACATTAAATATTTTATCATCTATGATTTTTGTTTTTAGGCATAATAAATAACAAGTTCTAGTAAATATTTCAAGGCAGTTTTTGCTACGTTTCTTAAAAGAAATGATTTCTTTAAGGAAATGATTCTTCAGTATCGGAATTGATTTAGAAACTCTTGAGCAGGTCAAAGATTAGGGCTTTTTGTTTAGGATTTCTCAAAGAATTCTACTTCTTGAGCTTCGTGGATTAATGTTTCATCAAAGGCAAAAATCAGCATGACCTTGGCCACTGTTGGGTCACTGTTGTCAGTGTGTTTTAGTCTTCATTCTTCATACTCTGCTGTTAAAGCCATTCATAGAAACAAAGGTAAGGAAGTAAAATATGTACTAGAAGTTCAGGGGTTTTTCTTCATTTATACCAAGCTTTATGCTTTAATTGTTTCTTTCCCTTACTGTATTCTCTATTTCAATTTATCTATATGAGATCTTCCACATCCTCTTGAATATGAATAAATATGATGTTACTGGTTAGTTTAAACAAGTATAAGATGAAGATACAAGACAGTTTCGTCATTATTTTGTATTTAAACTATTTTTAGATACAAGAGCTAAAAATAAAGATACCTACTGAAAAGATAAATGAATGGCTTTAGATTTTATGATGCCTCAGACAAGCATACTTTTATGAAATTCTAGGTGCTTTTCTTAAATTCATGCTTTATTTGTACAGTGTTGTTTAATATTTAGCCTTAATAAGTCTAGTTATTGCATTTTTAAGTCTCTACTTGTCTGTAGTTTCAGACATCATCTTTTTTGTTAGACTTTGTCTTGGTATATTTTTCTTGTTGCCGTTCTTGTATTTGACCATTTTCTCATACAAATAGTAAAAGTCTGTGATTTTTTTTTTCCTCTTGTGTTTTTTCTCATGTGCTTCAAATTTTCCTTTCTTTTTTCTTCCTTCTTCTTTTTCACTACTTATAACACTTTCCTTGCTCACCATGGTCTCTCTTCAAGTGTCAGATGTGAATTAAACAAGATAGTGATGAAGGTTTGCAGGCTCACGTAATTAAGGGCATAGAATATGAAAGGCAGATGATTTGCACATTGGGTATTCTTTCTAGTCATGGAATATTGTTCTCACAGGTGGAAGTTTTTAAGTCAGGATCCATCCTCCAAAGCACAATTGCTATTGCGACTTCATTCTCTGTGTTTTCTTCTTATAAAGTTGTGTATTTTGGTGATCCCTTATTATACATATTGCCCCTTTTTACAAATGTTTGAGGGAAACATGATTCTGTAACTAGGAGAAGTATCCCAACTAGAAAGGGACAATGTCTGTGTTTATTGAGGAAGAGGGTCTTGGAAAATAAAAGTCTGTATGCACATGCATATCTTTTCTCCAAAGTTTTTTATTTTTAATTTGCTTTCATTGTGTTTTAAAGTCCTTTCTAAATGTTTCATGATGAAGCTCAAGGGAGTTTTCTGGAAGACAACAGAGTAAATGAACCTCAGCACCTTTATAGAAGTTCCATCCAGGATCAGAGGTCTGTGTGTTGACCGGCTTACAGAATTAGACCTTAGTTACTTGCTGTGTTCTTTGGCGTTATCACTGAATCATAGTTTGGATTGAAAGGGACCTTTAAAGGTGATCTAGTCCAAGCCCCCTGCCATGATCAGGAGCATCTTCAGCTATATCACATTGCTCAGAGCTCCTTCCCATCCAAGGGAGATGGTCTTATTATCTTTAGTAGCCAGGAATAGAAATTCGAAGGAGAGAGGAAAGTTTACAATGTTTTCTATAAAACCTCCAATAATTAAAAGAAATGGTGCACAGATGAATACATTAGCTGAAATTTATCTTTGCTATTTGTCCTAGACTGTTCTCTAGTTTAACTTTCTGCCATTCCACGAAGAATAATGTGGGATAGTTATTTTGGGGTTTTTTTCAACTTGAGGTTGGTTTGGGTTTTTTTTAGAAGGTTTAATGGAAGTCTGTTTTTCAGTTTTAGCCCTTCTTAATATGATTTCATTGATAAATTTTGACAAGCAACTTTATGTAAAAGAGACCACAAACATCTGAGCCAAAGTCTGTCTCCAACTTGCATTTTCAATGGATGAAAATATTTGGTTTTGTGCTGCATGTAGTCTTCAAGTCTTCTGAAGTGTAAACACTGGCATCTGTTTATGGAGTAGACTTGGTGTCTTTTTTTTTTTTTTGCTGGGTATACATAAAAGTGATTTAAAAACATAGTGAAACACTGAGGATGAGGTCCCCAAACACCAAATGTTTGGTTTTTTTTTCAGTGTGAGTTTTCTGTTGACTTTCAATCTGTCACTTGTAAAATTAAAACAAGAAAATAACTAGATCTTTGATTTCATTTTACTTTGTGTAATGTTGCTGAAGGAATAACATGAAGTGCTGTGTTTATCCTTAGAACATGATTTTTAGTACAAATATGTTTTATGTTCTTTTCATTTATAGCTCGATACCTTTAGAAATAAAATTGATCTATCTAAGGAAAGTGTGAATGATGAAGCAATTATAAACAACACATATAATCCAGAAGAAGAGAGTCCGCGATTTACAAAAAATAAATTGAGAGAAAAAGTATCAATTGCAGAGAAAATAAACAATGATATTGTTAGTGGAGAGGAGAAAAAGCAACCAAAGGTGAACAGGAAGAAAAAGAAATCACTGTTACAAGAACAATTTAATGAGGAGGAAGATTTATATGAAGCTAAATTGGGGGGTTTTGAAAAAAAGACTAATGATTTTCCAAAGAAGAAAACAAAAAGTAAATCACAAACAGATGTACTTCCTCAAGAAGGAGATGGAAAGATTAAAAATTCCTTGACTGAAGTGAGAAATGTAACTGAATTAGAAGAGGAAGAGCAGCTAATTCAAGCCTATCAACTGCATGTGGCTGAGGATGAGGCAAATGCAATTAAAAAGAAAATGAGAAAGAAACTTAAAGAACAGATGTCTGAATCTACCTCCACTGTTCAAAGCCATGAAGTTGCATTGAACAACGAAGTGGACAAAAAGAAGAAAAAGAAGAAAGAAATAGCAGTTTTAAGTGAAGCTGAAACAAGGTATCCTGATAAACTGTACAGTATGTGTCTGTGACTCTTAAACAAAATGTTTCATTTTGTTTTAAGATAGACAGAATCTTTCTGAATAATTGTTCGTATTTTCTACATGATTAACTGGGTGATTCTGTCATGAAAAGTTACTACCAAATACTTTTTTCTAAATTCTTTCAAATTCTTTCAAAATTTTTTTTTGTGTTAAGTGATGGCGCTGATCCAGCAGAAGAGTATTGGCTTGGCTCTATTCACATGAATGGTTCAGCAATACTGTGGAAATTAGAGGGAAGTGAAGGGTGGAGAGCAGTGAAATGGGCAAGACACTAACATGGGGGTTGAGGGGTGTTGCATTTTCAACAGACAGATGATGAGTTGCAGAATTTCAAGTGGATTGGTAACAGTAATGAGTATTTGTATCAATATATGCAGCAGAAAGCAATTGCTGACAGTAATTCATTCCATTGCAGTGCAATGTCCCTTTCTGAGCTGCAGCATCATCCAGAAGAAGATGGCAATGAAAATCAGTCATTTAAAAGACTATTTACATCAGAAGCACAGAAACATGAGGAAAGCATGAAGAAACAGAAACCTAAAGCCAAGAAGGTTAAAAAGAAAACCAGAAAAGGTCTGCCAGCAAAATGTTATAGTAGTGTATACTTAGCTTTTTGCTGCTGCGGTAATATTTGTCCATTGTAGTAACACAGAAGTGATTGAGCTGTTCAAGTTCCTTATGTTTTTCTAGTTACTTAATTGTACTTTTGTTCTTCCAATTCTGAGGCTTATTTGTGAGGAAATTTGGTGTATCAATTTAATATCTCAAAAATTCATTTATAATAAGTAGTTTTGAATTGAGACATAGTTTGAAAAACTGGGTTTTTTAAGCATAATATAAGAATACATATACATCACCTTTCCAGTGTTTTATTTAGATGCATATTCTGATTGGTTTTTTGATTATTTTATAACTGTATTTATTTTATTCTCTAAATGGTGCATCGCCACTGCTTTGACCTGATGGCTTAATTCAAATATGAAAAATACTGTTTCATGCAATGCATAGTAAAGTTAGAGAATTTTATTCCTCAAATATTGTGGAGGCCAAAATAAGAAATTAGTTTTTAAAAATTGATATTACTGAAATTAATGAGGAGTAGGTGTTTTGATATCTATCAAGTATAGTGATCTCCCTGTAACTTGTAAATGGAGAATTTCTGAAAACAGTGTTTGGTAAATTCAGGGGAAATACACATGGAAACAGCATCAGCTTCTGCTTGTTTTTGTTTGGGTTTTTTTAAATGTTTTTCATAAAATAAACCATGCAAAACAAACTGCAGGCTGTAGTCTAGAGCAGGCTGTGGAACTGTGTGGATTTTAAGTCACCGTGGCAGAGAAGCACCTGTGTCAATCAAGAGGAAGACCTCTGATTTTAAATGAAACTCTTTGCTAATAGAAATCGATTATATTAATATATATTTGTGTGTATGCTCATACATGTTTAAAATGCTACAAATTTGATCATTTTATTTTAACCTACTACATAAAGAATACTTTAAATAGTATTGCTTTACTATTGTTTGCTAAGACAATACAGAGCGTTTTTACTTCTTTGAGGTTACTATGTTCCACTAGTGACATTTTATTTACTTTGTTCCTATTTCTAGAAGAAATCACAGAAGTTGCTGCAGAAAATGATGAGGAAATGAAGAATTCAGAAATTTCAACTCAGTCTAAGTTTGGTTTTGGTGATGATCTTGTTTTGGGAGTTTATATCCATCGATCTGATCGACTTAAAACTGATCTCCTGATATCTCATCCTGTAGTTAAAATCCATGTTGTTGATCAGAGAAGTGGCTTATATGTCAAGAAGGATCATAGGTGACTTTTAATAAACTGTTTCTATTACGAATTGTTTACAGTAAATAGGTATACTCTTCCCTAGAAAATGAACTATAAAAATGAAAACTGTGCAATTTTAAGCTTTTATAGTCATTCGTTAGTTTCTACATCCATGATTATATACATATACATATATATATACACACACCTACAATAAATGAGGGTGGTATTTTTCTTTTTCTTTTGGCACTTCTAAATGCTCTGCACAGCTGTATTGCTCTAAAGGTCCCTTTATTGGCAACACAGTTCATTCTGTATTCTTCCCAGGGAGAAAGTTTCCTAAGTCTTAAAAATATGCAAAAGCCAAGATTAGAATAAGTAAACAACATTCTTTTAGTATAAATAGTGCCTGCCTTTCCTTTTTTATTAAAGAACTTTTAAAAGCCTGAAATGAAGTTTAGTTCTTCATAGTTCTAATTGCTTCAGTTACTTGTTTCCTCTGTCATTATACATAATTTTCCTGAAAACCAGAATTTAACTGTGTTTAAGCAGTAGACTCTACCATGATCACTATGCATAAACTTGCTAACAGTAACTTAATTGTTAGGATTGTGAACTTTAGCCTGTAGCATTTCTATATACATTGCAAATTGTCTTAAATTTTGGGTGGGTCTTTGTCTAGAATCAAACAAATAGTTTCTCATGTGTTTCTTTGCTTCCAGTAATTGAAAATATAGTTTTGTTTGAGGGGTTTTTTTCAAGTGCTCTAACAAATGGTAACTCTCTGGAATTTTTCAAACAGCAATAGGGAAGTTTCATCTTATGAACAAGAAGAAATAGAGCACATTCTTCCTATTATGACACAACCATATGACTTTAGACAGTCTAAATCAACAGTTCCAGACTGGGAAGAACAAGTAATATTTAATGAGCGTTTTACTTATTTTATTCAAAACACTGAAGAAAACCCTCAGGTTATCCTGTTTTTTGAGGTAAGGTTAAATATTTTGCCTCCAGTTTGTGCATATTCTGATTTTTGGTTTGTTTCTTCAGCAGTATATATTTGATTGGTTCAGTGTTTTATTTCATTTAAAATGGGTTAATAGCATAGCCTTAAGACACAGAATTAAGTGGAGATGCCAAAAATTGGTTTTTTATAGGAAAAAAATCCTGGTTTGATAGTAATGAGTATAAAGCTGATTAAATCAACTGTCAAACTTCTGGGAAGGGCTGGTAAGATATGAAGGATATCACTTTTTTCTTTTCGCATAATTGAAACCTGAAAAGAAGTTTAAGTACCAGAAATTCAAAGGCAGAATTTGTCTGCTTGTAGCAGCACCTCATTGTACCAATGATCAAGCTATCACATTGTTTCCGTTAACATTTTAGACATCTACTTCTCCTGGCCCTGTCTTCATAAAATAGTTATTAATCCATCCTGCAATACAATTGTATTTAAAGGTAAAATTGTAAGTTATATATTCAACATACTTTTGAGTTAAGGATTTCAATATTTTTACACATAGATTGTGTAATGTTAACCTCAAAATGGGACCTTAATACAGTAAATATTTTTCCATTCCTTGGGTCTTTTTCTATTTCAAACAGATTGAATATAATACTTTATCATGTGTTTCTTGTGATGCTTATAAATGAACATGCTTATAGAATTAAGAGTCCTGAGTAGCTTAACACAAAACTAGTTACATTTGTAAAGATTCTTCATGGAAATAAAGCTAATATTGGGACCAAATGTATGATTACACTGAAAGTATCCTGTTTGACTTCTGCATGGTTTATGAAATGTCAGTTTGAAGAAAGTATGATTCTAAGGGAGTTTTTCATATACCAGGTAAAGTTCCAGAAGTAGCTAAATCTGAGAAAATTCTGGTTCCTGACAGAAAATGAAGATTCTCATGGGCATCCCATGAAGTATTCAAGGCTGAGTCAGATGGGGCTGTGAGCAACCTGATCTAATAAAAGATGTCCCAGCCCATGGGTCAGAACTATATGGTCTTTGAAGTTTCCTTCCAGCCCAAACCATTCTACAACTGATTCTATGTCAAAAATTATAAAATTAGGAAAGGAAAACTAAATTTTTGACTACCATTTTCCCTCTAGATTAATATGTAGCTGGTTTTAGCTGTCAGATTTGTGTGTATGATTTCTTAAGTGTATAGGATTTAAGAAAATTACATAGTTTTGATTTCATCTTTTATTGAGACAGAAGGGAAGCAAGAATAGATTTTTACTTTTTTTTTAAGACCAGACATGTTCTTTTCTAATGCAGGTCATAAATAGTCATCAGGTTAATGCATAAGGATCTGTTATTTCTAATGGTGTACTTGTGTGGAAAAAAGTACTGGGTTTGTAATTTCTTAAAATTGAAATTTATTTAATTTAGTGAATTTCACCTAGTCTATTTTCAGCAGTTATTTCGTAATTCTCATGAAGTTCATTAGAAACACATTTATATTCCTGCTGATACTTACAGGTCCTTGATTCTCTAAGTATGGATGAAGTGAGAGCCAGCTCTGATATACCCGTTCAGGAAGGCCGTTATCGAAAAATCTGTTGGGCATTTCTAAAGGTATTGTAAATATGTAAACAAATAAGAAAAAATTATAAATATTTTTATCTGAAAATCTCTAACTGTACTAAATAGGGAAACACTTTTTTAATATTTCCAGATGGAAAAAAAAACCCCTTGCTTGCTTGGCTGTTCTCTCCTTTCCCTCTTCTTTCACCCCATAAAATCAACACAGGAACAAACGACCATAAAAAATGGGTTTTAAGAAAGTAAAGAATGTGTCAGGGTTTTTTTTTGTCATAAAGTGCAGAAAAAGGGTTTTTTTTAGAGTTTTCTATGTTCATGTGGTTGTGAAGAAAATGACATATCCCTTAATTTCTGTACCTCAGCCATTCTGTATTCTAGCAACATTTTCAGTTGTCCAGTCTTTGAAAAGACTCCCTAGCCTGATTTTAAATTGTCTCCCATTTTTAGTTGCGGAGTTTGAAATGCTGTGTCAATTGATACACAAATGTGGCAAATGTGAGATACTGGTAATTTTGCCAGCACATATGTACCTTTTTAGCCTTTTAGGGGTGACTTGAGTGTGTCAATTTGTTCTTTGAGAGCTGGCAAGCTTTAATTTCCCAGAGGATTGTTTATTTACACCTGCCCTTGTAGATGGGCATCATTGAGCAGTCTACAATATGAGAAATACAGAAGATAATGGACTGCAAGTTTGGGTGAAGGGAGAGGGACCTCTATATGAGTTCAATAGAGATTCTTCTCAGCTCTGCCCAAGATGAATCTACTGGAATCAGAGGTTTGGTATCCTGTGTTTGGGTGTATAGCTGTGCATCCAGGCATTCAGTACAGCCTACTCCTGAACAGAGGGAAAGATGAATTTTCAGCATAGATATGAATAAAACGGTGGCCTGTTCTTTCTAACTGCATCTCTCTGCATTACCCTTTCATCTGTGTCAGTCAAAGTACAAATGTTGCGATAAACACTGATCAGTGTTAACGGCGGTAGGTACACTTGTTCTTTATTTCAGTGGAGCTGTCTCCTCTGAAGTTGGAGACGTTACGGCTTTGCTGTATCTTCTGTTCTGAGCCAAAGCCTTAGCAATGCCCTTTGTTGCAGCATTCAAAGGGAACAAATTTGGAAGAGGCTGTTTGTGGATTGGCAGTCCTTTGAGATTTGGTTGATTTCAACAAAACAAACAAACAAACCCAAGTGGTGCTGCAGAGGTCTTCCCACTTCCAAGATATTACTGCTGTGAAACATCTTTCAAAACTAGGCTGCCACTTAATCTTAGTGATTTGATCCTGGCACATTTAATATATGTTAAATTTGTTACCACTTTTAGGGTTAGTGTGTTTCTGCAGTGGGCAGTGGATTTAAAGAGTTATACTGTAGCTATGATACTAGAAACTATCAATTACTTCAATTTTTTTTATGTTAACTGTTTTTTCCTCTTCCCTCTTATTAATCACCCTTCCAGCTTGTAGGTGGAAATGGAGTTCTAAACATTGGTGGAAAACTCCGTCTGCAATTGTATTACCCACCTTCAAGGACCAAGTCACATTCAAATGTGGTTGAGGTTTATGACTGGTGGGCAAAATGTCCTAGAAATCGTTATCCATCAACTTTATATGTAACTGTAAGAGGCATAAAACTGCCAGATCATGTAAGTTGAGTATATAATATATAAATATATTTACAAATATGTGGACTTTTCTGTAGGAACTAGTAACTGACTAGAGCATGGGAGTCTGTGTTTGTATGAACGTATATAAAAGCTGTGCTTATATGCGGTATATGAAATATACAATAAGAACATTGCATCTCAAGATATATGTTTCAAACTCAGACCTTCATAGTTATCTTTGAAAGATAGGTGCACTTTCCTCTCAACAACTTTGAATATTTTGCCACTGACAGTCAGAAAAGTTTCAGAGTAATTTCTTGATGTTCCTTCTCATTAGGAGAAATGCCATTTTAGGTAACTGGACTTGTGCAGTTGTATAAATTTTGTGAGAGAATATGTAAGTCACTTAACTCTGATTCCCTGCACCCTCAACCTATAATGAGACATTTTGGTTGGGTTTGGTTTTTGTTTTGTTTTGTTTTGTTTTTTTTTAAATGAAAACTTTAAAGATAGGCTTGCATTTGTATGTGCTGAGATGCACAGTCAAGATAAATACAGCATTTCCTTTTTTACTATGCAAGGACAATATTCTATTATATAATTTTCCATTTGTATTTAGAGCTGTAGTAAGTCTTTTCTTTGGTCACTGTTCGTACAGTCAAGGGTGATCTGTGGAAGCCTGGTGAGATGTGGTGTATGGATAAAACCCAACCTAATCTGTGGGATTAGTTGATAGGATTTGGAATATTTCTCTAATTTGTGTACTGGAATGACATCTTCAGATCTTCTGCTCAGTCAGCTGCTGAGGGTGTTAGGAATTGTGTGCACTTCGGTTGAGCAGCTCTGCTTCTTTTTTTGTGGAATTGCTCTGAGCCTGCCTTTACCGTGGTCTGAATGTTTTCTGATAGGTTTAGGTGGTGTTCCTACTTTACAGGTGCTATTACAACTGTTCCTACTTTACAGTCCTCTGTGAAGCTCAATTGATGTGATGCATTTGTATAGGCTTTCTGAGCTGTGCCTGACTGGATCCATTGGTTACTGGTATTATTTCATTCTTGTTCTGTTAAATGCCAGATTTGTCAAGGCTGGGATTGAACGCCGGATAAGAGCCACAGCGTGATAGCTTTCTGTGCAGAGATTTCTGGTTCCATGCAAGACCTGTTAACAGATCCTACCTAGTCTGCTTCTGCAGAAGGGCCGAGGTCTGCATGGGCTAATGGATGTGAAAATAGATGTGTCAGATAAAACAGGGTGTTTGCATAGAAGTAGACATCTATGTGTCAACAAACAGTTCAAACTCCTAAATTGATTTCTGCTTGCATAATAGATGTCCAGCCTTGCCTTTCAGTCACAGAAACCTAGACAGTTATCCACCCTGAAGTGGATACCTAGTTACTGTCTGCCTGGAAGAAAACAGTAACTTTGCATGGTATTCAAGTGTGTTCTGAGGAGACTCATCTTAGTGAGACAGATCAGAACTGCAGCTCTTGCTTAATGGCCTCTGTGTCTCAGAGGGGCTGCTGGGCTGTTGCATAGCATTAAGGCTTCCTCTGTGTTCAAGCTTGATGTAACTTATAGGCTGGGTTCAGTGAGTGTACAGAAATCTGGAGACTATATATGCTTTACCTGCAATTAAAATTACAGACGTCAGCCCTGCTTTCTTCTTTGCAACAGTTGAACACAGTTTGTTCAATACACAACACTGGTAATGTCTTTTGATATCAAGAGTGAACAACACTGGTAATGTGTTTCGATATCAAGAATGGATTTTTTTACCAAAGCCGTATTTTGATTGGAAGGTAGTAGGTTAATGTCAGTAGAACTGTTTGCATGCTGAAATGCTTTTGTGTTATTTTTCATACAGAGCTCCCGCAGTAGGACAATACAATAGTGCAATATTACTAATTTTCATGGACCTGGATAGTTACTAAAAATAGAAAAGTATGAATTATTTGAAAAATCTATGATAGCATTTGATTGACACAACTTTGGAAGCTTGGATTACTTTCTGACTTCCTGGTTACTTTGAATGAAATTTTTTCAATGCGGTTTTCATGTATTAAGCCTTTTCCAATCTTCCTGTTTCAGATGTAAAAATGCAATGCATTTGAAGTTAAAAATACCTTTTAATTTTTTTCAGAAATTGTTCACTGTAAAAATATTTTTCCTTGATACTTGGTTTTGTTTGCCTTAAGGTTGCTCCTTCTTTTCGCTCTATGATAGCTGTTCAACAGGAACAAAGTAATACAGCACTGCCTGAGCTCCAGAGAGAGGGATGTGAACCTTTTCCAGAGGAGAAAAAAGAGCTATTTAAATGGTCAAGATTGCCTGGGCAGGTAAAGTGTTTTTCTTTGCTTTTTAAAGGAAAATAATTCAAATATATACTATATTTTTCAAACTTTGCTTTTACGATATAAATACCATGAAGCAAGTAATTAATTTTTAAAATTAAGAAAAATATTAAACAAAACATAAAAAACTCTCAGAGACAGCAGAGGATGCTTAATCGTAGCAAATATTGTTGATTTAACCATTTTTTCCCAAAACAGTCCAAGTATTGTTGTCTCCAGAATTCTCTAAGAATTTGAAAGAATAGGGTTGTTCAGGTAACGGAAGTAAGACAGGAAACCAGTTCTCAGATTTCATCTTGATTGTAAATATATTTTCTTGGGATTTTTTTATGTTTGTTATTGTTACAGTATAACAGAAAGAACTGACATTGAAGAACATTCCTAAGAAGGTTCTTCCTGACTTCATCCTAACTCCTAGATCACTGTAGCTAATGAAAATCAGCAATCATTAAATGGGAATATTTTTGCAACTGTATATAGAATATCCATGCTTTGATTTCATATTATTTGTAAAATAGCACTAGCATGAGTTCATGATTCTGTAAATATTCAAGTCATAGCATAAAGATTTTTAAGAAAGAATAATGATTTTTATTTTGGTTCCCTACTGTAGTTCTTGTACAGATACTTTCAAAAAGAACACTTATATATGTGGACTTAATTTAATTTCCAGTACTGTTTTCTAATAACAATAAAATATTAAAGAATAAGTTAGTGTTTTTACAGTGGGAATTTTCTTACCAAAAATGGCAGGCTACCTAAATGTTTTATTTATGTTAATACTCGTTTTTTTTCAGAAAGTTGTCATTGTGATAACCATGTAATTAAGCCCAAGAGAAATGTGATCCTAAGGATAGTTGTCTGCCATCATACAAATTAAATTTGTCAGTTCACTTGTTTTATTTTCAATATCTGAAAGCATATTGAAAAATGGTAGCAGTGATGATGTATTTTGTGATGTGCTGTCTTGTGGAAAAGTTTCAGTAAGGTTAGCATGATGTGGCATGTCTGTTTGCCAAATAATATTTGAAATAGAAGCACTTTTTTAAAAAGAAAAATAGATCAAAATTAATATTTCCTTTTTATACATTTAAATTATTGGATTGCCATTGAAATTATTTTTGAAAAGATAAACAGTATATCTGTATCCGTCTCCAGAGATGGATATGTTATTTTTCAAAAATTTTCTATCAAATTATGACTTATTTGGTACATGAATTAAGTCTTAAATTAATTTTATATGTGAAGTACAGCTGCATGACCTGTAAATGAAATAAATTTTTTCTGAGTGAAATTGCTTATTCAACATTTTAATGTTTTATTTTGAGCAAGATTAAGAAGCATAAGAAGCCTTAATTGCATATATAGTTTTTAACAAGATGAACAGTGTATATTCAATTATTTCATAAGTAGATCTATTTCTATAGTTTTAAAGGAATATAAATCTGTTCACACTCATTTTTCATTTTGGAAGGTAAATCAGATTTAGGTTAAAAAACCACATAGCTACTGTTGATATTTTGCTTCACCTTAAAATTTGAATTTAGTGTTGGAGAAAAAGCCTTAGGGTGAAAGAGAGGATATATTTTGATAGAAAGGAAAAGGGCTTTAAAATACCTGTGCTGTTCTTCTGAGTGTTTCTTCTCTGTCTATGTCTTTAAAAGATGGGTATTTAAATACAGATGAGGAATGCTAAAAGTGATTTGGTAGACCAAAGGTCTGAGTGCCTGTGATTGGATTTCTTAGTTCACGTTGCAGTTCATTAAGTTACTAAAAGTTGTGCTTAGACTCCTGGAACAAGTTTGACTTACCATCTAACTCCACAGTTTACATCACTGATTATATCACTGCATTATCAAGCACTTCTTAAGATTCAGGAAATAATTTCAATTTTAAATTTTCTTAGGTTTTTAAAACTTATTAGTTGTTTGTAATGATGGAACAGAAAAAATCTACAGACTAGATGTTGCCTAAATTATGCTGCAGAACTCTCTGTTTTATAAGGTTGAATTTTTCTTTTAAATTCCATTAAGGTGTTACTAGCTTTTTAAAACTTAAGGATATCAGTAGCTAAGAATGTGTTTTAAGCATTGAATAGTTTGTATTCATACCAGTTTCTTCCCTGAAAAGCTAGGCTTGCCGCATACCAAACAAGCACCTGTTTTCACTGCGAGGTGGAGATATGGGCTGTTTCTGTGTTCGTTTCTCTCATGATGGGAAAACGCTGGCAGCAGCATGTGCAGGAAGGAATGGCTATCCCATTGTTTGTAAGTTAAAATATGTTTTGTAGGTTTTTTCTTAAAATTCGTGTAGTTTGAAACTAAAGGTTAAAAGTTCTATTTTTAAATGGTGCTTTTTTAGAGGTTCTGTTTTATTATTGTGCTTTTCAAATCGTTATGTGCATTAAAAAGCATTAAGGAAAATGCTCTTTGTGTTGGTGGGGCTGGAAGTGACTTTCTGTGTGTGGTTATATATACACAGTTTAATGGTATGAAATCACAGTTTCTGCCTAGAGGTCTAATGGAAACATTAAATCAATTTGCAGAAGGAACATTTTTTCTGATAACAATGCTTTAAATGAAATAAATTTTCAACTCCCACCTCACACACTCTTTATGTAAGTTTTCTCCTAACCTGTCGTGAAGGTTAGATGCCCAAATGTTTTTGTCATCTCCAGACAGACTACTGGAAGCTGCTGTCTTCCGTGGTCCAGTTCAGTAGAAATACAAATATTTCTTATTGCTCAAATTTGGGACTGCTTCATCATGGTGGCTTCAGCTGCATAGTTCTTGAGCCTTGCATAAGACTTTTGAGATTTAAAGAGAAAAGTATTTTAAGTATATACAAAATACATGTTTAAATGCAAGGAACAATAAATCTAAATTCCGTTATTACACAGCCTCAGAAAGTGATCTCAGTGTTAAAATAATTCAGATTGGTTAAGTAGCTGTCAAAATTTAAAAAAAAAATTATCTATCTATCTAATCTATCTATCTATCTTATCTCTATTCCTAATCTGGTTCTAATAATTCAAAGCAAGTAAGCTGTTCTTAAGGGTTAAGACATTGTGACATCCATGAACCACTAGATGGAAGTAGATGCTTTCTGTCCATACATGTCTGGCAACTATTTGATCTTGTTCTCTCAAAATTAGATGATAAAGAAAAGGAGTTAATATATGCTATCAGAAAATCAGCATAAGATTAGACTAAACTTTGCTGTAGTAGCTGCATGTATTTGACTGTAAATACAAAGCTTTTGTTTTTTCTTTTTAAACGCTAGTGTATGAAATTCCTTCTGGACAGTTCCTGAGAGAATTTTATGGTCACCTTAACATAGTGTATGATCTTTGTTGGTCAAAAGACAATCAGTACCTTCTTACTGCATCCTCTGATGGCACTGTCAGGTCAGTATGATGATGATGTGGTGGCAGGTAGCATCCAAAGGAGAAAAGAAAGTGGTCCAATTTAATTTCTTATTACAAACTGTATTATAATGCCTTAATTAGAGATTTGATTATGTATTTCTATTAGAATATAAAAATTGTGATTGGTTTAGTCACTGACAGTGTATTTACTATATTGATTTCTGATGTATATGTATTTGAGACCAAACCTTTTCCAAAAACTGTAATCTCTAAATCTACAGTGCAGTGAAAAACCAAAAGGCTTTATATTTCAAGAAGACACTGAGGCAGTTGTGATATTCTGTCCCTGGAGAAATAGCCATACTATGAATGCAGTATTAAGTTTGCAAATTTGAGCATGGAGCAGAAAATTGAAAATTTAAGATTCAGGTTATGTATATAAAGTGGCTACACTGCATATATATGTGTTGGTGGGGTGGTTTTTGTACACTGAGTTAAATAATTCAACTTAAATTGCTATAAATGAAATTTGATAGTGTTATTTCTTAAATTGAATGTGTACACATTTTTCTCTACAAGTAAGAAGTGTTCTTTGGTGCAGTGTTAATGTTAAAATATTAAATCTGTTACAGGTTTAAAAACCAAAACCCTCAAAACTGCAGAAATACATGAAAATATGGCTGTGGCACCACACAATTTTATTATAAACAACTTCATTGGTTTTCATAGAGCTTTTTCTTTTTTTTAGCTCTTCAGATCACTATCTGTTGTTTCTCTTATGCAATTTGGTAATGCTACAGGCAGTTGCATAATTGAAATGCCAGAAGAATTGTTAAATTATGTATCTATTGTATGTGTGAAACTGTTTTAGGTTTCTTTGCTGCTTGTATGTAGGCATAAAAATACTCTTTTGAGAGCTCAGCCCATTTTTTTTTTTTTTTAATTTGAGAGTGGATTAAATAAGAATTTTTTAAATTGAGGTAAATATCAATTTCAGTCATTTGTGTTGCCTGTAAGAAGGTCCAACTGTTCCTCTGTTCTTGAATTTGTGGCAGCAATTTGAAACTGTAGTGGTCCGCCTCCTATTCTGTGTGCTGTGCATAGTCACTGTGCGAGTTACTAGTTCCTGTATTTATTGTCTGTTTCCTTAAGCTCCTTAAAAAGTTTCAGCACCCCATTGCTTCAAATTCATTATGAGTTTACTACCTGGATCATCTCTCATACTGCATTCAAGGGCAACTTGAAGGGAAATTTGGAACCTGTGTGAATTCTTCTTTATATAGTGTTTTATGTTATCCTTGAGGCTTCCAATGGTTTAGTCCCAAACATTATTTGTGGGCAACAAATTAATGTTTATGTTGTTACGTCCAAACCATTCTAAAAGATAGGTAGATTCCTTGTGACCTTTCTGCATTAAATTGCAAATTAATTGTTGTACTCTAAAGGCTTGTAGTTTTGAAATGAAGTCACCTCAGAGTAAGCTTAGAGTTCTTCAATAGCCACCAGAAGTGGTCACCTCACCTGAAAGGGTGTCACTAAAGCAATTCAATTCCATATTGTAACTGAGAACTCTGTGTAATGTGTTGCCCACGTGTATTTAATGAACCTGGTACTGTTCTATTCTTCGTGTACTTATCTTTGGGGGAGGCTTGGTGATAAAATGTATACCATCAAGTAGAAAACACTAAGAAAAATCTGATCTTACACCTGTGGGTGAGAAAGCTTAGGAAATAGAGTAATAGTAAGAAGTTAGTTTATGTGATGCAAACATTCTTGAGATCACTGTGTTGTTAGTAGTTACTACTTGAAAATTTTGGGGGGGTTTATTTATATTTAGAGACCCTAAATGTTCCTTTTTGGGTTTTTTGTTCTAACATTATTTTAAATGAATGATATTCAACAAGGTCTTAATTTGATTATAACTCCTCAAAGAGAAACCAATCTGTTCCATGGAATTCTTTGTGTATATTTTAAAATGTGTAATATATCCATTAAATGAATAAGCAGTCATGAATTTACTTTGAAGACCGAGTACTGTGTAAAGTAGTAAATGTTTCTTAATTCTTGTAACAAAGTACCATATTAAACAATTAGATATAGGTGGAACAAATTGGTAGGATAAACAGATGTTAAGTTTTTGGAAGCATTTGCTTCTAGAACCAGCAGTACAAAATATGGAATCAGTTATTCCTGTGTGTGATTGCTTTATACAGTAGATATCCTAACTTTTTTACTTTTAGAATGTGGAGAATAGAAATGCAGGCAACACCTGCAGTGAAAGTTTTCCCTCATCCTTCATTTGTTTACACTGCAAAGTACCACCCAGTTGCTGACTCCTTGGTTGTGACAGGATGTTATGACTCAGTTATTAGAATCTGGAATGGAAATGTGAAAGAAATCCATGGGCAACTGCTACAGGAGCTCGATGGTCACAAAAGTTTCATCAACACCCTTTGTTTTGATACAGAAGGTATGTAGTTAGTATTACTTTTTCAAATAGTTGCCTTCTCAGTTGAAGGGCATCTTCAGTGTTACTAGGTTGCTTTATTTCATAGAGGCAATGTATTCTTCTTAGGAGGATATTATTTACTGTGGGAGTGGTAAGACACTGGAGCAGGTTGCCCAGAGAAATTGCAGATGTGCCATCCCTGAAGGTGTTCAAGGCAAGGTTGACTGGGGCTTTGGTCTAATGAAAGTTGTCCCTGCCCAGGTCAGGGAGGTCAGAAGTAGATGATCTTTCAACCCAAAGCATTCTATGATTCTTTGATAAAGAAAAGGAGGTAGTAGTAGTTAGATTTTGAGAATTTTAACACTAGAGTGCAGAAGTAGGAAGGTGATGAACTTTTTGACATTGACAGAAATAGGAAACACTGAGAGAAAAGGACACAGATTTGACCATTGTGAGTCATGTTAACTGGTAGACTAAAAGCTGAAAGTGAGTGACGTGCTGACATGTACTAGTGGAGGAAGAGTTGAAGATGTATGAATAATTAAAGGTACTTGGAATTGTTTGACTTTTTCTGGTATTATATTACTAATTAGGTCATTCATTTTCAGAGATAGTCACTGAAGTAGGTACTATGAAGAGGAAAGCTCCATTTTTATAAAAATATTTGTTCTTAAAGAACAAGTGTTGGAAGACAGTATTTGTTCTTGTGCAAGATGTTCTTAGTGAATGTATAGGTAAGCATTAGTCTACCACATGAAGCTCATTGAGCTATAAATGTGCACTTTTTGCTGGTTCCTGAATGTGAATAAAAATGAAAAAAATTAAATGCATATTCTGCACCTCAATATCTGATGTATATGCTAAATCCCAGTTTATGGTATCAGCTTATGTTATGCAATATGAGCAAAATAATTTGCAATGAGTATATTATAGCAAAAGGGATGGAAGAATTGGTGTTTACTTATTCACAAAAATTATAGAAAAGAAAGGTGATTTCTTGTTCATACATTGTTTTCTGTATTAGTTTTTTTGTGTGGTGTTATTTTACTTATAAGACATTATTTCACAGGGCAGCACATGTTCTCAGGAGATAGTTCAGGACTGATAATAGTTTGGGATACACCTGTCCAAGGAAGTTCGCAGCACCTGTTTCAGCACTGGAGGATCAGTAAGGTATACAGGTTTCTTAAACTAACGTAATTTTTAACTGTTCCAAATTGATTTGAATTCAGATTTTTTGTACGTTACCTTTTGTTTAACTGCAGAGGTGTATTTTCTGTAAATAATGGTACAAAAGCACTGATAGAATGTCCTGTGATTCACTGAATTAATTTTTTTTAATTGTTTTGCAACTTAATTGATTGGGCACTGGAACAGGCTCCCGAGGCAAGTGGTCACAGCATCAAGCTTGGCAAAGTTCAAGATGTGTTTGGACTCTTAGGCACATGGTGTGATTCTTGGGGCTGTGCTATTCACGGCCAGAAGCTGGACTTTGATGGGCCTAGTGGATCTCTTGTAACTCAGAATATTCTAGGATTCTATGGTTCTAGAATTAATTTTTTTTCTATAAAAACATGAAAATGCTTGACATTTAGTAGCACTGTATTAACAAATAAATGCTAATATATTAGGTTTGTTGTCTAGAGACAATAATGAAACAGACCACAGGCTTTACAAATTAGCTTTGTTCATACCTTAGAGGCCTTATGTTCAGTCAGCATTTCTGTCATCAGCTGAATTTTTTAAAATTCAATGACAGCAGAAACTGTCTTGTGGATGGGAAAAGTTGATTTGTAGGATGTAATGCCTTAATATAGGAATAAACCTTTTCCCTAACCAAATAGAATGAATTAAGCAGAAAAAGGGTAATGCAAGAGAAAAATGAGTGTAATACACAGAAAAATGAGTTTTAAAACACAAAGTTGTATGTTTTTTTCTATTTTCCTTCTTTCACTAGGAAATAAAAGAAAATGATATTAAAGGAACACCAATAAATCATTTGGAGGTGCATCCGAATGGAAGGCGTTTATTAATCCATGCCAAAGACAGTACCCTGAGAATTATGGATCTCAGAATGTTAGTATTTTTGGTGGCAAATGTGTATTTTCCTTTTTGTTTTAAAATTTACTTGGTGAAATAAAATAACATAATTGTATTAGATGTGTAGTTGGGGAGGAGAAAGATGTCCTAATAATCAAGGATAGGAATGTGAGGGTTAGGAAATGGTTTCAAAACACTGCTGTATTGCAGACCTTTTGTGTGATATTGGGTAAGTCTTTTAGAATAAAATATCCAAAAATTGCTAGATTACTTGGGAACTTAAGGTGGCATGAAGAAGGAATGTTAGTATCCTAAGGACTGAAATCTTCTTTAAAATGCAAGCTAGGTGTGAAAATAACTTAGAAATTAACTTAGAAATGATAGTATTTATTTGTGTGTTAGTTTCTCATTACTAAGACTCTGGGAAAGGTAGTTTGATAATGAAATGGAAGATGACTGTCATCATAAATACTGAAACATGCAGTGATGTATGTATTGTGTGTGTTAAGCAGGCTGTGAGACATTTTTACATAGTTTTTGATGATTTTCTCATTCATAATAGTTATGAACATGATTCTTTAATATTAAATTGCAAGGGGATTACAGACTCACTTGAGTCTTTGATTTTGGAGAGTGATCGGTTCAACCCAATAATCAAATCACAACAGCATGTTCATCAGTTGGGTTTTTAATATCTTGAAGTATGGAGATTTTACAGCTTCTGAGAGCAACATGTTCTAGCGTTCATTCACTCTCAAAGTAAAAGACTCTTTTTCTTAATTTTAAACAGAGCTTACTATATTTTAATTTATATCCATTCCCTCTTGTCCTTTCATTGGGTGAAAGTTAGAAGAGTCTCACTGCAATCATTTACTACATTGATAAGATGTCCTGAACATTCTGTTCTGGAAAGTCACATTAAAGTAATGAAACTGCTTTCCAAATGTTTCATCCTTAATTTCATATGTTTCTTTGCTCCCTTCACTACACAGAAAATCGTCTCTGGAGGTATTTAAAAGATGTGTAGATTTGACATTTAGGTACATGATTTAGTGGTGTTCTTGGCAGGGCAGGATTAGCTGTTGGACTTGATGATCTTGAAGGTCTTTTCCAAACTAAGCAGTTCTGTTATTCTATTGGATAGAATGTTTGAACTAGCTAATGACTTTGGAGTATTATAGTGCACTTTTCCTCTTTTACTCTAAATGATGCATTGTAACGACCATGCTAGAAGACTAAACTGTCCATTTAAAGAATGAAATTGGTGGATTAACAAAGGGAACCTGCAGTTTGTGAGACAGATAGTGTTCTTTGGTTGCTACTCTTTCTAAAAAGTACAGAGTTTTAGTTTGAGAGGGGAAAAATGGACATGCATATTAATCTTTAACAAACGGTTTATATGGGGTGCAATTTTGCAATTATTTTAAGTAAGTTTATCCACAGGACACACCATCTCCTCCAATCTCCCACACCTTTGGCCATGTATTCCTAGCATTTCCTTTTTATCATCTCTAGAGATCTTTTGATGCTGGGTAAGTCAGATCAGTGTGCTGATCTGACTGAAAATCAGCCTACAAATACAAATGATTAATTTTCATTTTAATCAGTTATCTGATCAAACTCATCTGATAGCTGCCCGAACACCAGAGAAGAAATAAGGGAGAGCCTGGGAAAATAAGGGTGGAGAGGATAGCAGTAGGACTGCTACTTTGACCACAGCCCACAGTTACATTGGCTTAAGTCTATCAATAAACCACAGGGTCAGATACCCAGCAGTGATAATTTTACACGTCAGCATTAACTGTTCATTCCCTGCATGAGAAAAGAGGGGGTGGAGGTCACAGATCATCACAATTCACTTTGATTGACAGCTCGTTGATCTTAACTTTCCTCTTTCGACTTGCTTTTTTGATCTTTTTGGGTAATACTGCAGTCTTGTCATTGAGGTATGTGATCAGAGATTTGGTTCAGTCCTCTCCTCAGGGTTTCATATGCAGGTTAGTTTTACATCTTGCAGAGCTTTTCTGATGACATCTCAGAGATAGTATCTTTTTTATTCAGACAGCTAAAGTTCTTATTTGGGCTAATATGGTCTTGCACTGTGATCATTAAGGAATCATTTTCTCTTACTTGCGAATAGAATCGCATATGGAGTATGTTTATTCAGAATATTGTTTGAAATAATTTTCCTGTCATATTAAATGTACTGCATTTCTCCCAGCATACCTCCATTATTCCTGCAGTAACACGTTTGAAAAAATACTCTCTTCTGTCTTTGAAGGCTATGGTGGACTATTGCCATTCTCCTTGCCTCAAATTCTGCATTGCAATATTTCTGCTGTGTTAGTCACCATGTTGAACTTTCATATCTTTTTCTAGGCTATGCCTCATGTTTGAAGTAGCCTCTTACAAAACTGACTTATGCTTCTTTCCATCCTTTTGTAGATTCTTTCCTACTTGATGCCTACAAACTGTTCAATAGTAGATCATTATTACTATGCTGAAACACTATTACAGTAGTGTTTCACTGACAAAAAGATTAGGACACCTAAGCTGCAAAATAATATTAAAAATGTTAATAGTAAATTAACATCTGTGTCTGAAATTCGTTGATTGTACTGCTGGTTTTCTAACCAAGGAGACATTAGTCTGAAGAGCTAAAGAATACTACTAGATAAATTTAAGCACTCAAGCTCAAGAAGCATAATGAAAACTTTTTTGACAGAGCTTGAAGTAATTTTTTTTGAAGTAATTTTCTGCAAAGGCTAGGATCAAGACAATGCAAACTACTACTTCAGTATCCATTCTCTAGATCTGGGGATTTCCTTTTTCTGCTGAATGACAAGGATGTATTCTTTCATCTCTAATGTCAGGTTCATTATGTAAGTCAAGGAAAATAAAAGGTAAACACTGCGCTCTGCAGAAGATGCATATCTATTTGGGATGCAAAGTGTATGGATTTTTCTGAGAAACTAAGGGGGAAACTGACATAAAAAGTTAGATTGTCTGTTCGGAAAGTATCTGCTACATTTGTAAACTTTCTTTATCTTTAGCTTGGCTACAAAGAAATACATAGGTGCCACAAACTACAGAGAAAAGATTCACAGTACCTTAACACCATGTGGTACATTCCTGTTTTCAGGAAGTGAAGATGGAAAGGCTTATGTTTGGAATCCAGAAACAGGTAACTAACTATTTTATAGTCTCAAGGCAGATTACTAAGGCTGAGGGTGAAATGCTTTTTTAAACTTTTTTGAAACACTTTTGATGTAGAATAAAATTTAGGTAAAATGTTCTTAAATACTGAGGCTTTAGCTCTACCTTTTAAATAGTTATTATTAATCTCTGACATTTAATTCCCTAGAAGAAATTAATAGAGGTAGCATTTTTAATATCCAGCAGGATTGGATCACCTGAAGCTCAGCATTTTGTATACTGCAATGCACAAAAAATGTTTTAGGTCAGATCAGTTTTTCTGTTGTGGTTTTTAGATTTGGCTTTTGTTGAGAACCACTTAATCTGTTTCCCAAGGGTGGTCAGAGACAATATTTTTCACTTGTGGAATATAGCATTTCTTTGTGAATTAGTCCCCAAGTCAAGTAGCTTTGAAATGGCTACCAAAATCTTTCTGAAAAAATGTTAAGCAAATGTGAGATAAAGAGTTTGCTATCTTCTTGTACAGGAGGTAAAAGAGACAAAAATAACAGTAGAAAGTGGCAGAATGCCATTTTGGTTTTGATGACAGTAATGTTCTATCTCTGATTATGGTCTAAATAATTTTTTAAAGGAAAAAGTAAATATATTAAAACTGGCAGATAACTAACAGTCCTGTTTTGAATTTCTCACCATGTTTCCAACTACATTAGCTTACATCTATACCACTACATAATTTGCCTGAAAACTTTAAAAAAAGAAGAAAAGTAAAAGGAAGAAGGAACTTTGTTATTAGTATGTTTTCATTGGTTTCAACTCATTCACACACTGTAGTGACATTCATAGTGCCATCATCTGAAGAGCTAATTTTATGTGTATTTTTTAATAATTCTGTGCTCAGCTTTCACTCCCACTGCCAGTATTACGTAGTTGAAACCCTCAACTAAGATGGCTATCTCTGGTACAATGCAAGCGCAAACAAATACCGTGGAACGCCACCTTTCCAGAACTGAGTTATCAGAACAAGAGAACTCAGCTAGCCTAGTGCATCCTCTGGGGTTTCCTGCAGCTATTGCAACAGCACTAACTTTTATGATTTATTGAATAACTTAAGAGCATGCAATACTTTTTGTTTTATGTCAAAGCACTACTTTTCAATAAGAAAATTGACTGAAGAATGTACTGTAGTTATATAAGCTTTAACCAACTGTTATTTTGCTGTATCAGATATGTTTCAAATACATTTCCATGGTCTTAATAAACATATTTCACCTCTGTAGGAGATCAGGTAGCCATATATTCTGAACTCTCCTTCACGTCTCCACTTCGTGATGTTGCCTTTCATCCACATGAACACATGGTGTCATTTTGTGCCTTTGGTCAAAACCAGCCAATACTTGTATACATTTATGATTATAAAGGTACAGTACAAATTTCCTTGATACACACCTGTAAATATTTTATTTTTAGAACAATTGGTTAGTATTTGTACTTCTTTCAAGGGAAAAAGAAAGTAATCATTTGATGATAAAACATGCCTTTTTCCTGGGAGATACCAAACAATTGAACAACCTGTTCTAGGTGCCGCTACTTTAAGCAAGGGTTTTGGTCTAGTCAATCACCTAACTTCCTTTGTAACCTTAAGTTTAAATGTGCTATTGTATGTCATACTATATGATTTTTACAGCACTTTTTCATATATAGGTATTGTCATACAAATATTTAAAAGCCCCCTTTCAGTACTGTGGTGTATTATTTAGCCAAAAAGTACAATCATTCAGAAAATTAATGAATAGCTTAATAGGAAGCTAAATGTTTTGTGCTGACTAAGTTATAAAATAATGTTGAGGAGCTGTATGGAGTTGAATCAGACAGTATAGACTTTTAGTAAACAGATGTTAAATCTGTGGTGCACTTATGTGAGATATGTTTATTCCCTAGGTTATATTAAAGAGAAGATAGTGATAAATGCTCATTTTGAATTTTTGGTATACAAAATAAAATTCAGATTGTCCTTTGCACTGTTTTCTGATAGTTGTGTTCAATTAAGGATGTTTCCATCTAGACAGATAATGTTAATAGAATTATGCAGTAATTTTTTTATTTGAATTATGTTTGCAGGGAACGTAGCTCTGTAAAGCTAATTCTGTCTTTACACACTGCCTCTTAAGTAACATATAGTAATGAGATTACTCGTATCAAATCTTGGAGTCTAAGTTGTCTGTTGAATTGGTTGAATTTTACGGGAACATTAAGTGGAATTACTTTAAAATCAATGTTCAGTGCTAAACTTCAATCCAGTAAGATACTTGCATTTTACATAATTTTTTGGGGCCTGAAGGATTTCTTTAAAATTTTTTGACTGTTCAGCAGGCAATGAGTCTTAAAAAATCTAATGTGGTAGTTTAAAGTACACTTATATGTATTAAGAGATCACACAGATATCACACTGGTAGTTCTTTGTATCATCTGACTGCTTAACTAAATCACTGGTGACAGTAAGATTTTTGCATAGGTTGTAGTCTTTTTTACATTGCCTATTACTATCTTTTTGTTCCTTTTTTCGTTAAAAGCACACACTTTGCTTTCAGAAAGTAGTCATACTGCCTTGGTGTTGAATAAGTTAATTATATAGTAATACTAATTTTAGTCACTGACACATATTTTAAGACTCCAACAGTATGTGTTTTAAAATACACCAGCAGTTTCATTAATAGCCTGGACAGAATTTTCATGAAGAATTCTTTTCTTTGTTGGCTTGAGACCACAGTACAAAATATAGCAAAAGTCAATTTGTCAGTTAATTCCTCCTGTGCCTGTATAATATGTCTGACAACTTCTGAAATATTTCTCGAGTATAATAAACTCACTTGAACTAAGCTGAAAAAAATGTGAAATGTACTTAGACTTGAACTTGGTTCAAGCTTTATAGCTTTCTTGCCTTTGAAAACTTTTTTTCTTCCTATTGCCCTGTCCTCCCCTCCCTCACTGCCAATATTTCTGCATTGGGAACACTGTTGTCCATAAGCAATACAAAAATATCAGTTCTATATGAGAGGTTACTGAACACAGGTAACAGAAGTGAGAATTGTGATCCAGAAGACTTAAGGGAAAATAGGGTAGTATGGGGAAAATTTCATGTCATTTTCAGATTTTTCCCTATTTTTAGCACTATTAGTACAGATTCTGATGGTGTTTGATTGAGGACATGGCTGGCAAAATAAGAGCAGTCATTCAAATTTTTTTTCTATGGCAATGTAAGCCTTCACCTAACACTTTAATATTGGTTATTTCTACAGTTGCACAACAGGAAGCTGAACTTGTAAAAGACCTCAATTCATCACTTACCACAGCTGCACCAAGAGGGCCACAGTTCCTTAGCAGTTTTTCTGAAATTTCGGGGCAAAAAAGCTCAGTGATGTCTCCCGCAGATCAGTTTGTCAGTGTTGCAAGAGCGTCAATGAGAATGCAGAAGGTGAAACAAAAACTTGATTCTGTTATGGTAAGTCAAATTTAATTAATTTGCAGAACTATACAGTCTTCTCAGCCGAAATTCATATTCTGGGATTGGTATATGTAACAAAACATGTATATGTTGTCATAGCATCTGGTCTTCAGAAATTAATACATCTCTCACCAATATTAATGCACCTGTAAGTAGCTCTTTAGAAAAGAGTAATCATAAGAAAACTTATTTTTGTTTATCAAGTATTGATGACAAGGGATGTTTTTTGCTAATGCCCATTGCCATTCATAGGTTCCTATGGTTTATTCCATAGATCATTATGGCTGAGCTTCAGAATGCTCTCTTTTTTTTTCCCCCCATTCACCTTTAAAATTCTATGTGGCATAAATGGCAGGAGGTGTAGGAGGTTGCAGGGCTGACTTGTGTGGAAGGTCACGGTCTTGGCTGTGCTGGGCAAAGCTGTTCCAAGCCAGCTCTGTGAAGGACAATACAGAGCCCTGCACAGCTGAAACTGGAACCAAACAGAACAGCATATGGCATCTCCAAGAAAACATACTTAAGAAAAGTCTGTACCTAGTAGGAACAGGAGACACCACAGCAGAGGAGATATGCAAAGGAAAACATCTCAGGAGACACAACTGGAGATACAGGAGGAGGGACGTGAGGAGTCATGGAAGAAGACACAGAAAGAGTCATGAAGGGGATGCAAGAGATTCAAAATGATGCACAAATGGAGGTATGGGGGAGACAACAGAGTAGGCTTGAAGAGAAAGGCAGGAGATATATGAGGACATGCAAAAGAAAGCACAGGAGATGGTCCACCTCTGAAGGGGCTGCATCCCATGAGAGAATCCATGCTGGACAGGTAGAATCCCCAAGGCGATTTCATCTGGTGGAGGATTCATACTAAAGCAGATGAAAAGAGTAAGAAACAAAAAGAGTCAAAAAGAGGTAGTCACTATACAGTAACACCACTCTCCTGCACCACCTTACTAAGGGGACTGAGTGTAACAATGGCAAAAGCAAGGAGAATGGGGACTAGAAAGGAGGTGCCTGAAGTGGGGACAGATAAAAGGGGATGAAAAGTGTTTTCTTTGGGTAGGTGTTTGACTATTTGTCTTGTTTCTCAATACTCTAATCGGTAATTAAAACCTTTGTAATTGGCAATAAATTTAAAAGTGAAATTGCCCGACTTGGCACAATTTTGCATGCAACAAGAACGCATAATGTCTCTGAGTAGGACTATGGAGTTATAATTACTGTTCACAATAACATGAAGTGCATTTGGGTTTGCACTTATTTTTTTTCCGTTTTAAGTACTTCTGATTATATGTAGATTTTTTTATCTAGTTTTAGGTTTTGTCTTCATGAATAAGTAGCAAATGACAAAAAAAGCAGGTAAGTAAATGAAAGCAGTTGTTGCTGAGGTTGCTGTAGCTACTCTCATCATACTTTTGGGGTTTTGCTTTGGATTAGTCTGGTTCCCTGGTCTTGACATCCCCATTAGACCTGAACTTTGAAACTGTTTGGAAGAAAGCTATCTCATGGTCCTTTGATTTTTGGACTGTTAACTCCCAGCGGACCCCTTTCTGAAACACAACATGTTAGCTCACATGAGTAACAGTAGCACATTACTTCTGCCTTTCAGTTATGTGTGGCCTCACACAAGGAAGCAAGAAGCCTTGTTTCTGATTTCTGCTCATTTTCTTTCTACTCTTACAAAGTGATCCCTGCTACCTTCAAGTTGTTTATCAGAGAAGGGCACAACATGGAGAGAATGGGCTATGTAAGATTGTGTCTGGGACAAGTGCTCTTTGAATATACTCCAGAAGAAATTTTTACTTTTCTGGGTGTCTTGTCATAAGAGGAAAAATATGAGGATAATGAACTTGTGAGAGTCTTTATAATTGCATCTGTTTAGCCTCAGATTAGCCAGGTGTTCTGGACTGTGGTGGTTGAATCTGGTTTAGCTGAACCACATAGATGTTCCATAGAACCATGTAGTGAGATGAAATAGATAAGCCTACAACTGTGTTTGAGAGAATAACTTTTATCCACTGGAGTTTTGTAACCCTAGATTCCCATTTTTTAATGACCAGTTTGGGACAAGTAAGTCCACTGTGAGCAAAAGCACAATCCACATTTTTGACAGCATCTTCCAAATCCCCTACCCATGTGGGAGATGTCAAGAAGGTCATCTGAGTCTTCTCACTGTGTGGGTTTCCAAACAGTAGAGAATGGTGGTTGAAAGAATCCACATGTGGTTTGATACCTGTCACGTGTCAGTGGTGATTGTGAATGCTGAGAATGCTTCCTGGCAGGGCTTTATGAACCACTGAGATATTGGGGAGAAGATTTCTTTGAAAGAAGACACTAATCTTTTCAGAGATTCAATATGACGCTCAGGAGACAGTGATAACTCCTTTTCAAGCAGGAATAGGATAACTCCTTGCATGTGGATGCAGTATTGCCTGCCTGCATTATCACATTCTGAACAGCCCCAGAGTAAAATATATCAACATTAAAACTTAAAATTTCTACTAATTTGTAATTGGAAATTGCAGGTTTGGATGTGCATGCAATTCCCTTTTTCATGTGAAAAATTATGCATGTATATAATTACAGGCTTTGCTGGAAGGCTTGTTAGAAAGCAAACTCACATAAACGGTTTGCGAAAGTGTTTGTCAAAGTAGAACTCAAAAAAGTTACCATGCAGCCACATGTGTGAGAATGTGCTAATATTTCTGGGAATAGACAAGTAAAAATGGAAAAAGGAGACTTTGTGAAGCCACACGTAGTGGGGCTAGCTGTCCTGTGGTAGGGTTGGAACATGAAAATCCAGACAAGAACACAGGTATTACCATGTACGTATTTGTCTGATGGGAAAAAAAATAGGCAACTGGAAACTATATAGGCTTTGTAGTGGTCTTCGTGTGCACACCAAAACCTTGTCACAGATATGTAAGAAATACCATGTTGGGACAAGCATGGTGGCAACATACCTTGTAGACAGTGAACCTGGCCTGAGGTCTCACCTGGAGTCATGTTTTATGGGACAAAGGTACTGGAATGCCCAAACAGCAAATCTGCCAGTGCAGGGGTCTCTGGTTTTACATGTGGGTATTTAACAACATAGCTAGTGGATCTAAAACTAACTTTTAAGTGCAAAGTTTGGAGTCCTGCAACTTACATATGTGATTTGAAAATGTAATGTCAATACACTAAAACTTGGTTTAAACTAGGAAGAAACAGAGAACACTCTGATCCTGTATGAGCTTGGTTTTTCTGTGTTGTAACCAGTATCTCCTTTTCAGGTCCCTTTAGAACCAATCTTTTTTTTTTTTTTTACTTTTCTGTTTTTCTTCTTTGCTACCTAAACAGGAACCTTAATGAATGACAGATTGTTTCTTTTCTTCTCCTCTGCAACTTTGCCATTTTTGTTAGTCCAGAAAATGTGTAATTAGAACCAAGAGTTGACTATTGTATTAAAACTTTAACCATTCATATAGGTAAAAATTAATTTCTGTATGAAACCAGAGTGCCGAATTGGCTTCTTTACCACAGAGAGAAATTACAGTGTAGTGAACCTTGGCAGCAATTATTATTTATCTCTGCCTCAAGGAATTAATGCAAATGTATGATTCTATTCATAGAAGTTTTGATAGGAAAACAACTCTTCTCTGGTTCTTGAAAGAATTCATAGGTGCTTTTCATTCAGTGTTACTTCCATGTGGCAGTGAAAATACGTGTTTATAGCTTTGGATAAGAAGGGGATGATACATGTTATCTAAGTACAGGGAACAGGGCTTTCTTTAAAGGTTAGTATTATAGCTCTGAAATTTTGATTTTTAGATGTCTAACTCCTTTGTATCACTTATGAATACCATCTATATATACTCCATAGTACCAGAAATTAATTACACATTGGCTCCCTCATCTCTTAATATGTGAGTGCTTCTAAATTAAAGTATGATAAACTTTTCCAGTCTTTACTTCATGATGTGTATCTGAAAAGTGTTATTAAAGGGTTATCAAAGTGGCTACCAAAATTCTGATGCTCAGGATGTATTAAATGCAATATTAGACAAGTAAAGTGTAGAAGTATTCTTTCCTATACACAGAAATACTTAGAACTTGTTTGATTTTTCCTTTCTTTTTTTTTTTTCTGTCTTTTGAGTGTATTTATTACCATAGCATAATTCATAAAAAGAGTAAGTACTGTGAGAGAATCCAGAAGCTTATGCCTCATTGCATCAAATATACTGAACTTTCATCATTGAGCTATATGACTATAAAGTATGCTCAGAAATGGTGCTTTGGTGTAGTATACATCAGATACTATACTGTGTAATCTTTTCAGATGGTCTCCTTTTAGAAGGAGATGCAAAATATACACTTTTGTGTTAGAACAGAAGAGAATTTAAAGCCACTGCTTTTCAGAAAAAAAAAAATGCAGCCTTATGGTGTACATATAAGCATGAAACTCATACTATCTAAGCCAGCAGGTGGAAGAAACGGAAAACTTGTGCTTTGTCTGCAGCAAAGGCCTAGAGACAAATCTAGATGCCCAAGTGGTGTGTGTTTTTTATGCTACCATTTTCAGTCCTTTAAGAGTCTGCCCTCTGGTTCGTCTTGGTTTTGGTAGACTCTGAAATACCATGCTTGACTTCTGGGGTTTAGTGCAAATCTGGAAGGTAAGAGTTCTATAGTAATTTACTACAGCTTCTTCCTGAAGATGGAAAACTGGAGGGTCGTAATATAAAAAGGACTGAGGACTCTTTTTAAAACACTGCCAATTTTGTGAATCTTTTTTGCCCAATAGAAGACAATGCTGTAGTGTCTCTGGAGGCTGAAATAGCTGTTTCATGCTATCATGCCTGAAATACAAATTTTTTATCTACAAACTCTTAGGGGAGGTACTGGTATTCTGTAATCCTATCATAAGTATAAGAAATTTGCAGTATTTTTAAAACCCCTTTTTAACTTTTTTATCATATATTCCTGTAATGCATTTAGTCATTTTCCTGATGACCTGCGCAATATGTCTCACTGTAATGAGGGCTTTTAATGAAATAGATGTTTTTTAATAGTGATGTATACTTTTTCCTATTCCTGTATTCCTCTTCAGAATGCTAGGAGATGCTCTTCGTACTCTCAGAAATTCTGTTGCAATTATTACTTTACACATAGCTACTCTCAGCTGCAGACTTCAAAGGGTGTATTTTTTAAGCCATGGTGGATCTGAAATCCTACAACCCTGTGCAATTTCATTTACTATCTAAAAATAATTCTTATAAACATCATCTTCATTTGCCAAGCCAATACTGTTGAATCATTGTGATTTCATAAGCTGATTCTTGATATGAAATGGCTGAACTATTACTAGAAGCTTTATATAGGTAAAATACTTAATAGCATATAAAAGCTTGGCCAGAGTTTTATTTTCTGTTTTTAGGAAACATAGTTTAATATAAAGTAGGGTTTTAGAAATTGTGATGAATTTTCCTTGTTAATTCATTAAAATTGCCAGTTTAAACAAAGTTACCTGTTTTATGAAAAGTTGAAAAAATAGCTGAGTTTTTTTGTGATTTGTTTTTTGTTTGATTTTTTCCCCCTTGCCCTCTGAAAATTTTACAAAGCAGGTCAGGTTCTCAAAATCTGTAATATTTTTCTGTGTTAGAAGATTGTTTGCTTAGAAAGAAATTTTTTTTTATTCATTCCTCACTGTTAGCAACCATCAGGTGAATTTTTAAAAAATGTAGTCAAAACAGATGTATGTGCTGGTTTTGAGTGGGGTAGACTTAATAAACTATGAAGTTTTTCAGCATTGTGTGTCTTTCAGGGACTTATGTTTTATATAAATGGTATGCCAGACAGAAAGGGAATTGCATTCAGTTTTTACCATAGAACTGTACCATTATAATGATTTTATTAGAGAGTAAAATAAGATGGTGTCAAGCATTTTTACTGTGTGAGGATTTTACTGATTGGTTCTTTAATTTTGTTTTCAGTTTTACCATATTAGCTTTCTTGCTGTAAAAGTTTGTAGAGTTAAGGAATAGTTACTCACTGTTTGTGTTGTTCTTGCCAAACAAAGTTAAACAGAGACATCTGGGTATTGCTGTGTTTATTCAAATAATATTTTAAAGCAGAGTAAGCTAGATTCAGTCATGATAATACCCAGCAAATTATTTCTGCTTCTGCCAGCTGGCTTATTGTCACCAAGGTGAGGGCAAAGCAGTTTTTACTAAGAACTTTTAATGATAGATAATGCAATAAATGTACACTGAGTCAATTAATAACATTGTAGACAACTTTATTAATAGTTATTGGGGCCATGATAGAGTTTCTTGCAACAGGAAGAACATTGTTCCTACCTGAAAGGAGATTGTAGCAAGATGGGGTTAGGCTCTGCTCCCAGGCAACAAGTGACAGGACAAGAGGAAGTGGCATCAGGCTGCTCCAGGAGAGGTTCAGGCTGGACATCAGGAAGAATTTCTTCACTTGAAAGGGTGGTTAAGCATTGGACCAGGCAGCCCATGAGCTGGTCGAGTCACCATTCCTGGAAATGTTCGAGGAATGACTGTACATGGCACTCAGTGTTGTGGTTTAGTTGACAACAGAGTGTTTGGTCAAAGGCTGGACTCCATGATCTTTGAAGTCTTTTCCAACCTAAATGATTCCATGTTGGGGTGCAGAAAGGAACATTGATCATGTACAGTCATTCCTCGAACATTTCCAGGGGAGGATAGGTGGAGTAAGGTTACAAAAATCTGAGTGGTTACATGATTACCTGAAGCTGTATACTGTATTTAGAGTCCTGTTCTAATGTCTTTTACCAGCAGGTAAAAAGGAATAGGTTTGTGTATGTATTTGTCAAGATGTGAGTTAGAAGATATTCTGGTGTCTATTTTCTGTAATAGGAAGAGAAATAAAACTATAGGACACGTATCTTTGGGTGTATTTTTTTATGTGGAATATGTTACATTTGCTTTTCATTTGCACAAAAAAGAAGACATTTTAAAAATTAAAGTGATGGATTTTTTTTCCCCAGTCACATGTTTTTTTGATAGCATGAATCATAATATGAGGTCATAGTTTACATAGTAACCTACTTGGCTCTTAATAAACAAGACAAATCTACTTTTTACTGTTATTGGTGATACATTGCCCATTTCTGCTAAGTTGTGTATATCTAGGCACGTTCTTAAGTAGAAATGCCAATTTTATCCAATCTAGTAAAGGTCATTCTCTTTGTGTTTAATGGCTAAGTCTACAGTTCCTGTGTATAACTGAGCCTGTATTTAACTGTTTTGTGTCCTGTACAAAGAATTGTGTGTTCCTTGTGGGTAAGTGAAAGAATAATACTATTCCAAACATTTATAGTAATCTTAATTTCTTGTTAACAGGTTTTTTTAAAGACAGGGGAAAAAAGGAAGAAAGCTTTTGAAGTAACCTGTAATTGAAATGCCAGAACTCCCTGGCAGAACTAGGGAACTGAGTATACGTAATTACCATGTGATGAGACATAGCATCTGTAGACAATGACTAAACTGTAGGATCAAGCATGCGCTGGTCACTTCTGGGCTTCTATGGGGGGGAAAAACTGAGCACTCAAGTTAGGAGAAAATTATATTGCCATGTAGACGAGTTCCTGATATGGATAATCAGAGTAAGAGGGCTGTAGGAGCATCAGGGGAATATACTTGCTTCAGATAAGCAAAGTAAATCTGTTTCAGTTTTGCTTTTGTGTGGGGATGTCTTACTCTAGCTGTGTTTGGTTTTTCCACTTAGTCTAAAAGTACATAGAAGCAGAACAGTTTAGTCTTCAGCTGTTTGCAGGACACCTACTACAATAGAATCTCAGCCTTCACTGCAGTTCTTCTAGCACTACTGTCACAGAAATCGCACTTTTATGTAGAGGTAAACTTGATTCACACTTACATTACAAATTTAAAAGCTATAGTGCTGTAGTCCTAATTTAGGCATTAATGTCTATGTATTTTCTTCTAACAGGGAGAAAAATATCAGTATCTGTGTTTTGGTTTTATTTCAAATTCAGCATTTAAAGTCTGCAGAATCATGGTTTAATAATGCTTTTAAACTCTCTTTTAAAGTGTCCTAGAGACCTAAAGATTCAGAAGAGAAGCCTAAAACTAAGAGATTGGGAAGTAATATAGAGCTGACCAACTTGATTTGGCTTGCAAGCATATATGGAAATATTGATTATACTGATTGCAAAGGTCATAAAATAGCATTCTTAGGAAGAAAGTTGCTTTTTTCAGCTTGTCAAGTCTTAGAGTGTTTTTTTGTCTCATGCAATTCACTTTTAATGTGAAAACTAGTTCCACTGAAAATGTGTATTTGTGGAATTTGCATAAAGCTGCCCTAACACAGAAAAGAAAATGCAAATCAACTTTGTTTAAACCTGGCAAAAATTGTGTAGATATTTTTTACTACAAAAAATGACATGAATGTTATAACTCTTAGTTTTACTCAATTCAAGACAGTAGTAAACTGTGTCTTTGATAAAGCTGTGGTTTGTGCATGAAGCAAGCAGAGCCTGTTGTGAAAAATAAGTAAATGGATGGTTGTCTATCTTAGCCAACTTTGCTCACTGTTGTAAAAGTATGTAGCAATGCCTTCCCACAGCATGCATTTCAAAAAAAATTGATTGCTTCACTCTGTTCTGTAGGTAGTCTTATGTCTGCCTGTTGTAGGAGAATTATTTTTCATAGGATAGTGCACTTCACGTGGAAACAGTTGTACTTGAATCACTAGTTCTTACTTATTAGCTGAGTGATTCCCATTTCTGTTACAGGGTTTTGTGTTTTTTTCCTCTTTGGGCCTCTTTAAGATTTAAATAATACTTGCAAGATAGTGGCAGAACGTAGAATGCATTTGGCTTCACTGCCATTAAGGGCAGGAATGAATCACTCCTGTAAGACTGCTTAGGTTTAAAACTTTACTTTTAATATCTCTTTTATTAAAAAGGTTTTTATCTGATTTTTTTAGACCTTGGAGAAGAAGGAAGAACTGTAAGAGAACTTATGCTGCACTTTAGACTGGGTGGTTTTCTTAAATCTACAGGACTGTACACTCAGTTTTCTATTGTGCTTGTCTTGCATTTGATTTCAAAGCATGGCTGTTTGGGCTAGTATTTGTGTAATACAGCAGGAAAATAAAAGTGAATTAAATGCTGTACAGGAATAATTTACATAGAGTTTCATATCTCTTATGTAATTCATTCAAGCACCACAATTAAGACAAGTTCATCCTCATGATTTGTCCTTCCAGGATGAACTGGGGAAGCATCTTTTAAGTGCTACTTTTCAGTAGTTTGCTCTGTCCTGTTTAGTTTGAGTTCCAAAGAGCTTAATATTCAACCTCTCTTCATTCCCTGGTATTATCTGGAACTTACTTTTTGATAGAAAATTTGAAAGAGAATTCCATGAGAATATTTGACTGGAAAACATACATTTTTCTGATAGCTTAGTGTGCAAGGGAGAATCTTCTCATTTATCTAGGGAGAAAGGCTCTCCATAGACCTAACAGTGGATTAAAGAAGATGAAACACTAGGAAGCTGAGCTCAAAACATTTGCAGAACAGATTATTTTTCTGTGTTTGAGTAAACATGTAAGCTAATGGCTTTCCAGCATTTTTTTGTATCAGAGAAAATTTTGTATTAATGAAGCTTACTTGCATGCATATGTAAATGTAAGAAAAGCAGGTTGATTTTGTTTTTGTAGTTGTTCAGTGAAACAGGCCTCTACTCTGCTTAGGCTTCGCAGCTACTGTTTACCAACATTCCTTTAAATTTGTACACTGCAGTAAAATCTAGCAGGTTTAGTATGTTTTTTTAATCATGTTCAATAATTAATCTGATTTTCTATCTTGCTTTTCTTTCTGTCAGCTACGGAGTGTAGTCCTTACAATTGCACACAGTTGCTGCTGTGAGAGTTCTTGCCTAGTCAAAGACAGGCTTTACTATAAACTTCTTTCAGTAGAATTAAATCCATATTGCTGCATAAAACTCAGATGTATTAAGATGGAGGTCTAGTGTAGTGGTATAGGGGAGATGCTATCGGATATCCTCCATGACCCTGTCAAGTCATTCAACACACATTTTTAGTGCTATATTACCTGCACTCCAGTACACCTACCAATGCATTATTGAATTGATTAATATTTATTAAATTACAGAAATAATAGTTATATGAAATATTTAATTTCTGAGATAATCCCTTTGGCTTAGCTGTCTTCTTTTTTTAAACAGAATTTACAAGCCACTAGATTGAAAATTTGCAAAATATCAGTGGTTCACAGGTGAAGTTTAAGGTTCAGATCAAGGCCAAAGGGAGTACTCCACTGAGTGTGGGCTTTTAGTTGGATTAGGTGACCATATACATTTATTCTATATGAAGAAATAGACTTGACTTTCGAAAAGGCCAAGAATTGTCTTGCCTTATGTAAATAACTCTCAAGAATTTTAACACATGAATCTATTTTGCTTGAAGAAAGTTACAAATATTTTATTTAAAGCCTATTTTTCCTCTCCTT
>JAWWEW010000112.1:57616035-57715564 GCA_035583185.1 Anabacerthia variegaticeps
AGAATTTTAACACATGAATCTATTTTGCTTGAAGAAAGTTACAAATATTTTATTTAAAGCCTATTTTTCCTCTCCTTTGGCTGTATTATTAAGGCAGCCAGCAAAATTATGTTTAAAAAAGAGTAAAATTCTCGATTGGATCAAGTAAAAGCCTAATATTGTTAATTTTTTTTTCATAGGCTGTATTGGATAATGAGTAAAATTTGGGAAGGGCTTTTGCTTTGTAATAGTTGTATGTATATCAAGAAACTCCATAGTAAACCAAATTTTAATTACATATATCTTTCTTGCTATGGAAATTATGACTGGAGTTAATTTTTGTGTAACTCGCATGTAGGAAGTGTCTGGGATTTTGGTCTAAGTATGTTTTACTGATCTGCAGAAATCAGTTTTGTGTTAGGATTTAAGATTTTTTTTTTTTTTTTCTCTAATAGTGAGTAATCTCTTCAGAAATATAGTGTAGTCTGAATACTCAAAAATGAGAATTTATAAGTTTATGACCATATATAAATATCTTTTTATGCACAAAGATGCAACAAGATGCTGGTTCTAACAATTCTGTTTCATTGTTTGCACTGCTTGAGAGTTAGTGTCCATATGTGAACATACAATGCAGTTTACATCTGTGCCAGTAACTTTTCCAAGTCTGTATCTCCAAATACTTAAAAGAGAAAGAGAGAGAGAGAAATTGCTAGTCATTGTTGACTTAAGTCTTAATATTTTTTCCTGGAATTTAATAGTTATTTACAGTAAGCAAATATTTCTCTTCTAGCTATTGCATCAATAAGTGACCCAGGAAATTACACTTCACTTTGTGATTTGTCTTCCTATTACAGGCGAGCTCAAATCTCTTGCTTCCTGCACCATCCCCACTGTCACCACACTCCAAGCTAAGACTGCCAGGCACTCTGAGCGCTCCACTGAATCCTCTGCTTTCTTTCACTACTGAAAGTGGTAAGTTTCTTTATTTCTTCACTCTTTGTAGGGAGTGGGGAATAAGTTTATGAGGATTTTTTTCTGCCTCTTTAAGTTTTACTTTACAGGTCTTTGAGGGAGTGTCCTGGTTTTGTTGTTTGTGATGTTTATAAAGTGCAGTGTGATGCAGTGTAACAATGATGCATGTTTCTTTGTAACACTTCTTTTCCCTCTAAACCATACACCACAAGTAAACAAGCGTAAGTTCCTAGAAGAGTATGAGATTGCCAGATTTTCTTAATTTAATATTTTGATAATATTTTAATGACTACTTAATGATCTTAAACTCAAAAAAAAATAGAATTTAAAAGCATGTATACTGATATAAGAACCATAGCTCTTGGTAGTTTATTTGCAGTTACATTTAATGTATGTTTAATTTTGTATTCAGGGATTTTGAGGAAAAAGGTAAGCAATGCAATTATGCAAATTTGTGGTACTTATTTTGCTAATAATATGTTTTATTGCTAAATACAGTATTTAATAATAAAAATTATGATTTCATGCCATTTTCTCTTTTCTGGAGCATCTGTAAAATAAGACAGAAAATTAGAACTTTAATTTTGCAGTGTTTTTGTTTTGTATCCTTGAGAAGTGTAAAAAGAATTCCAGAGGGAGGGTGGAATATATAATGAACTAAAAACAGGTAATAGAGATTTAAAATTCAGATAGTAAAGGTAAAGTATAATCTCCATAATTATATAGAATTGTCTCCTGAAGGCAGACAATTTTTTTTGCAAATCAAGTTATGATTACTTTTTCTGAGCAGCCAGGGAAAGGGTCCTTAGCACGATCTAAAAGACTGACCACTAGTTTCAAAATCACTCTTAGTCACTAATTCACAATACAAATGGCCTTACACCAATTAACTTCTGTATTTCTATTTTCTACCTTAACAAAAGAGCTTAGAGCCGTAATAATATTCATCTGTTGCTCAACAGATGCATGTTATTTCCAGAGTGTGTAAATCTTATAAAAACTGTAGAATACATGTGCTGTCTTACATACTGTGAATATTTAAAATAAGTGGACTAACACTTTAAAGAACATTAACATATGCTTAACAATTGTCTGTACTAGAGATCCTTTATTTTTCTCCAGCAGATGTTTACATATTCTTGAGGGTTACATTGACAGTTCAGTCCTGTCATCTTTTGCTGTGTATTTAGTGCTTCTTAAAGCAAAATGCAGGATTCCCATTTATATGTGTAGGCCTCTGTTAGCAATATTTTAAACGATGTAACTGGTGTACATGCATACTTACTAATTTGGTAATGTGGGAGATGACATCTTGTAATATGGACAGTGTAGTAGACCGAATATTTGCAGGCCTTTCTTTTTAAGACAGGTTAATTGTCTAGGTCTTGTGTTACATAGGAAACAGTGGGTAAATGCTGTATCAACCTTTGTGAATTATGGGCAGTGGCAGTAATACAGCAGATCTTTCCTGACTTTTAAATCTGTTTGTATCCAGATACATTTGCAGAATTAGCTGTATGTGATTTCATAATACTTCAAATAAAAGTAATATTCACTACTATTTCTTTAAAATGTCTGCTCATTTTGACAAATGGGTTCTGTATACCCTCAAACATATAGTATGTTTGGCTTTTCTTCAAGTGCATACTTTCACTGGTTTATAGGCTTTCATGAAGCCCCACTCCTTGTCCTGGTGTTTACCTTCCCCACTTCCCTCAAGATTAGTTATCTCATGGATATTGAGGCAGAGAACACCTTTGTTTCCAACCAACTTGCTCTAAGTTGAATAATTCATCATTTAATCATCTAATAGAGAGCTTCAGCATCCTTCTCAAGGACAGAATATTCTTTATGTGAGATGAGTAAAGTCAAGCTTGTATCATTGACCATGTAGCCTAACGCTCCTGCTCAAAGCAGATTCACCTAGAAATCAGGACTATATCCATTTGAGTTTTGAATATCTCTAAGGATGGAGACTCAAAAACATCTCTGAATGATGTATTACAATGTTTGACTGTTCTCACTGTAAAGGCTTTATCTTTAAATGATATTTTGTGTTTTTCAGTCTGCATTGGTGCATGGAATTATTCCTTCCCTAGTGCAGGACTTTGCATTTACGCTTGTTGAACTTTGAGAGGTTCGACAAATGGGTTGTTGACCCCTTTGTGAGTCCTGTCAAGGTGCCTCTGAATGGCAGCATATCCCTCTGGTGTATCAGCCTCTCCTCCCAGTTTTTTTATCTTATGCAAATTTGCTGAGGCTGTACTCAGTCCCACCATCCAGGTCATTAATGGCAACACTAAAGTGTGGACTTCAGTACCAACCACTGGAGAGCACCAGTGGTGACTGGTCTCCAGTTACATTTCACATGAGTAGTTACAAACTTCTGATCTCTATGGCTCAGCCAACTTTCAGTCTCCTGCACTGTCTGTTTACACAGTACTTGAGCTGTTTGTCTGTGGGAATGTTGTGGGGGACAGTGTTGAAAGTCTTGCTAAATTCAAGGTTAACAACATCTACTGTTTTCCCGTTGACACTATAGAGTGCAAGAGAGAAAGTTTTGTCAAGAGTATGGTTAGAATTACCAGAAAAAAGTAATAATTTTTTTCAAATAGTAATTAGGGTAGAAACCACAAAGCCAATACAAAACATGGATGAACTTATTTTTACATGTTATGTATAAAGCATTTCATTAGAGAGATTTCATAAGATTTAACAACATTAAATTTAAGAAAATGTGTGCTGTGTGCCTTTCCTCTCATAAAGGTTGTGTTAAATTTGAGAGGAAGACACAGAACTTAGGTTTTCTTACTGTCCATCGAGATAGGCTGTCAGTTGAAATTTTTTATTGAGAGTGTAACTCATTTTATCATATCAGAGTAATTTTTATGTCTACCTCAGTAAAGCTACAGCTGTGCTGATGTCTATTTCAATCATCTGAGAAGTTTGCTAGATATTTGGCTTTGCAGAAAGTCAGTTTTACATTTGTAGTTTAGATTCACAAGTCTTATGGCTGGCCCTATTTTTCATTCTACTCAAATTTCTCATGTTTTATATATAGCAGAATTACTTTATTCTTACTTGATTATTGTTTAGTACTCTTTAAGGAATCTGTCCCTAAAGGTATGTAATATTTAAGCTTGCTGAATTTCTTATCCTCTTTCCTTAATTTTTTTTTTTTTTTTTTAAGTAAAATTTGTCTAAGAACTGTCTTGGACAGTCAAAATTGAGGTTTTACCTTCCTGATGCAGTATAGCTCTCCTTATGCTCATGCTTATTGCTAGTTTTAGCATATGCATCCTGTAGTGCTATTATGCTACACTGCACTGTAGCATTATCCAGGGCTTTGTCTTAGGCATTCTTTTCCTTGTCATATGCTCATCTTTGTACCTTCTTTCAGAATAATCCATTTCTTAGTTGTTATTTTTTAAACAAATAAGGAAGTAGCAAAACATCCAGATTTCAATTACCCATTCTCTGACAGACACTAAACTCCCCTCTGGTCGTTTGCCTTTCCTCCTTAAGATTGTGAGCATCTTTGGACAGTGAAGTCATCTTCCTATGAGACACTGTGGTGCAGATCCATGGCATGCCATGAAAGAAATGACCTGTGGTTTTGGGCTTTATTCAACAGTGACTCTTCAGTAACTCCCACTATGTTCAGGACATGTTTTCTAAAATAAGTTTTAGATCTCAAGTAACTGTAATTAGCAGTGGCCCTAATTGTTAACTCTCTGGGAGACTGAAGCTCGACTATAAATACTACACAGATCTTTTCACTAAATTTTGGACTTCAATAAAACCAGTTAATTAAACTTGCTCTTAAAAATTAATTACGTATGCACTAGAAACGTGATGGTTCTTGTATCTTTAAAGAAAATCTCAAAAACAAAAAACACAACACTTTGGCAGGGTGGAGAACAATTAGAAATTTTCTCTCCATTAACACAACTGACAGTCAAAGGTGTTTTCCACCTATATAAAGTAAAAGCTTCAAAGCACTTTTTCCCAATCTCTGAAGATACTAGCAAAACTGACTTTGCATTTAAGCCCTCTGTTGTATTTGATAGGCTATTTAAAACTTTTTTCAGTCTCAAGCAATCAGTGAAAAATAGATTTCTACATCAAAATATAAAAAAATTTTATGCATCAGTTAAATGTTCTTAAAATACTATTTTTATTCTTGGGGGTTTTTTTAAGAATCAGAAAAAGGTACATCAATTAGCAAAATTCACATTTCTGTAGAGATACTGCAGAATAACTGCAGAAAAAAAAAAGTTACATCCTCATTCATATGTTACTGGGATCCAGTCCATGCATTCAAATTGAATGGCACACAGACAACTGAATACATATATTTTTTTAATCCTGGTATATTACTGTAAATACTATATTTTATCAAAGTTTAATGTAGAACTGAAATCTCTTCCTAGTCACTTTATAAGAGAAATATATTGCGTGTGTGTAAAAGATGTCTTGCCAAGAATATAAACATAAGAAAAGAACTCAATTTTGTTTTGAAAGAATCCGGGTATATCTGTTCCCTGTCTAACTATAATGTGTGCTGCCTCATTAGCTCACCAACAGCTCCATTTAGATTTGCTGTGATGGTGAATGCAATTAAGCCTGTAGGGCTGCACAGATCAGAGCTATGGAAATGGTGTAGCAATTTGCCATAATGTCTAAGTAGCATTGGGATTTTTCTTTTTAGCTCCACATCTTCTTAAAATTGGGGCAGGAGCATATTGTGGTGAAGAGTAGCAAATACATACCTAAAAGCGGTTCAGTACCCACACTATTAGTTGAAAGTGTTTTAAGTGCAATACAAACTGCTAGGAGGAATAGGTAATGATGGAAACTAATTTTACTTTATTTTATATATGAAAAACTTACAAAAGAGAAGTAGGTAGTGTATAATAATCTCACAGTTTCTTAATCGCATTAACACTGGTGGGTCTGCTGGGCTTTTTTTGTGATATTGTGTAAACACATAATGAAGTGATACTATGAGGCCTGTGCAAAAGGGTTGCAGTAGTCATTTCCCTGGTGGCCTGATATGTTCATCTTTTCCTTTTAGTCTTATGACTATAGAGGAAGAAATGCAAGTTTCCTGTTCACTAAGGGATAGTCATAATGGCCTTAATGTCATCAGACAGTCCAGTGGAGGAAATATCTTTCATTAGTAATCTACTACCAGTTGTCTTTAGGTCTGAAAGTGGATAGAAATGCTGCCAACATAGGAAGTGATGCATGAATATAAATGCTTGCAGAGTGGTTAGCTTTCTGCAAGCTACAATCTGCTTCTAGTAGATTATGTCCTGTGTTTGACAGGGTGAATGTGCATTAAGATGAAAGAAATATGTGCCTAATACTTGTCTTTCACTTCTGTTATTTTTCTATATTTTTATGCAGTGTCCTGCTCTGTAACATATTTGAAGGACTGATCCTGCCTGACAAACCTTTCAGAAATTTAGACTTCTAAAAATTTTCAAGGGAGTCCTTCTAATATTTTTACATGTGGCCGTTTCATTTAATTATTCTAATGGGACAGTGGTGCCAAAAATAGAAACTTTTGCCTAGTATTTTCTTTTGCATTCCTAAATGTAGAAATGTGACTTGCTTTCTCTTATTATAACAAGTATCTAATTGCAACTGTGTAGAATTCTCACATTTTTGGTCACTTACAAGACATAATTCCTTCTTAACTCTATGATTGGATGAAGTACTTATGTTTTCTTTCTTTTGGAAACTGAATTACTGAGACACCCCCACTACTCCTTGCTCTGGATAGCAATCATGTTTTAAAACTGTTACAGGAAAACGCAGAATGCTAGCACTTTCTAAGTGAGTAAACTTGACTTATTTTAATCCCTAGTTTTTTGAGTGTATTATTCTGTTGTGGGGTTTTTTTCTCCTATTAAACAAACATAAAAATACCTTTACAGTCATTACAAGGCTTGTTTGAACTAAAAAGCACTGCATAGTCACAGAGAATTTCTAATAGTGGATTAAGTTTTAGATCTAATTAGCAGATTTTCTCTTTATTTTTCAAAAGATCCTAAGAGAACTCAGTAGAGAGGGATCACCAGCTGAACACCACAGATCAGCTCTCAGCAAGCATCAAATAATGTAACTACACTGAAGTTAGGTAAAAGTATTTTTAGCATAAGCAGAAGAGAACTAAATCTAAACTGGTTTTTATATATGTCTGTGTGTTAATTTGAATGGGAACTCCCCTGAGGAAAATGATCATTCATTTTAAGGTATTAATTTCTCTCACTTTGACTTAGGGGAAAAGTATAGAGAGAAGGGACAAAGAAAATAAAGCTTTTTTGTTATTATTTGCTTACAGCACAATAGAAGAACTTAAAAATACAACTTACAAATACTTTTCTCTAAGTTAATTTTCTTTTAAAACAATAGAAACATCTAACACAAGATTTATTCTTTTTTTATACTTGGTTCCTTTAGAAGCTATTTTGCTGTACCAGTTACATTTTCAAGTAGCTGTGTCTTAGTTTCTTCAATGCAAATAGGTGACAAAGGCTCATGATGTTCCAGCTTGCAGTTGACTTTGGGCAAATAAAAATTAAGAGTACAAGGATGCACCTGTACCCTCTTCATGGCTTACAGGCAGCTCAGGCAATTCTGCAGGGAAAAGAACTTCCTCAGAGCTCTCTGACCCTGCTCTGCTACCCACGTCACTTGACAACATGAGAGTTTTGGCTCAAGGCACAAATACAGGACCTTGTTTTGAGGCAGAAGTGCTGAGTGTTTATAAAATGAATAGTAAAAATGATCTTTTAATTTGAAAACATAAGTTGTATAAATAGCTTCATCTAACCACAGAAATGTTCCAACAGAATAGTAAAGACACAGAGACATAGCCATTAACATTAATGACAATCTAGTTCTTCTATTCTAAAAGGTTGCTTATCCAGTTTCTTCTATCTGTCTGATAAGATGTTATAAATGTCAGAAGAGTTTGTATTTTCTAGTTAAACTTGCTAGAATTGTTTATACTGAGATCAAAGATACACATGTTCCTTTATTATATGTTCTTTTTCATGTTTCTTCTAGGCAAGTTAATTAAAATATTTCACTAAAAATTACACTAAATACATAGCACAATAACAGCAATCTTTGAAGATTCCAAAAACTTTATCAAAAGAACACCATTTATATTTACTTGAAATTGGTGTATGTTAGGGTAATTACTGCTGAGCCTTCAGGCTAAAGGAAGTACTCTCAGCCAAATTATACAAGGGTGTGGATTAAATGAAGCATTACTCTCTGTTTGGCAGCAGTGGATATAGATTGCAAAATCAGGGTGTGACGTAGTACTGTGGAAAGTCTCTGCCAAAAGTGATTTGGCCTAAGTGTGCCCTTACTTTCTCAATTATGTGGATCCTAAAACAACTGAATCTAATTAATTCCTAAGTAGAGAGGTTCTGTTAACTGTTTTAATTCTGAGCTTGTCTGTAATTTGGAGCTATTGAGCCACGAGACAACAACATGCTTAAATGCAATTTGAGCTGGTCACATTGGTGGAAACAGTCTTCCTGCCAGGGTCTGTGCAGTAAAGTATCAGTTCTCATGTCCAGCAGAAAGCTTAGGTCAGCAAAGATGCTGTCTATACAGCAATAAGGATGAGTGAATAAGATGAGGAAATTGATCTCTCCTTCTGTTGCTTCATTCCTTCTGTTCCTGTCATTTCCAGAGGAGACGGGAGAGGCAAAAGAACCCAGTAGCAGCCATGGTGCACAGGAGGGAAACATCTCCATCTTCCAAGAGGAGACCTAGGTACTTTGACTTCATTGCTGGTTTTGACAAGTTAGCAAAACCCAAGTACCTTTAAAAAACCCAAAAAAACCTTTATGTTTTAAGTAGACATTATCCATCCAATTTTGGTATACATACATGCTTTCTCAACTGTTTTAAAAAACCTTTGCTAATTTTGTTGATAGATTTTTATGTGTGAAAAAACATTCATGGATTCATGAAAAAACTTTCATGGATTCATACATACCTTGTTATCCTCATTGCTGAAGCACCAATTTCAGTGAGAGCAAGCTTCCCTCACATGATTCATTCTAGTAATATAACAGCATTTAAGTTAACTTCAGGTGTCTGTGGTGTACATTGTGCTTTGCAATAGACTGTGGTACCAATGTAGTTTGATACCAATCATATTGGTTCTGTAGAAACTAATGACAGAGGATAGTGGCTTGGGGAAGCATCAAGAAAGCAGAAGGCACATACAGAGAAGTGGGTTTGTAATTTTGATGTTGTTATTGTCACACCACGCAGTAGCCTGCTGTTATATACAGAGCTGACCTCAAGGTGCTGCCTTGATTCAGATGAAATGAGAGCTTCCAAGGAGCTTTCTTGCTCACTGGAGGTTGTAAGGAACAGCAGCTCATTGCTTGTTGATTTCAAATGGTATGTTAGAATTCTCTTAAAACTCTACTTCTGAAAACTTGTATTTGGGTGTTTTCTGCAACCTTAAGGCATGGAGTGAAGCAACAGATTGCAGAGTTTCCTTTCCCATGTTTTCCCTTCACAATCAGGGCTCAGTTTCTTCAGTTCTTACTTCCTCAGACAGAGATAAAATATCCAAGTGAAAAACAAGCAAATTCAGAAAAGCTCATTAGAGTCTCCCCTGTTCATTTGACCCCAGGCTTTGTTGTTGCATGTCGGGTAGTCCTTTTGCTGAAGACTCTTACTCGACTGTGTAACAGATAATATTTGAAACCCTTTATCTCATCTCTAGATTGACTCCAGCATGCTGCATCCCCAATCGCTTCTAGGTGTCACATCCCCTTTTCCTGTCCTGTCAATCTCTACTCCAGCTGTCTGTCCTAGCTTCTGGGGCCTCACTGACTGGGTTTTTTTACAGATTAGCTGAAGGATGTTGCCGTTAATCCATTCAGAGCCTCACTGGTCAAAGGAAGCAGACTGCTGCAGCTAATGTGCCAAATAATAAAATACAGGGAATTGGACCTTCCTTCAAAATATATGTAGAGCATCTTTTGCTGTGATAGATTACCTAGTAGCAGAAAATATTTTGAGAATTCATTCACCTAACTTCTGGTTGTTGCTGTGCACCTGTAGAGCATGATGAGAAACAATTCCTCTAACAATTTTTCTTCTTTTTTTTTTTTTTTTTTACCTTGCAATGACTGTAACTGCTAAGATTCCCTTTGTAAGATGTTGTATTTTCAGGTGAAGACTCTTAAGTACGCTCTGTTTTCCTACTCCCTGCATCTTTGAATTTTTATTATGAATACTCACATGCAAGCAGAGTTTACCTCTAGTAAAGAAGAATGGTCCTGTCCTTAAAGTGTGGGTTTTTTGGAAACTGTCCCAGTTCAGAGGAGGTATCTGTGAGTTGTGTCACCTCCTCGACTTGTTTAGGAGAATGTTGTAACAGAGTTCTGCATGTTGCTAATTCAAGAACTTCTCTTGTGAGCAGGGTACTAGCTAAAACCAAGTTGGTATTTATTTCCTACAAATAGTCCAAGTGAAGTCTTGGATTTTTTCATTTTAGGAATAGTTCCAAACACAAGTTCTGAATATTTATATCAATTAATTAGTGGTAACTTTTCACCCTTTGTATCCAGTAGTTCATTCTAACATAATGTATGTTCTGTCCAATAATATTTGCTTCAGATTTGGCTGCTTCTGCATAAAAAGCAGCACCAAGAGGAAAAAGGTAATCGTTCTATTTTTATTCACAAAATCTGGAGTGCAGTACCCACTTAATGCACATCAATAATACACCACATTGTATGTACCTTGATAACAGTATTTATTGGAAATTTGTTTTCCTTCTGGCAAAGAACGTAAAGGAAACTTTCATCTTTTTTTTCTATTCACATGTAAGGGATCTTCAGCAACTGAACTGTGGTTTGAATTCAGAATCTTCCTGCAAATCAGCTTTTCTTACCAAAACAAATAGTTTTCAGAGTAAGTTCCAGGAATCACTCAAAGAGAACAAGGTGTGTCCAGGGTTGTCTGTATCACCAGTTCTTGAGTTAATAATTGGCATATAAGTGTGTGTAAAATCCATCTAGGAAGGTTCAGTGAACAAGGTTATTAAGACATAACAAGGTTATTGAAACATATACTTTGAGACTTCCAAAGCTGGAGTGTTACTAGACAATTTTCTGTGTTTTTCGGTTGTTTGGTCCTTTTGAAGAAACAGATGTTTGTAGTAGTTGGCAATTAAGTCAGTTTTAAAGAAACAGAGATACCATTTGCAATGCATAATGTATAGAAATGGGTGGTTATTTTTAGAGTAAGCTATGGAGAAGAATTTCCTGTCCTTGAATATTCAGACCTTAATAATCTCCTTCCTCTTACTGATGATTGTGAGAACTTAACATTTGCTGCTTTCATGTGGATTTTGGGTTATTGGAGATGCTGTATGAGTCAGTAGTGATTTTAGCTGCTGCTGGTAGTCAAACCAGAGAGGATTGGTTACATGATTAAGCTTATATGTTTAAGTACTGCAGTTTTTAACAGTTTGGCACTACCTGTGTGATGATGTGAAAAAAGCTATTATGTTATTATATGAACTTCTTAATCAAATTGTACTTCATGGTACTATACAAAATATTTAGTCAAATGATATTTCTTTATTCATTCTGAATTTAATTTTCATTATTATTTTTGTTTACATCTTTAGATTTGCTGTGCAGATAGTCTTGCTTGCAAAATTCCTATACAAATAAGATAAAAGTTCACTGGACAGGACTGTAACTTCTCCTGGCTGGCTTGACATTCAGATGGTGCAAAGTCTCACTGTCTTCTAATACCAGCTGCACAGATTTGTGTTACTGATTGAACTTTGGAGAGAAGTCTGTTCTCTCCAGGATATCCAGAGTTTTAGAAATGTGCCCAAAGCTGGGCACAGCCCCTCTCTATGAACCTCCCCGTCTTGATTTTCTTTCTTTTACCTCTCCTCAGATCAGGTACTACTTTGTAAATGAAATGTAGTATAGCCTCCTAATTATGTTCTTTGCAAACAGTTGCCTTTCTGTGCTTATTTTTTTGCATATCCTCCACCTAAGATCCAAGGAAACATCTGTCTAGAACAGATATACTTTTCAGCTCTTTGTCAAGTGGTAATTCAAGCTTTCTATAAGGGTCTCCTGTAGTAGAAGGTAGCCCTTAATGGTCAAGTCATATTTTTTTACTTTCAGCAAAGTATCATAACATTTGGTATCCATGTATTTGTTTAACCAGTGTAACTTCTGCTACAGTAATTACAGAATGGCTGAAGGCTGAGGATATAGAAATGGTGATGCTTTCTAAAAAGCATTCTAAAAGTCCACTGCTTTAAAAGCAGTAGCATGTTGCTGTAGCATTCTAGAAAGCTTTGCAGATTTTGTAGGTGGAGGAAGCTGAGAAACCATTATCGCTGAAGTCTGTGCCCAACTGGGTCTGTAATGTGTTGCTTTAATGTTGGACTTAATGTTTCAGTATATTTTCCTCTGTAATAGGTGATACCGATATTAGTCTCCAGCACTTTGTTATATGTTATTTATGAGAAAGCATATGCAGATTTTGTTACCAAAGTTGCTACAGGCCATTATTTTGTTTTCCTATACAACTGGAAACTAAATAGAAAGGACTTAATTATTCATACATGTTCTAATCACTGATATGTAGAAAAACCTCCTTCTTAGAGTAGTTTGTTCATAAAGCCTCTGAAAACTCAAAAGTGTGGATATGGCAAAATTCTCATGTGTAAATTGGTTTCACCACACATTTTCATGAAATATCAGACCAATCTAGTTTCTGAACTACCGAATGGACAGTAAACTTGGGAATCTATTTTAAAGACATGGCCTTCTATTTCTGAAAGAAGTGTGTCTGCTATGAACTTTTTTCCTTATTCTTTTGATTTGAGACTATATTAAAAATCTTATATAATGGTTGCCTGATATAGTGTCTGCCAATGGTCTTACATTTTTCAGGTTTACTGATGTATTAATTGTTTGGCAACTTCTTGGAATTTTCTGGTAATATTTTGTCAAAATTAATCAGTACTGACTGTAACAGAAAAAGTAGTGGTTATTCTGATCACGATAAAGACCTGAAATACCAAGCTGATTTATTTTTTCCAGCACATCGCATATGATATTGCTGATACTATTTTTCCTTGAATGCAAATGTTAGGAAAATGCTATGTAACTTCTTCAAGGAGTTACAAGATTTTAATTTTTTTTAGATTGGTTTTTTTCAGTCAGGACTTGATTTGACATCATGAGACTTACTGGGTAATATAGAAACTCAGGAGTTTATGCACAACTGCTGGTTTTACTTAGTTGGAAAGACTTTGCCTTGCAAAAATATTAATGGCTGATTTCGAAAAATACTTGTGGTATTCTAAGCATATTTTCTTACAGCTTTCCATTTGTAGAACAGCAAGCTAATTTAGTTTAAGTAACTGTGAGTAACTAGCTCTTGCTGAATTTGTGTTGTGGGAGTAACCATGTGAAGTAAATTACTTTGTTTTCTTTCTTTGCATAATTTTCATTCTTTGTCTTTTATCCATAGTCAACTATGTTTTTTTAAAGACATGAGTAGATAGACTCCTGAGGTCAGTAGATACTTGACTTTGAGAGCTACAGATAAATTCTCTTTAACTGTGTTACATATAAACTAACTGTATTAATAAAGAAAATTTAACCCTATTACATATTTTTAGGAAACAGATAAGCATAAGTCCTGCATAAGAACTTCATTTTCTCTGATTCAGGGAGAGTAAATCAATACATAAGTAAAAAAATTATTAAACCAAGAAGTGTAGGTTGCTACTTCAGTGTCAGGCATCCACAGCTCTAAGGGACTGCAGTTTCTATATTTCATGAAGTATTTTTTGATAGGGTAACATCACAAGCTATATTTAATAAAATACCAAATAAGTTTCTTTTCAGATTTGCTTTAGCTTGTTTGCTTTTAAATAGTCCAGGGGAGCTTAACCAAACTAATAATGACTTTCTCAGGATATCTGCAGCACTAGAAGAAAAATAACTCTTATTAATACAAAGTATGCGTCAGAGTCTGTATTTTCCTTACATCTTTTTTATCTGCTATCTAGAACTTGTAAATAATAGTGCCAATCTGATTTCAGAATGCTGATGGTATCTGTGCAGACTTATTGATGTTTGCTGCAGAATCACTTTCTGTTCTCTACATTGTAGAAAGAAACAACTGGATACTTTATCCTCTGCTTATTTTCAGTGGTATCTACTGCCATTGTGATGTAATGTTAGAAGTTGACATAAAATTAGCACATTCCTGATTAGCATGAATTCAATAAATGTTCTTTACTTCAAAAGAATGCTTGGGACACGTGCTACTACTTGCATTGTTTATATATGGTACTGTAGAAACTTAACATTTGCAAGAAAAATGTAAGATGATGGTTTGATAAGATTACTCAGAAATAATTAGGTGGGTGTGTAGGCTGCTAAATGTATTTGATTTTAATCTCTAATTAAAAAGTTGGATTTTTTAATTGTTTTTGTGATGCAATAGTTTTTACTTCATTATGCTTTTAGTACATAGGGGCCAATTCTGCCTGTTCATTGTGGCTAAGTACAGAATAAATACATTCAAATGAAACTGTATTTTTCTCAAAGCCCATGACAATCTCCATAGTTCCTTCTGAAGAATTATTCTCTCAATAAATGCATGTTTGTGTTCTTTTATACCTTGAACCAGGAACAAAAATGATGGCTAACCCTGAATGACTATCTCTATGCATTCTTTTGGCTGATGAGAGATATAATTATGTTGTGGGATCTGGCACTGCCAGGAGCATAGTGTTTTCATGTTAGTGCTGTCTGATTCTGAGGTCTCTTATATGAAGATTGGAATTAGTTGATGTTACAGCAAAGGTATCTCTCTGTGGATCTACAGGTGTGAATTTAGGCCTTGCTCTGTTCCACTGCTCCAGTGCTCACTGCACTCTGCTGCAAGGACGCACTACTTGGTCATTTGGGCTGGGGCGTTAGAGACTACTAGATGCAGTAGCTCAACCTAACTGCATCTGTCCTTGGCTAAGGAAGTTACCATGTAAAGGCACACTAGGCCGATTGTCTTTCTTAGTTTAGGACATCTGTGACTCATTTGAGAATCCAGGATTTTCCTCATACCTGGAGTTGGGGCATCTACTGGAAAATCACATGCTGTGTGAAAGAAGCTGCAGCAATATGGAACTGCATACTCCTGAATTGTGTAACTCCCTAGAGCTACTTTTCTAGATAACTGTTTTTAATAGCAGTATTTAATAAACTATTGGTTAAAAAGGTAAATTTGCTTACTTTTTTATTGAAAGACTATCCTTCTGTGCAGACTTTTCTATATAGTATAGTATTTCAAACAGCAACCAAAGCCTGATTTATTGACATAATTTTCCAAGTTTATTTCATTAGTTTTCATTGTATTAATGGTGATGGAGAAGGGAAACAAAAATGTTGTGCTTTTCCACCTATCGGCACACCTCTGTTTTGGCTTAACTGGGTGGGAGGTGGTGTGGGTTTGATATTTTGTTATGTTTTGAGATTTTTGTCATTGCCATCTAGATCAATCTGCACTAATTAGAGAAGAGGCACATGGCAGCGGTAGAGCTAAGGCTTTTCTCTTGTTTTTTTAAGTGTAAGTAGCATGCAAACAGCTCTCATATCCAACTGGCAAAAGAAATTCACAGAACTTTCTCTATTACTTATAAAAACTAAGGCAGTAAACAGTGTTATACAGATTCTGGGTTTTAAGTGGATAGATTTAGGTCAAAAAATTGGAACCCCACTTGGAAAATGAGAACACCGAGGAGATAGTTTGGTCTTTTCCAGATGCTCTGATTGAAGAAAAATGTGGGGAAAACACAATGAGAATGCTGGTAATGGCTCACATTGAGTAGACTTCTATCAGTGCAGAATACACGGGTGTTTGTGGAAGACCTTTGCATTTAGTAATGTTGCACTTTTGTATATATATACTTTTATATGGCATGTGAAAACAGCCTATTTTGAGTATATACATTTTGTGTGGTTTGCAAGGTCACAGAATCATGACATTATTTTTGTTGGAAAAGACATCCAAAGATCACCAAATCCAACCTTTGACAAATCACCGCTGTGTCAACTAGACCATGGCACAAAGTGCCACACAGAGCGGTTTCTTTCTTCAGGGATGATGACTCTACCACCTCCCTGGACAGTCTGTTCCAATACAACAACCTTTTCTTTCCCTGAAGAAATTCTTCCTGATGTCCAACCTGAACTTCCCCTGGCATGACTTGAGGCTATGTCCTCTTATCCTGTCACTTCTTACCTGGGAGAAGAGGCTGACCCTCATCTGGCTGCAACCTCCTTTCAGGTGGTTGTAGAGGTCAGCCCTGAGCCTCCTCTTCTCCAGGCTGAACAACCCCAGCTGCCTTTGCTGCTCTTCATGGAACATGACTCTTCACCAGCTGCACTGCCTGTCTTGATACAGGCTCTCAAGAAAATTAGCCATTTCCTTTGGAGTAGTAGTGGTTACAAAGGGAATGCTATTTTCGAAAGAATGTTAAAAATACTTTTACTTGTCTCACTTGTATATGCTTTTGAATGTAGTTTTCTTGATCTACCTTCAGCCAAATGCATCCAAACTAGTTTTAAAAGCTATTATATGGACTAAAAACTTCATTGAAACAATTTTCAATGTTCTTAATCCTATCAAATCTCCTGTTCAATCTGAAATATCTTCAAAATCATAGGAGCTAGACTAAGTTATGTCAAGCAGAATTGGATGTGGGTTCTCACCTACAGCAGTGGACATCAGTAAAACACCAGTTTTACTGGTAAAACAAAAGGTATGCTTGTGTTAAGTGTATGCATCCATTCCTTTAATTTTATGTGAACTGCATCTGAAAATGTTTGTGATGGGTTTTAAAAGCATTTTTTATCCTGTGTTTAAATAATGGAAAATAAGTTCTTATCCAATATATAAAGTCTTTTTTTTTTTTTTTTAATGAATTCTGTTTGATCTATTAAAGTATAATTGGTTTGAGGATAAAACCTTTGAGGAAAGATTAGTGTATCTTTAGAACATTACAAAATTGTCTTATTTCTCTTATACCTAGGTTGAAAAATGAAATTGCTGAAAGCTTTTACTTAAAACAAAACAAAGACACAGAAAACAAAAGCTAAAAACCCTCAAAACATTCCTTTGAACCCTTCGGAAGCTAAAGGATAGAATATACTGCATACTAAAAGACCCTTTGGTCACAAAGGCTATACTTTTGAATAGGTGGCTGTGCTGAAAACATAATTCTGTTTACTGGAAATAGTTTTAAAGCCACAGAAGATGAGTAGCAAAAGGATCGAGGTGATATACACATATTCACCTCATAGCTGAGTTAACTTTTTTCCCAGTGTTTGTTGTTTAATTGGGTGCATTTTAACTACACTATGTTGCAAGAGGCCGCGATACAATTTAGTAAGAATGTCTGCAATAAGAAATACCATTTCCTAGAGGCATTGTTTATTTTCATGTCTTTCAGAATTTGTTTGTGGGTTTTTAGTCATTAGCAATTAGTATGAACTTAAAGTAAAACTCATTTAAAAATAGAATAATGCGGAACTGGAGTAGGTAAGATTTTCTTTTTTCTTCTATCTGCATGCTTTAGAGTCATTCACCACATCAGTATCTGAGTATTAACTTTTTTCAGTTTTTTTAGATATGTCTTTCTTCTTTGATGTTGTGTGATGTTATGAGAATTTTCCAGGATCAAATTTTGGATGATTTCATAACCTGTAGACTCCATGTGACTGGAATCCTTAGAGATTCATGATGCTTAAATACCTTTAGTAATTAAAAAAAATAATTTATCAAGAACATTTTGGAAAGCATGAAAAAGCCGCCTTCTGAAAAGTTACTTAAAACATGAGTTCTGTAATGAATGTTCTTTCAGCTTCTCTTGAAAGAGCATTTTTTCACATAAACATTTAACATTGGGTGATTGTAGATAGGACCATAAGATAATAGTGGATTAATGTGACTCTCTAGAAAGACTTTTTTCCCCCTATTCTGGCTCTTATGCTAGTAATTTAACATAGATAAAATAGCTAAAGATGCAGTTTTGTAAATGGGTGTTGTCTTAATAATTACAAGTGCTATTTTTGGGGCACTGTTGCTGTTACCATATCAGCTCATCTACTTTGTGCGTTTCAATCCAACGGTTTAGAATTTGATCACTTCACACTAATTTGCTTGTCTAGAGCAGAGAGTGGTTCTTCAGTGAAAGCATGCAATAACACTGGGCACTTGGTAGTATAGATATGCCTTGAACAGCACAACTGCTTAGTTTCTGTATTTTCTCTTTAGTTGCAGTTATACTGGCAGAGAATATATTGCCAGAAATTACCTGGGGAGAACTGAGGATAAACTTTCAGTTCACTGTTCATATTATGCAGGAAACTAACACAGTTTTAGTCTCCTCTCAAGGCAGACAGCTACACTGTTTTTCAAAAGATTCCCGTTCTTTGGTAGTAATTTCCCCAAAAGCCAGCACATGCTTGGGCTCACAAGATAATTGTAACAATAGTATTATGTAGAACCTTAAAGAAGAGGTGTCCTGCTGTTAAATTTTGTCGATATGAAAATTCTGATCATTTGAGGAAAAGCATTAGCATCTACCATTTTGAGACATCTACCACTGCAGTTAGATATTAAGAGTAAGTTCTTCTACAAATAATCTTCTCATGTAAAATTCTGTCTAAAGGAGGCCACTGAAGAAGCAACTCAGAGTAATAAGAAATGCAGTAATTCAAATGTTGATGCTTTAAAAGGAAAGTTTTGCTTCTCAAGATGTACATGAATTTGAAGGTGAACACAACAGATCATGTTAAGAAAGAAGATTATTGAATAGTTTGAGTGAACCCTCTGCATCAACGAAAATGCTTCTTCATTAGTGATTCTGAAGTATCCTTAAAATAGGACAGTCTAAATTAACCTGGGTGTTGAAGTTTTTTTTCAGGCTTGACCTTACAAGGGATTTAATGCCCTTTCTATAAGCTCATAATAAGTGAGAGTCCCAACAGGTCATGGTGCCCTTTAAACTTCATTTTTAGATTAAGTGGAAATGTTTGCAGTCCTGACCTCAGTTTCAATACCTCACTATAGTAGTTGAAAAGTGTGCAGCCAGGATCAGAGATAACCAAAGCAAGCACTGATGAGGTTGTTAGTCACACCTGCCTGATGTCATTTGCATGCTTCATCAAGCATGGAACCATATCAAGCCAATAGTTGTGTAACATTGCTTTAAAATCCTACTGTATCATTTGAGAAAGAAAGGATGGATGGATATTCCTTTGCTTGCTGAATGGACCTTGTCTTGTGAATGAGAAAGATTTGAACAGGGGTTTTTGTTGCTTTTGTTTGTTTGGGTTTTTTTAATATGGCAGTTTTGAATGTAGGGGCTACTAAAGGAATGCTTGATAACTGAAAACTACTATCAGATAACACTAAAGCCTAGTTTGGGGTAACCAATAGGCAGGATCATAGAATATTTGGGTCCAGGTGTGCTGTGGTCTGTTTACACCTCAAGCAAAGTAGTAAGAATTTTCTGTTTGTTTTGGCTCTGGTCATGGAAAACACTGAGCTTAAACCAATGCCAGCTTCTAGAATTCAGTACAACACTCCCTGTATCTTGGTTACACATCTGTCTCTATCCTACAGTTGCAGCGTAACAGGTCTGTGCTGTCCTTTATTGACTCTCAATTGGAAATATCAGGCTAACCATAAAGTTTTCACTTGACAAGCAGCTAAATATAGAGACTGCACAGGAGTACTCACATATATAAACATACAGTTGAGAAGGACTTGGAGGTAATGCATACTTTCCTTAGGAAAACACGAAAGTCAAGGATATTACTGATAAAAGTACAGAGTAATTTTGGTTTTGATTAAAACTTGATTTTTCTAAACAATTGTTTTTATCAAATATTTTATATCTATTTTCTCTTAGTGTGGGTTTGTATGAGTTGCCACAACACTACAATGCTCAAATTCAAAATCCTATGGTAGAATACTTATCTGTCTAAAGAAAAAATTATTTTTTTTTCATGTACATGTTTTATTGTTTTTAAGTTTGGGATTTTTTATTCAAGGAGTTGATATGAGAGTTATATGCAGCTATCATCTCTGCAGCATCTGGGTTTGTAACTGTATGAGTATGTAGATAATAATATCGATAGGAGTAATATCCCCACTGACTCTTGGTGTGAGTGCTGAACAAATGTTTTAGCAAACAGTTTATTTGAAAGAAAGTTAGCTTCATATCTATCGTCTTGAGCATAGATTGAATTGAGAAAAAAGTTTCTATTCTCATCTTTTTCTTCTTCTTAAAAGATGGCAAAAAGTAATAAAAAAAAAGTAGCCATTATGCAAGCTTTTTTTAAGTTATTAAGATCAGAAATTTTTTAATTCATACACAAAGTTGAATAATACATTATTGCACACTTTTAGGATATTTCACAAGTAGAAAATTAGTCACATGCGGATCATTTGCAGGAGCATGGTTTAACTATGATTATTTGAGCTTGTGGCTTTTATTCTAGTTAGAAATATCTAAATATCTTAAAGATTAAACATTTATGAGTAAATCTTCTGTGAAAGTCAAAACCACTAGACTTTAGAAAGTATATTGTAGGTGAAGTTGTGAAAGCTTCCTTGTGGAGCTGTGCTTGTACATGGGAATCTGAATCTGTAAAGTCCTCTTTATTCAGATACTGGACTTCTTATAAGCTGGCTTTTGGTATGGCAAATGAAAATGTGTTTTCAGAACTTACTCCTCTTTGAAAACAAAACTTGTTTCAAAGCTAGTGTCTCACAGAGAAAATTCAGTGAGCTTAACTCTGTAATGCCTGGCATTTCTGTACTTGAGAAACTTCTGCAGTGAAACTAGCGTATTTCACTGTCATGTTCAATGATGTTCAGATTTTTTGTATCTTTTTAAGATGTTTTCTTAAGTATACAGCTGAGGAGACCAATAACAAAAAGATAAATCCATAGATGATGAAAGGATTTTTGTGAGCTTAGTAGTTAACATAATAGTTTGAAAAGAAAGGAATTTACAAGTACTTGTTCAAGTGTGCTATGTAGAGAGTGAATAAAATAAACAGCAAGATGTGTTGTGATAGAAACTCAGATGATCAAAGGGAACTACTGAATAGGCATAGTTATTCTTTCAGATAAAATAAGGAAGTAATTCCTTTGTGAGTTTTTGTGATCATTTCTGTTGGAAAACTTTGTATGCATTACTCAGAAATTCAATGAAGAGAAAAGCAATACAGCCTAGATAATAGTGTCAGCTTTGAGCACGAGGTGGCATGTGGACATAGCTTGAGCTACTTCTCCAAGTCATTTGAATGGAAATATTGGATTAGTTAACCTTGTGTCAGGTCTGTTAGTTAAATAAACCCTCCAACTGTTCCTGACTGAAGGATGCATAGTTGTGACTGAAAGATGCTGCTGCTTTTCATTAGAATTTTGTCAAACATATCCTGCTAACATAATGATTTTAAAATAAAATGGTTTATTCGATGGAAAAGGATAACAAGCAGAAAATTCACAGCCTTTTCTTTTCACAGGGTGTTTCAGCCCAGTAGGAAATCCTCTTAGCCGAACACTATTGGGTAGACTACAGACGGTATGGAATTCTCTTTTTGCATTTTTTTTAAATTGATGTTTAACTATAAAATGTCATTATTCACAATTTCTCGTTGTAGAGAGGTGTTTTTTTTTATCCTGTCTTTATTCAAAAAAGAGATATCTTCAAGCCAATTGTCTCCATGGGCAAATTATCTTATGCTGCAGCCAGCTGGGAGCAAGATCAGATATCTGCAAATCAAAAGCTTTATATTTTTCTTTATTTACTTTTTGTTGTTTATAAATAAATAAGCTAAAATCACACTCTTGGGTTTTTTATTATTACTAAGAAAAAAAGCGTTGATAAGTAGGGAGAGAAAGCTGAGACAATAACTTAGAATGAAATTCTCTTTGCAGCACCATGTTTTCATTGTTTATTGTTTCATACTTCACCTTTTTGAAACAAGTGAAATCACAGCTATCCTCTTGTTTATTTGATTGCTCCTCTATGAAATATTGATTGTAAATTTCTGCTAATCATATTTGTTCCTTTCTTTATTTCTGGTTTCCTGATCAGCATAATAAAAATCCAACAGAACCTTTAAATGCCATTAATTCCAACTATACATTTGATAAACATATATTAAACACAAAATGTATGGAGAAAGTAGAGACTGAAGAACAAGGCATGCTTTTGAATACTGAATGCATTCGTATCTCTATGAATCTGGGCCTGTTGTACTGGAGAAGTTAGTCCTCCTGCACTCATGGACAGAATGTCATGGTTTAATATTCTGTTGTAATTGCACTAATTGTAATTTATGAGAGAAGAGTTATAAATGGACATAATTTAACTTGGATCATTTATAGCTGTTTTATAGTTTGGATTTGGGGTTTTGGTTTGGATTGGTTTAGGATTTTTTTGGACCTACCTTATTTAACTGAATCTGTTAATACAATTGTGGAAGGCTCATAAGATAGGTAGGATTTACCAAGAAATTTGAAAGTATGGTTTTACATTGCTGTTTTGTTAGTCATTAAATGGTTATTGTTTTCACATTTACAACTTTTTAGCCATCAATATGCAGTTTTTTAGGGAAAAGTATAAATTGTTCAACCAGTATACTTAAGTGTTCTCCACCACAGCAAGCTTGATAAACATTTACAGGATCAACTGTTTTGTAAAATGCTTAATAGCAGCTAATTTAAAACAGTTTTTTCTTAGAGGCCTAATTTTGAATGTATTTGTCGCTTCTCCTATTATAAATGCAATAATACATACCTAAGTGCAGGTTAACCAAGTAATTAATATCAAAAAAATAGCACATGAAATGGTGAAATAGTTCAAGAGGTTCTGAATCATTTCAGGAGCTGGAGTATTTCACATGCTTCTGAATTGATCTTTTTTTCCTCTTTCTTCTCTTTCTTTTTTTATCCCAGTAGGCTTTACTGCAGCAGCTGTGTTTGCATTTCTCATTTCTGTTTGTACATTGCAGGTTTCAATAAAGTGCAGCCTGGTGCAGGTTTGCTTCTTTTTTCCTCTGGGCAAATTAGAGATTCCCATGCTTATTAAATATTGAAGGGCTGTAATCAAATCAGGATTGTAGTCATCTGAAGCCTGAGGAAGTAACTTTACAGTGTCTACAGACAGATTAATTATGACTGAAAAAGTATATATCATTCTTAGCAATTGATACTTTTAGCAAAATTTTAATCTAGCTATTAATACTAATAATTGTACTTCTGTTTGCCATAGACTAAATTTGTAGTTAGGTGTCCTGATCTAGGAATGCATTGGACCAGAGAGCAAGAACAGAAATACTGCAGTGCTAACAGTATTCAGCTGTTCTCTTCTAAGTCTCAACATATTTAGCATTTAATTTAAAATTTCAGTTGCTGGAGTAAAAGGATTGTGTGACATTCTTAGGAGAAGAGAAAATAAAGTAAATTTCTAACCCTTAGGTTCTTAAGAAAAAAGGAAAACAATGGAGAAACAGTAAAGTCTCAGATCTATTCTATAAAATTTTTAAATATTTTAAATGTTGTTTTTTAAACCAACCAAGGGGTTTCAATCAAGCTAAGTTAATTTCTCATTTTGTCTTTAAAAAAAAAAGAAAACAAACCAAGAAACCATCATAAACCAAAAGCAGCAGCAAAAAAAACAACCCCAACAGGTAACAGTCTTAGAACAGAGGCTGTTACACACTGAGGCTCAGTTTTACTGGACAGGCAAGAGAAGCTGTAACACACATTCCTTGTGTCTTTACTGGAGTGTTTGTGTAAATAATATTCCCATTTTCTCTTCCATTCTGCCAGATGGCAGGTGTAGGGAGCTGGAGCGGAGAGAAGGAGTGGCACTGTGCAGCATCCAGGAAATAGATGTTTGTCCTCCTTCCTGTCACTGAGTCTGTCTCTAATGGGAAAAGGAGGGAGGGTGGCTTTGGCCCTGTATGTATATGCACTGGGGTTCACACTGCTATGTATGGTGTTGCCTAAAATTAATCTTAGGAAAAGCTTATTTTTCAAGTGTTGTTATTGAGAGTTAATGACTAATTAGAAGTGAGACTTAATCTGTATGTTTATTCTTTTACAGTGAGGAATATGTTTACATCTAAAGAAAAAACATATGAAACCATCATTAGATTTCTCATTTTTCTGTATTTTTTTTCTTTAAACTTTGATATTACGGTAATTGAAATGTATTAGTTCAGTAGGAGAAATGAAATGCTGAGACTGTTACAGAAAAGGCAGTAATAACAAATCACTTGTTCTTCTCAGTTCTCCTTCTCCTAAGGGAATGAGTGATTTCTAATGCCCAAATCCTGTTGACCACTATACCTCTGCATCAAAAAAGCAAAACCTCCATTAGCACATAACTGAAACTGCCCAGTTAAAAAGAAGCCATAAACATTAATTAGTGTATTATCAGGAATTGATAACACTTGATACAAGTGTATCAGTTTACTCTTATGTTCAATTTTCTCTTTTTTGTTAGTGTCTTGAAACATTTATTTTTTTGGTTTTGAGTTAGAAATTTCAAGGGTGTCTAAGTGGGTTAGTCATGAATAACAAGTGAGATACTCCATGGTCTAGAACTCTTCATGAACAACTGGATCTGTTTATCTTCCTCTGAGGATGTTCCTTAATGCTGAAAGCTCCTAACAGCTTTGTTCAACCAAAATCAGTCTGACATGGTAGACATACCTGCAAGCATTGGTGTTTCTCACAAATGGTCTGTCTCCCAAAAAGACCAGCTCCTCAGAACTTAACTATAGCCCTACACCTGTTCCAATGCAAGAAAAGGATTAACTAGTTTTCATCCTGCGTGAAAAAAGGGAGACATTAATACTGTAGTAAGGATTGCATGTTCATACATTTCAGTATGTCTGTTGCTTTTTCAGAATCCTGAAAACACGGAATAATCTTCTGGCACAGTATGTGAAAAATGATGTTTCTAAACTGAAAGGCCAGTAGTTTCTGCTGGGTGTTTCTTTAAGTTTAACTGGTAGTTGGCACTATTTGAGGAATGGCATGGCGCACCAGAGTCAGCTCTGCTGCCTTGGAGTAGCTACATTTGTGGTAGACAACTGTGGCAATTGCCAGCTAGAGGTAGAGGTGTGTGCAGCCAGTGACGTACTCAGAGTATCTCTTAAAGACGCACATCTTTGGAGTGTTGTTGCCTTAAATGTTTAAAGCAGTGTCTGAGAACATTCAGCGTAGTCTCAGCGTGACTCATGGATTTTAGCTTGTTATTTCCAAACAGCTTGCTCTCTTCAAGTTCTTCTTAAGTTGAGTGTGTGAGAGCCACATAAATACTTCATTAAAAAGAGAGAGAGAGACAGATTGAGACACAATAATGGGGCAATATGAGTGCCTGAACTAGATACCTAAATAATACTGCTAATAATTCTGATGAATCATTTTTGAGCAACAGGAGGCACTCCCATCCCACAGGCTAAGCACATTGCCTGCACAGTTCTCTTAACCTTGAGAATGGAAAATGAGAATTAGCTGAAACCTGTACAGCAGTGCTAGCTACCAGTAGACCACTGAACAAGTTGTGTACTCTAAACTGCAGCTCCACCAGTCTTTGTTCAAAATTTGTTTATCAAATCAGGCAGTTACACCTTTTTTTTTTTTCCTTCTGTGCATGTACATAATTATTCAGAACTCTTTAGGTGGTTGGTTAGTTTAGATGTGCTGGTAGATGATAAGAACTGAGTGCAACTGTTCACTTTTATACTGTGTTCATCTGTATGTACTGTATGTGTCTGTAACTACTGTGGTAGTTCCAAAACAAGCTGGAAACTGGATGGAACCCCTGTGTTCAGGATATTCAGTGATTTCTTTCCCATATGGGATAAGCTTAGCTAAATTATGAAGACATCATTGAGAGCAAGGATCTCTGTTCTCAAGAATCCCATTTTCTCTACTGAGGATTTGCAAGGATTTTCTTTGTAACTTGTAATGATGTTCCTTGAACCACCCTAATCAAAACTAAAAAAAAAAAAAAAAAATTGAAAAGAAAAGGACCATTACCTTTTGGATACATTTTTTTTAAAAAGCAAGAGAAGAGAGAAAGAAATTCATGCAAAAGATAGCTAAAGGAGTGACTGAAAAATATGAAAAAGATGAAATATGTTGGATAAAAGTTTTCAAATGCAAATGCTTATAATGTATATCTGTTAGAGGTGAAAATATTTACTTCACAAAGCTCATATTTGGTTGTTGCCTTCTAAAATATTTTAATTGCTGTGTAATATTGCTGTTCTATATGGTAGTGTGTATACTTTGACGTACTCAAAATCTAGGGGTAACTGGCTTCCCCTTTGTGTAGATAGATCATTGAAAAAAATTAAGTAATACCAGCAAAGGACTTCCAGCTCTTCCTTTTTTTTTCTAGTTTGTTGTTCCTCTGCTGACTTTCTTAATTTTTCTATTTTAAATCTTCTTTCAACTGAACCATTCTATTGTTTGAGAGAAATAATTTTTTTTAGTACAGGCATATCTTGATTATTGCTTTATATACCTACCATTCTTTTGAATTTGTTTGAAGTCTGAAGAGTGAGTGGTAAAGACAGAAGAACTAGAATTGAATGGAAAATTTTGGTTATTAAGACCAACCTGAAATTCTCCATTATATAGAAGTGACATCTTTTGGATACTGGTTCAGAAGTAAAGTTCACTACAACTTATTGTACATCTATGGTAGTGTTTGCAGTGTAAACAAGCTTGGACTGCATAGTCACCGGTCTAGTTGTCTTTAGTACAGTGTACGTAATTGAAAAACTTGTTATCTTCTTCTAAATATCTACCAGCCTGTAGCCAATATTACTCAGTGTTGCTTAACATCACTTCTGCTTTTGCCTTTCAAAAAAAGCACTTTATTACAGATAATTCTTACTGTCTTGGAAGACGTGAAAATACTCATAATCATAGTTTAGCAAAATACTTCTTATTAAAGTTTCAAAAGAATTTATTCTTCTAGAATGATGACAGCTTGACTGCATTGGGAGTGGGAGGAGGAAGCAGTTGTCCACTTGGGCAAGGGACGGTAAGTATTATGTAATTTTTTGCAGCATTTTCTATACCTGTTATGCTGTATCTGTGCTTTTGAAAGCATGTTCCCTTTTTTTAGCATGATCCCAAGGATTTTTTTTGCTACCGTAGATTTTGTAATTCTTACAAAGATGTTCACAACTGCCATAACTACATTAATGCTGAGTTTATACCACTCTTGAGAAAGAATCTTGTAAAATATTGTTGAGTAGGGTTTTTTAGTTTTTGCTTGGACCCAGAGTTTGAATGTGACTAGAATAAAGTCCAGTGCTTTAAGCTTAATTGTGAGTGGTTTACATTCTTTTTGGTTCTGAGGTGCATTTCCTGTGTCCCATTATGGTCATTTTTCTGATCATATATATCCAGAGAATGTAATGGTAATTTCCACGTTTCATTTAAATTGTCAGGCTTACTAAACCAGTTGTATTACAGAACACATTGGTATATTAATTTATTTCTCAGAGGCAGACAATGGGACTTGCTTGATTGCTTTAAACTGTTTGTGGCTGTTTCCATGCTACTGAATTTCTGTAATATTCTCCAAAAAATGTAACATTTACACCAGAACTGTCTTACAAAAGACACTGCAAAATGAAGTAGTTGTTGCTCTGCCTTTCATTGTTTTTCATGTTGCCAAGTAATTGGTGTTTCATTCCTACATTCTTTTTTGGTTTTTTTGGTTGTTTTTTTGTTGTTGTGTTTTTTTTTTTTTTTTTACCTTGTGGTTTTCATGAGGTTGTCACTTAACTGAAGTGGGCACTGTTAGAGAACCTCTTACTGAACATGATCATGGTGCTCATTTGTTTTGATTTTGTGCTACAGTTCATATTTCTATATTGTCAATACCACCTGTAATTACTGTATTAGCTTTTCTAATGAAGGGAGGAGAGTTATAATGAAGGATATTTCATTGTTTAGCTTCTTTTTGTAAGTTCAGGTCTTCTGAATGCATATTTAGCTAAATTTCCTGTCTGCTGAGAACTATACTGATACTAATTTTTTATGCTGACCAGCTCAAAAATTGCCACAAAAAATTTACAAGGGTAGAATCCTTTCCATCTTTTCCCATTCATAACTGATTTAATCTCTTTAATTGGTGACATGGAATTATGAAAATACAAGTGACATTGGCTATATTTTTACACATATAACTCACAGGTGATCTAGCTCAAAGAAGAAATACAAATATAAAAAGCATTGTGCACTTCAGCAGTCTTAAGATTTAAATGCATGCATGAGTAATAAAAAGAGTTTCTTCCTCCAAATCCCTAATGTCATAACCTTGCTATCTCCTTCAATCCCCTTAAACCTCCTATTAAACCATCTTTCTGACCTGTTTACTTTTGTAAATATAATTTTGTAGAGTAATCTGAGGTGACCATTATAGGTAGGGAAGCAGCATTTTATGTGTAAAATAGGTCATAATTTTGCTCTTCATTTATGATGAGGGAAGTGAGCAATTCTCTTATTCTTTCAGTTAATTTGTTTTCTTTACCAGCTTTTCTGCTCAGAATTCAGAGGACAGATTTTTGGTCATAGGGTAGAGGAAATAAATAAGAAATTTTTCTTAATATTTTCCTATTCAGGGTAGAAAGCAGGCTTCTGGTAATATATTTTATGTAGTATGCATGATGCTGATGACTCTTAGTACTCTTTTTCATTGTCAAATGGATTTATTATGGGAAATAGAATATAAGCATATTTTTATCTGATATTTATAAAGTTGTGTATCCAAACCCCTCTTTTTAAACAAAACAAACAAAGAAAAAAAATGGAGTGATCAAAGCAAAACTTTGCAGTGTCTTTTTGTATTAAATTTTTCCTTCGATAAAACTGTCACACTGCTGAAGTATTTATTCGAACACATATGCTTCATGAGCACACAGAGAATGGGATCTGAAGGTGGTGTAACAATTCTGAGAAAGTGAATGTATGAAGTTTTTTTTTCCTTTTGCTTCACAAGCAAATTGCTTATAAAACTAACAGCTGCTGTTTTGAAGCTAATCTTAGTGAATTGAATGTTCTTAACCATTTCTGCAATCCCACAGTCCTTTATCTTGCCTCTCCTGCTGCTTTCCCACCACCCCTGATCCCATTAGCAAAACTTGAGGCAGCCTCAGCTTTTACCAAAGTGCAGCTTTGGTTTCAGCTGCTTTTCTGCAAGAGGAAGTGAATGTTGCGCTTTTTTCTCTGTGGCATGGTTGTGATAAAGCTGTGGTACTCTTATCTCTCTTTTAGGTAGTGGCTCTTTATGACTACACAGCGCATCGATCAGATGAGCTAACCATCCATCGCAGTGACATTATCCAAGTGTTATACAAAGATAATGATAACTGGTGGTTTGGCAGCCTAGCAAATGGACAGCAGGGCTATTTTCCAGCTAATTATGTGGCTGGTGAAAGTAAGTTTACTGCTGTCTTCCTGGTATACCGGTGTGGGTTTAACTGATGGTCCAAGATTTTACCGTGCTGTACTGCTTATTGTTCTGAAGATAGGAATTCATGTCATACACACATGGCGTAATGATGACTTACTGTGCTGCAAAAACTGTATAGCTAACCACTTCGCAAGCTGACATACCTGACTTAGGAAGGTGATTGCTCTTGGTTCAACATTCCAGCTAATATAGTATTTAATTATCTATCAACTGGATTGATTTCTTGTCTCTTACATGTAACAACCTGGTTCATGCCCTACCTTGGTCATGTTTTACGACACATCAGAGCATTTCACAAACATCTTAGTTTTTTTCTTAGACAATCTCCATTACATGTAGCTTTTGTAAAACCCCCTTAATTTCCTCGCCCCATTCTACTGGAGAATGGTCCATCCCCGAATAAGTGGATTTCAGAGCAGTCATGGTTAAGTCTCACATTTGAGCATTGAACTTGCAACCAGGTCCTTCTTTATTAAAACAGAATAAAACAGTTTTGATTAAACTGCTACGGACAAACCTAAATGAATCTGAACAAATAATATAGGAAGCATCCTACTTAGCTGCTCTAAATATGCTCAGTTTGCTGACAGTTGTTAGTATTCAGCTTGTGGAAAAGCATGTGGTTGCATATTACAAGAAATTCATTTACCATCCTAAACTATCAAACTATCAGTTATACTGTGTTTAGAAATCTTTTAACCCAACATTTCTCAAGATGTTTTCCCCCCTTTTTTAGTTCCTTCCTCTGTCTTTCAAGCGAAATCTAGTATTTAAACCTCTTTCCTAAAAAAAGACTTGGACATAACATTGTGCTCACCTGATTTGGATAATTAAATTTAGATTTACTATTGCCCTTTCCCTTTGTCCTCTCCTTGCACATTCTGAGGATTTTCTCCTGCCTTTCTTCCTTGCAAAATAACCCAGAGAGAAGTCTGTAGGAAGAGTCTTAAGTGATGGTCTTAAAGAAAATGTTCAGAGGAAAAAAAAAAAGCTAAAGAAAATTTTTGAGGCAGTTGTCCAGCTGTGCAAAAAAGTCTCTGTTATATAATGTGTTATATCAGTTGGTGATCATCTTATTATTGAATCAAAAGAAATGTGTATGATACATGCGTTAAGTATCAGCTGCATTGCTGTCAGTATGGACTTTATCCTTAGGTAAACATTTAAATGCTTTTATTTTATGTAATAAACAATATGTAAATCACATTTAAATCTAAGCTTACTAATAATATGAATTAAAGCCTATTGGAAAATTTGCATAAATCCTCATACAACACTTGGCCTCAAACATTTTTCACCTGTTTCAGTTCACATCCTGTTTTTGGCTAGATCATAGTGTCATGGTGTTTCACATAAATTCTTTCATGACTCTCATAATGGCGAATTATGGTTCCTCTTTTCAGAAGAATATGAAGAACAACCTTCAGGATTAGTGCCAGATTCTGCTCCTCTCCTACCAGAAGGACCAACAGAAGCAGAGGAAGGTTCTCTGACACTACATAAGGTAATAATTTGAGAAGGAAGGAACTGTATTAATTTTTGATCTTTTTTTGTAAAAATTTCTTATGCATAGACCTCATTCCAGGCAAGCAAGTAGATTTTCAGCAGAAATCTAATGTTTGTCTTGTGTGGAATCAGCTCTTCTATCATGACAGTTAAATATTCTCCTTACTTACACCATTTTAATGAGTGGCAAATCTCCTGTTGGCTTCAAAGTTTACAGAAGTATCTCTAACAGCTACCTGGTGTAAATCATGGTTGAAGAAACAACATGGATTTGTCAAAACCTGACATAATTTCAGACACTTGATTGTCATTCTTGGAATATGCAATGCCCCCATATTCCTCAGATTTTTGGCCATTAAATTTCCCTGTCGATCAGGTTGCTTAGGAAAGAGATGGGGTGTTTTTCTCTTGGGAGTTTTCCAGTTCATATGATAATATCCTAATTAAAGATACACAATGTGATCATGAAGCCTTTGTACCACATCAGGAGATATGCTGCATCTAAATGCTTACTTGTTGGTGGCTCTTTCTGTCTAAAAACTGCTGCTGAATCTGCGATATGAGTGGCTGCACCCATCCTGTATGTTGCTCAGGAGGGTGAACTGTAGAGACTTCACAGTTTGGAGGAGCAAAGGCAATAAAGGCTTTTACCTCAACATTATCTGGCATCTCACCACTTCCACCATATACTTATATAAGGTTGCAATTGCATATGGCATTATGTTGTAGCTTAAATACCACATACTGTCCTATGTGCATAAGCGTTCCTGTGATTTTAGTTAGTCAGAATACAATATGTGCAGAAGAACAAAGAAGCAGGACCCAGTTTTTAGTTCAGGAAAAATGAGCTTCTGACTTTTACTGGGATTCTTTTTCTGAGCTTTAGAGATTCCACAAAGTGCAAAGCAGGCCACTTAATTATCACATCACCAGTAGGGGATTAGAAACTTTGAACAGGTCATGTTTCTCTTCCGTGAAATAAGACTGATGATTGTCTTAAAACATGGGATAATTTGTAAGTAAAAAAATAAAAAGGTGATAAAAAATTAGCTCAAGAACTGTTAGAATTAAAGAAATTTGTATTTTGAAATGTTTGTATCCTTAATAAACGTGCTTTCCATAACTATTCATTTACTCAAGCATTACTAACATAACTACTTAAAAAGTGAGTTTTGTTCAGATTTCATTCACATTATTTGACTTTTCCATGTGTTTTTCTAAAATTGAATCTCATATTTTACAACTGATTTGCAAGACTCAAAACATGTTCTGTGTGACTTAGTTACAATTTTGGGTATATTTTTTCAGGTGGTCTATCTCATCTTTGCTCTGTAATGTATAGAATCATAGAATTACTAAGGTTGGCAAAGACATTTCAATGTTCAAAGTTAAAACAATTTTGTTTCTATTAATGGTTTTTTGTGTAGCTTACATTTTTAGTAGGTGAATAGAGAGAGGTGGCATTTAATAAATTATTGAGTACACGACTCACATGGCAGTTTTGTTGAAGCCAACTGCTATAAATCAGATTACTAAGTGTTTTGTTTCTAATTATACTTGAAAAATAGAATTAATCACTATACCAAGTAGTAATAGTTGATCTGAAATATCTTTTACCTTTTTATAGCTGAAAAACTCATAGCCAAACCATTGTCCAGGAAAGACAAGGGTGCGTTACTTCCAGATATTCCTGTAAAGGCAGGCTGGGAAAAATATGGGAAAAATTACATTACTGAAGATTTCTTTCATTTGTTGTCTTCATTGCTAGAGGCAAGGAAGGAATTCAGAGGGAATATGTTGCTATAATAATCCAGTTTCACTCATATCTAGAGTAGAAGTGAGGGAAGTGCTGAGATACCTCTTGTTGTTAGACTTGGTCATTGTCGTCCATATTTTTTTTTCTGTTTTAATCTAGTGGGAATCTAGTCCATTTACTGCATCAAAATACTTTTATGGGCACTAATGTTGATAACATTTGCAGCTAGTATTTGTTATTCAGCTTTCTGAGAAGCAATGTTTGATGAGTTCTGATTGCTTACAGTTTCTCAAGAGTCAATGGCTGACATATTTTTCTAAAACTACTTTTTATATTACTAGTAGTACTTTATTACTAACACTCAGTTTTAGTAACATTTAATTGAAATACTCTACTTGTACTTTGAGTAAAATTGACTACATATTTAATAATTAGTTGAAATTTTGTAGTAGTCTACATAGTACATATAGATATTCAAAAGATACAATGAATCAAATGTACAGTGACAGTCCAAAATAAATCAAATATATTGCCTTTTATCTAACACAGCAGCTGAGGGCAGTACAAAATCATGAAAAGTCCTGAGGAAAGTTATGAAACATTTACAGGTCCTTGAAAAAAATTATATAAGATGATATACTCACCAGATTAAACTAGCAGAGAATGAGAAGTGGGGAGGGCGTATAAATAATATCAGATATGAATTGGGTGCACTCTTCTTTCTTTTTCTTTATACTGTTAAACAAATACAGAGAACATTCTAGAATGGAACACATCTAATGTTGGTAGAAGGAAATTTTTGTTTGTGCCATGCTTAGTTACCGTGGTGAAACTACTACAAGGCACAATTCAATGTATGTGTTTAGGGGTTAATTGCTTTAATGACACATTTTAGGCTGAAGTAATGGCTGAGATTCCAAAAAGCATCCAAGTAACTGGGAAGCACAAATCTGACTGATCTTTAATTTTTTTTTTTTTAGTTTTTTTCTTCAAGTCATATCAGCACCATATGAATCATCAAGAAGATAGAGAGTTGAACAAAATGATGAATCTAATCTCTGTAAGATTTGTGATGCCTTGAAGTGTAATGGGTTTTACAAAAGCTGTAGAGTTCTGCATAGGAGAAACAAATTGCCATAGCTGGTTTCCAGAATGAATGAAAGTTCTACAGTGCTTTGGCTTTAGGCAATACCAGATACTTCTGAGACCAAGCTGCTAAGACGACCACTGAGGGGGCTGATCGGTTATGGCAGTTCCTGTCTTGCAGCAGTGACACAGCAACTTTTCTTCCTATTCCTTCCATTTTTTTTCAGTATAAGACCTTATAAAAGGAAATGCTAATTTCTTTTACATGAGAAGTAAGAAAAATCATTACCCCATGTGTTTTTTATTTTGTTTTTTAAATTCAAAATTATTTTAATGAATAATTAAGTTGTTGAGTTGTTGCTTAAGTTGTTACCGCAAGCAGGAAAATATAATTCCATTCTTTGGTCATGTTTGGGTTTTGGCCACAAGCATGTTTTCCCAGATACTTAATTATACCTAGGTCTGCTATATCTATTCTTCTTTCTAGGTTTTTAGGAGGATTACTCAAATATTTATCCCTGTTAAGCCTTGAAACATTTACTGTGAAAATCATCATAGAAATTACTTGTGAGATTTTGCTACCACACAAGACTAAATAGAGTTCTTGAATGAACTGAGTATGTCTATGGTTTTAATTACTGAGAATACCAGATAGTCTAATTAAAAATAGTTTTCCAACTACAGATATAACAAATGCATATCTAGGTAATCGTCAGAGCTTTATGAGTGAATGAAATGGAATTATTAACATTAGAAGAGGGTGTAATACTCAAGATCCAATATTAATCTTTGCAAATAATTAAAAAAAAAAGCTGTTCAAAGGACTTGCTTTCAAAATTCTTTCTACCATCAGCTTTGCATTCATAACATAATAATTTTATGCAAACCTTGTTTTCCTGCTGTATGAGTTACTTAACTCCTGAGCCACAAAATTAGGTCATAATCATCTTTAATTACAACATACATCTAAACTGCCAATAGAAATGTTATGGAGTGAAGGTGTCACTGCACAGATGAAGAATTCCAAGAAATAAAGGCCAGCTTATCATCTGGCTGGTCCAGTAAATGTGCTGTTTTCAAGTTCCTCAAATGAAGGTGGAAAAGACAGGAATTCAGATAGGGTTCTATTAGAAAGCAGAATGCAAGTTTTTCCAAGTTTTTGGCAAATCAGAAGCATTTCAAAGTTGGTAGTATCTTTTAATTTTATTTCAACCAGAAATTTTCTTCTGTCTATAAAAACTTGTTAATATGTTTTCTAATGTAAAATGGCCTACCACTCACTGTGTAAAATGCATTCTGAATATTAGGTAATTCCACATTAAGGGAAAATAGTAGGAAGTAGTAGCAGACAAAAACAAACCAGTAATTTAAAATTTCCATTAAAAGTGGAAAAAAATATTGTCTATTATATTTGTCTTTGAAAAATAATGCCAAGATGTAAAATAGTGGTCATAAGCATGGTAAGGAAAGGGTTAGTGTCAAGAATCACATTATTATTGCAGTTTGGGTAATCTACCCAAAGATCATCACAACTTGATTCCATGTATATTTAAACAAAGTTTGGGATTATCACTGTTCAAAGAAATAATTCATGTTCTCACTCTTCTTCCCCTAGAGGAGGTTGTTGTCAGACTTCATGAATACTTAGCCTGCTATGTCTGAAATTAATCTGCCAAGCAATTGGTGCTTTTCCCCTGGCCTTGAGCTATTTACATGTGAATGTTTTTGTGGACTCAGAATTTGTTTATTAAATCTAAAATTTTAAAAAGCATAGAAAACTTGCTCCAAAAATAGTAGCTAGAAATTTTCCTATTAATTTCATCAAAAACTTTTATTTTATAATTTTTGGTGTTTCTATTTTCTCTAATGGTGCCTTTCTTCAGGTTACTGGGGAACACTTCAGTGACTGATTATCTTTTAGGAAGAGGAGGAGGAAATAGGAAGATGTGATTATGCTAATGAGGGAAACAATGAGGAGTTAATACAATGGAAACTGTTGCACTGAATAGAGCTGAAGATTTTCAACACATCATGAAGTGTGTTCATTTTCAAGGTTCAGAGTGGTTGCAGATACCAAAAAAAAAAAAAAAAGTGATTTTCAATTGAATTAGAATGTGTTATAGTGAAGTTTACAATTCTGGGCTTCATTAATTTCTAATATGATTGCAGATCTCCTTCTGAAACTGTTGACATCTGGGCTGGAAGAAACTATACTTTTCTAGAATCAGTCTGCAAAGCTGGTTTAGTCTTCCACGTAAATTGTTGAATGACTTTATAAAATAGATACATCTTTGCAAATCCTACTTTTGAAATAGTAATGACTTTGATTATTCTTTAGGAAATCATTTTTTTTTTAAGGAAATGTTAGTATGGAACCATCTGTCATCTGTGAGGAATGGGTCATTTTTCTGAAAGGTTAACCAACATTAACATATTTCAACTCTGAGTTCTGTAGTTTCCTCTTTTTTGGTATTCTCTTTTCCCTTTAAAATGCACTTCTTACTGTTTGAGTTAGAATCATAGAATGTTAAGGGGTTGGAATGGACCTTAAAGATCATCTAGTCCCAGCCATGAGAACTAGTCCCTGCCATGGGGAGGGACACCTCCCTCTAAACCAGGTTACTCAAGGCCTTATCCAACCTGGCTTTGAACACTGCCATGGCTGGGGCATCCACAACCTCCTGGACAACCTCTTTCAGTGTTTCTCCCACTCTCACAGTAAAAACTTTCTTCCTAATATCTAAATTTTCCGTCTTTCAATTTGTACCCATTATTCCTTGTCCTATCATTACACACACAGTCTCTCTCTGATTTCCCCATAGGCTCCCTTCAGACACTGAAGGGCTGCTAAGAGGTCTTCACACAACCTTCTCTTCTCCAGGCCGAACAGCCCTAACTTTCTCAGTGTTTCTTTGTAGGTGAGGTACTCCAAATCCTCTTGTCAACTTCATGGCCCTCCTCTGGACTTGCTCCAACAGTTTCACGTCCTTCTCTAGCTGAGGACACCAGAACTGCTTGCAGTACTCCAAGTGGGGTCTCACAAAAGCAGAGTAGAGGGGGAGAATCACCTCCTTCATCCTGCTGGCCACTCTCCTTTGGATGCTGCCCAGGATTTCATTGGCTTTCTTGGCTCTGAATGCACGTTGCGAGCTTGTGTTATTTTTTGTCAACTGTCACCCCCAAGTCTTTCTCTGCAGGGCTACTCACAATCACTTCTCTGCCCAACATATAGGTGTGTCTGGGATTGCCATGACCAGTATGTTGGACTTTGCACTCCTCATTGAACTTCATGAGGTTTGACTCACCTCTCAAGCATGTCAGGGTCCCTCTGGATGGCGTGCCTTCCTTTCAGAGTGTTGACTGCACCTGCAAGTTGAATTACTCTTTCTTAAGCCTGTGTGGTGCTACTTTGTTTGTAAGATGGTAGCTATGTGTTGTTTCTCAAAAAATGTTTTATTTAAGTAATTGAAAGAGAAGGTATCTGGTTTATAAGCAAATTAATATCTGTAAGTGAAAAAATTACATGCATAGTCATTTACTGTAAGTGACCAGTCTATTTAAAGATAGCAACAATCAGGCTGAGCCACTGGACTGGTCAAGCAGAACCAAAAATACTGTTGAGGGACAGATATTAAGATAGTTCTCAGGAGCAAGCTAACGTCTCCCTTCCCCATGTTTTCTCTTTGGGTCTTCATAGCCTCTTCCTGAAGAGAATTAGACTAGTTTTAAGCAAATTTTAATGCAAAGCTGTGACCAGAGATAAATTCCCAGAGTCCAAGACTTCAAGACTAAAAACAGCTGGTCTAAACCATTCTGCTTCAGGCTGAAGTATCTTGTCTCCACTTCTGCTCCTCCTTTTGTTGTCCCTCAAATACTCCTCTAGTGGATTTGATTTCTGACATGCTGTATTTGTCAGTGTTAAGCCATGTTTACAATTCTCACCCACCAGATTTTCCCTTTTATGCAAAAAACAGAAATCCATGCCAGTGTCTGTTGTATACAGAGCCATGGTTTCTAGATAATCACAACTAACTTAATACTGTTAGCCATGAGGATTAGAATATAGTCAATCTGATTTAGATAGACTTGTTCTTTAAAAATGCTAGAGAGAGGAAAAAGCAATTTTAAGTTAATTGCATTTTAAATAGGAAAGCCGTGGCAAAAGAAATATATGTAATTCTGCTAGCAAAGATCCCTGCCAGTTGCTCCTTTAATGGGGAAATGTGTGGATGGGTGCAGAACATCAGGAAAGCAAATAATGAGTGCTGTGGTGTCACAACATTTCACCCAAACTTGAATTGTTAGAACAGTTTTGTCAAGAGACATCAGCAGAGTTCTGGGATGTTAAGCACATAGCTATGAATCTTTTATCCATGGACTGTGTAATAGAAAACAAAATACAAACTTAATATTGAGTGCAACATCCTAAAGACTAGTCTGAAAAGGCACAGAGGCATGTTCATTCTTGCCATCTGTGATCCAGTGAATCTTTAATTAGATCAAGTTTTGTAGAAACAGCTTCTGTGGGAGAATTCCTCTGTGCAAAGTAGGCTACAGAGCAAGCTCATTTACTGTCATGGCTTGAATCACCTGAATAGATTTTCTGCACCACTCCATTCTGTCCATCTACCTCAGTGACAACTCTGCACAGCCTAGAGCAAAGCACTACCAAAGATGTAGATTTGGGATGAGACTTTGTCCCCTGTATTTCCTTTATATGTCCTCTGCTTCAGGTTCTTGTAGGAGGTATGTTCTGATATATCTGATATTTTCCATGAGTTGCACAGGGAGGATTTAGTGCTTGTGGATTCTACAGCAGAAATCATGAACTTGATTTGCTTTTGTGTATTTTGCCTTTATTTCTATTGCCTTGTTTGCTTCTTATGTAGCAGCACAGAGAGTGTTAAGTATAAAAAAAAATGTGCTGTAAAGAAGCTTCTACAGTTGATATGAACTAATGTTCTTTTCTCCTTCTGATGGACAATATCTCTCAAAGGATGGAGAATTAGAATATGGAAACAAAATAGATCACTGTTAATGGTACAAAAGAGCTCATTTTTTGTACTATGTTAAGTATTTGTTCTTATGAACAGAAAAATATTCATGAGTATCAAACATTAGGGTGTCATTCTTTAAAGCAAACACTGCCCTAATAATTCTGAATTAATAGTTAAACTCTGCAATCTGGGATGAATGTTATAACTAACACCATATCTGTTCCAGTGCTAGGTTTACTGAATCTTAGTACAGACACAGTGACAATAGTACAGAGATGTTTGGAGCTTCCTGGGAGATCTGCCCATGCAGTGCTCCTGCACTGCCTCCTCAGATCTGCCACTCATCCCTCTTGTTCCTTCAGTACTGTTTCTTCTTACATCATTAGGATGGGAAAAGTAGTTCCTGCTTCATTACATGCTTGAAAGTTTGTAGGAATGAAGTAAGAAAGCTATCATACTCAAACAGTGCTGTGGAGAATTGGGAGTCATCCTCTACAGATCTTAGGAATTGTCCTTAGTTGCCATGTGAGGAGAACACAGCTAGTCGAATGTCTCCAATTGTGTGCTTTTCTTTCCTTCATACTTACACTAAAGAGCTTTGCTTTCATATATGAAAGTCTATGTGATGAGCTGTTTTTAAAACATTATAAAAACTTTCAGTTAGGCAGATTAATTTAGTGGAAACTTTAATCTTCTAACTGTAAAACAGGTATAATTTTCTGTGTTTAGGTGTCTGAAAGTATTAAAAATCTTAAGTCTATTTTTATAAGAGGTCAATCTTCTGTAGTAGCACTTTAGAAATTCTACTACACTATTCTTTGGAATGGTTTCTATTTGATTATAGTATTAGTACAGTGAGGAGGTTCTGTAATATTTATTCAAAAAGGAGGGGGGAAAAAATTGTTCAACATCATTCACACAGGATTTTCAGAAAAAGATTTTGTTTTGACTGCAAGTGAAGTGAATTCACGGTTATGTATGGCAGGGAACCACAAGGTTTTAAGTGCTGAAGGAAGTATTAATTACTTGGAGTCATTCCCTTTACAACACTCCTTTGTATTTTCATATCAGTGGCATTATAGTTCCTTCTTTTGTGTTGAATTTTGCCATTGACTTAATCTCAAGTTTATTACTGTGTTAACAAGGATTTTATGTGTGAAGTAGATGATTTTTCTTCCTAGCCCAGCCAATTATTGTATTCTAATAGGCTGACTTTTGTCTAAACTCTCCCAGCAATCTGTGTTTTTTCAGCAGACTAATTCTAATGACTAATGTTTGAACATGGTTGTTGTGGGCAGTGTACTTATATGAATTCAGTAAGTCAATGGGAGCTTGATCCTCTTTATTCCAAGTCAGCAGAAAAATAGTATTAAACTAATAAAATAAAGTGACCCTGAAGACTCAGGAATGGCACTCACATTTCTTTTGGGAATTCTTGCAGTATGAGACTTGTTAGAATTAGAAAAGTTTTTTTTTGTAGAGGGAACAAGTTGTATAGAGACCCACTACTTACATTGGAATGAGAGAATTTACTCAAACTTTTCCAGGTTTGGGGAGTCTTTCTAGCCTTGAATTATGAAGTAACCTGGAGTGATTTGAGCTGCATTTGAATTAAACTTGCAGGCTTAAATAAAAAAGACAGGTTTATCTTGTTGAAACTATGCAATGAGATGTCTTTCCAGTATTGTGCTTTTCATCTTGTAGTGGTAGAACTAACTTCATTCTTTACAGACTATGTGTATTTTAGGCTAACTTCAAACAAATTCATAACCTCCCATTTCTACACATACCTGAAAACTGTCTTTTATTTGCAAGTAGCTTTTTTTTTTCATATAGCAGGGTACTGTTTCCTTGTTTGTAACCACATAGGAGTTAACATTTTATGGCTGATAGACATTCTTTTTCAAACGAGGTATATTCTCTCCTTATTCAGGAAGCTGGTGGGTTTTCTATGCACATGTGTTGGCCCCGTTGTCTGTCTTCTTTTTATCTTCCTGCTTTTTTTTTCTTTTACAGATGTCACCAGTCATCAGTAATTCAGGGGACCTAAAATTTATCTCCAAACATGACACAGATAGAGACTCACCTGCAACACAGTAAGCAAGAAATTACTTAAAATAATTTGCCATGTTATTTCTACAACTGCTGTTTGAAAACTGTGAAAAATGTTGGAAGGCTTATTTGGTTTTATCCAACAAAACAAGAAGTTAGCTTTAGGATAATCAGTCATGGTGTGCTTCACTGTGAAGTAAATAACAGTTCATATGTATGTCACATACACAGTCTATCTCCAAAAGAGCAAGGACTATAATGTATATGACAATCAAAACTTAGGTATGTGGGACTGCCCACTGGCATCCCTTAGCTCTGTATTAGGACTTAGTGCTACAAACTGAAATTTTTGCACCTCCTAAAAATTAATGTGAATTGCCAAAGGTTGTCACATTCTAAGGAGATGCAAGCCAGCATCTTTGATGGTGACACTTGTATTTTTTCAAAATCATATCTATTCATCGTATGAAAGCTGTAAGCAGATAAGATCTCAGCATTTTGAATAAGAACTTCCACAATATCTTTGGCTATTGTAAGCATTTATACTTCAAAAAGTATAGGTGAAAGTTCTTCCTGTGTTTGCCATTATATCTGTCACCTAAGCAAAATTATTTCACTGATTATTTTCCAGACTGGTCCGCTCCTCATATAAATAATCTGTGCGTATGTGCTGTGGATGCAGATACATATCTAATTTTAATCTGCCTTCAAATCTTAATTTTATATCTCTGGCTGTATCTAGATTTGAAAATAAAGTGTGGGTGGAAAATTTAACCCTCATGTATGATGAGGAATGTACTGTATAACTACGCATTGACAGAATTCAGTGCTGAATTTTGGGCATAACTATTCTGATAGTATATACACTAAGAGAGGAAGTACCTTAAAGGCACAGTTACTGAGACGGTTGATACAGTCTGTTAGAAGTCAGTATCAAAAATTTGGTATGACTCAACGCCATTAGTTGAACTTCAGGAAACTATTATTTTGAGTGACCTTTCCAGTGCATCCACTGAAAAATGTGCGACCACAGATTTAAATGTTGGAATCACAGATGATTTAAGCGAATTCAAGAATTTTGAGTCATATCAAATGTGAAATGTTCATTTTAATGGAAACTAAGGCTATCCCAAGAAGAGGTCACACAGAAGAAATAGAGCCCCAAAACTATGTCAGTTATATTTAGAAAAGGTGAGAGAAGACACCTACGTGCCTGAGTCACTGAAATGTGCTCCGTCCTCCTGAACTATAGGGGGTAGAACCATCACAAAAATTCTAGTCTGGATTCATGCATGCTCCATGTCATAGCACTTCATGGCAGTGACTGTGTGTACCAAGTTTTTCTCAGAAAACACTGATAGCTTTTGCCTTACTTTAAGATTTAAAAGAGAGAAGGATCCTCTGACGCTGCTGGTATCACTAGTTTGAAAGACTCTCACATATTTCTGTTTATAGGTATCTGTAAGTACGGATCAGATAATAAAACATCTCAGAAACATGGCTGCCTGTTTTTCATGAAAACTCTCACTTCATTGTTATTGAAAGTGTGACCTCTGTGGGCTGTGACAGAACTGTAGTTTTCTTGCTCACTGCAGTTGATGTGTTTGAAATATCCTTAAAATGCACATGCATGCAAGTTTTCTATTTTAGCATCTAAAAGCAATATCAAAATGACTTGCAGTCCAGTTCAATCTGTATTTAAATAGTTGCTCCACCTAAAACATACTGGTTTTTCTGTTTTTTCCTGTTTTCTCTGAAAATGTACTTAATATCCATGTCACATCTATGTATGTGATAGGAATTATGTAGTATATAAAATTCATAAGAATCAAGTGAGATGTGATTGCCAAGTATGCACTTTCAATATGGAGAAGTGAAACTGTTAACACCTGCACAGTTTACCATGCCAAATGAGTAATTGCTGTTTTGCCTTGGTAGAACAATATTCATTATGGCCACAATACCTGCTGTAAAAGGATATGAATGGCAAGTCCTTAAGACATGTCTGTCTTTGAGACTTTCTGGGTGGAATTGGCAATAGCAAAGCTAAATTTTATACAAGATGGTAGTAGACTTTTATCCTAGCCAAACAGTTAGTGTATCTTCTGCAGACTCTAGAAGATACAGAGAAATGTCCATATAATAGATGCTAAGTGGTTTCAGTCTGTCTCAAAATTTTGATATGTCATCACATCTGATGTTCAAATACGAAAAAGATGAAAACTTCTTCTCAAAATCAGACTAACTTTATATAGGAAATCAGCATAGTAACCTCACCCTTTGAATATTAATGGTTAGATACTACTTGTCAATAAAGATATTATCTCCTGAGATATATTCCCATTGTATAGTTTTGTTGAGCTGCACTAGGTAGTGCTCTCTGTATGAATTTACACAAGACCCAGCTGAACACTGTTTGGTGCATTAGTACTTATATTACTGAATAGTGATGATTTTGTTCCCCAGTTTCCTCATGCAGCAGTACTTCTCAAATTGTTTTAGGAATCCTAACAGAGAGGGTCTTAAACTCCAGAACCTTTTCCTTAGGATGTTCCAATACTAGAGCTGCAGCAATCCACATATAAATTTACAATTTAGTTTAAAAAGAAAATCAAACTATAGACAGTCATCAGTTCATTAACAAGGCTGATGTGTAAACATTTTCATGTATAAAATCTGGTTACATTAGGACAGTAACACCAACAGTAGAGCACTTGCAGCACTCTTGGGGAAACAGCACACATTACATTCTTCAGTCTTGATGCATCCATTTGCTATTGCATTTCAGAAGCATTCAATGTAACAGTTTAGATAATAAATCAAGACCTTTTTTTGGTAGGCACAAATTTTGAATGAAGACAGTACCTGCCCTTGAAAGGTTAAGGTGGAAGTATTGCTATGTATTTATAGCTAAAGTTGCAACTTCTGCCAAGAGTGAGAATTCATGGTAGAAGTGGTGCAATATTGTGTAATCCCTGGCATCATGTGCAAGACCAGTTAAAGGCACTAACTGGAAAAGATACATGTGCTTGATTGATGCTTTTGGTGTTGTATGAAGTCTGGTAAGCATAAATAGATGTGAAGTTATTTCTCATTCTGTAAATCTGTCCTCGTTCAGCTAAATTAAAATGGAAAAAACTAGTCTTATGTACTTTGCCTGCCTGTTTTATTCTTGTTGAATAAATAAGCTAGGAATCTCTCTTTAATTGGAATTATTTTGGTGTCTGATCTTAGGAAAGTAAAAAAAAAATAAAAGTGCAATTGCTTTTATGAGAGGAGGAGACTGGTGATTTGTATTTGATTTGTATTTTTTAATTACATGTGTTGACTATTGATCAAGAGGAGCTGATTTTTAAGATCATGAGCAGTTCTTTTCAAAGCAATGCTATGATAAAAAGTGGACTAGTGGAGTGGTCTCATATTTTGTCTTCATGGTTTTTCTGTCTTTGTTCTGCTGTGGAACAGTAGTTTTTGTAGTTGTTTCAGCATTGTGCTCAAGGGGACAGGCAGACAATTGCTCTAACACTTCAGCTGTGGGTGGAAAAAGCTCTAAATTTGGGCTAACTTTGTGTTTCTTTTACTCTTTTTGTATCCACCTTCCTCTAGAGGTACAAAGAAAAAGAAGAAAAGGATACAGAGGAATGAGAGAGAAAATCAGCACAACTTAATGAGTCTCGATACTCCTCTATCATCAGTTACAGCTAATGGTGTTGAAAATGAACCTACATCCCGTGGGGTGGAATTGAAGAAGAAGAAAAGAAAGGCAGTGAGAGGCTCAAACTTAAGCACAAATGGAAAGACAAATATTGCCTTTGAGCCCGAATGCCGTGATGTGTAGTTATAATTTATTTCTGAATACTGGTGTGATATTCATTGCACATGTTGAAGGCTGCAATTACAGTCCCTCCTCTAGGATTAACAACAAACAAATTGAAATACTTATGTATGCAAAATGGCAGCACTTGTAATTTACCAGTGGTGTAAACCTTCTTTGGGTGACTTTTGTCTTTGGAATCAACAGATCTTGAAGGTTCGGCTCCTCACTGGACTGAAAAAAACCTGAAACTGTCAAATACAACACTCCTAGTTTGAGATCTGATTAAACCTTCACTTAGGCATTTCTGTAGACTGTAGATCAATGCAGAGAATCAAGTGAAAAAGTGTGATCTAGAGCAAAACAAGCTCAACCACTGCATAAGTTATTAAATTAGCATTTTAAAGTGTGTTCTTAGTAAAATAGAAGAGCATTCAGAATGGTAAAATTCCAAAGGAGTGCTCACATTAAGGTGTACCTGAAAACAAAAGCTTTTTAAAAATATTTTCCTGACATCAGATACTCACTTGGACTGCATTTTGCAGCTCTGAAGGAAATTGTTGAGTAACTACCTATGTAACTACACTGTCTTCAGCAGGGCTACTCGTTGTTATCAAAGCAAATAAGTGTTGCAAATTCTAGGAGATTATATTTTTCAAATGAGGTTTTCTGCACATAGTAAAGATTCATTGCAGTTTTGTCAGAGTTCCTGGCTGCTTTGGCAGCAGTCTTGCCAATGATACTTTTTTTTTGTCTGAATGAAATATTTCATATCCAACTATGTTGTTTGTTTTACTTGTAGTCCTTATTCACTTGTGTCAATCTATTTTTTTACTTGAGTATTATTCTGTGTACTTTTACTGATGAATTTACTAATTATCTGCGGTGTTAAATAATTTATGTTTTATATTAAATGAAACACTTTCTATCAGTTAGTGTTGGTATTTTTTCTGGCTGATGATGTCCAGTTTATTTTTACTCTGCTAGGAAATTCTTCCTCCTCCCCCTCTGAAGCAATAAATAACATAAAATTAGAAAGCCCTTATTTAGTAGACAGGGCACTTGATTCCATTAAAAAAAGAAGTGAGAATAACAATGTTGGGCACTGATGTGTGAAATGCACCCAGATGCAGAGGACTAGTTGCTGTATATTGTAGTATCTTCTTTGCACATGTTTTAAAGCCAGAAAAATCTGTAAACTTTTTTCTTTCAAGTAAAGCACAGCAGCAAATACTATTTTTTCACCCCACTGGTACTTGATATTTGCTAGCAGTCCTAGCTTTGTTTTGCCTAGAGTAGGTGTATGGAGTCCAGTCCTAAATGGGGCTTGCATGTGTGTGCTGGAAACTTAGTAATGTCTCTTTCCTCAGTCAGAGGTGGTGTAAAATTACCTTAGTCCTGGCACTGCCTGATTCTAGCAGGACTCCTTGTCTCTTATCTCTCTGCCTTTGCAATTACATTTCAACTCATCATCCTGTGTGACGTGTGGGATGTAAAGATTTTATAAAGAAAAAAATCTCAACATCTTACATTTCTTAAAATGTCCTGGATCACATTTAAAATAAGGGCAGGGAGTGACATCAGGCTCCACGTCAGGGAGAGCTGAGCAGTAGCCAAGATCTGGGAGCTCATTCGAAAGCATTGTAAAATGTTAATTTGGCATTGTCGACACTGAAGACAGAAATAACACTTCAGATAAACACCACAGAGGGATGGTAGTTCTAATCAAAGGCACAGCACCTCCTTTCATGCTTGCGAACTAGGGCTCCAATTATGTTCACTGCTCTGAAGCTGAATAGAGCTGCTTTGCCACACTTTCCAAATTGAGAGGAGAGGCAGCAGTAGTGCCTTCCAAGGCACAGTTCCAAGTAACAATTAAGCAGAAGGAATCAGATAAGAGCCAAACATGAAAATGCAAGAGTTGAAAATAAACTTTTCATGATGTTTACTTGTAATTGCAGTAGCCTTTGTTTTGCTTTTTTATAATTTTTTTTCTTCCCTACCACATAGTTAGTTAGGGACTTCTATTCCTTTATACAGTATCACTGTGGTGTTACTCTTCTGCATTCATTTAACAGAAAAGGAACAAAAATACCTGAAATTAAAAACCGGTCTATGATTCTTCAATATTAAAATTAAAACCTTCAGCCTAGAATCTCTTAACAAGTCATTAGCATGGCAAAGGCAGTTTTTAACTTTTGTTCAGAACTATGACTGATATAGTCACTTTAAGAAAAACTGCTTTTTAGTGTTAGTAGATTCTTTATTCTTCAGGCATTGCTGTTGGGATTTTAAACTTACAAAAAGGATACAACTTTTAAACATTTTGGATTAGGGTAATCGTTTAAAAAGAAGTTTTTAATTTAAAAACTTTATATAATGCTTCTTGTTTCTGTGTTAATGCAATCTACATATTTCGTAAAATCACTGTACATTTGCTGAATATTGTCCAACTATTTAAAGGACTTAAATTTCAGTGGAAGGAAAGAATTTGAGAGGGATTCAGATGGCCTACTGAAAATTATTTTTTTTTAAGATGAACTACATGAGTGCCCTGCAAAATTGTTCCCTGAGCCATGATGTGTGAATTAAAATACAAGAGTTATAAAAGTCTCTGTGATGCATTCTTAGAGTGTGACACAAGTTCATTACTGGAAAAAAACCAGATAAAATATTGTTTTAAAAAGGGTAAATATTAGATATTTTTAACTGCCTGGTGATAGCAGCATAGTAGGTCTTTCATTGTTCTGGTGTTTCTAGGTTTTTGTGTGTGTGGTTACAACATCCAGTTGCTATTACATTTTTATGATCTGGCAGGGACATCGAGTACAATGCGTAAATCGGCAGAACAGAAGCAAAGGGATGGCACGATTTTCCTGTGTTTCCCAATAGCCATCAAACTGCATTTAGTTTTTTCCTTAAAATAATTTGAGGAACAGACATCATAAAGCACAATAAGTGTATTTGTAGCATCACTTAATTCAGAAGGCAGTAGGGGATGGATCACAGTCAAACAAGGGCTAATGAGAACACAGAGGAACATGACAACCGAAAGTCTCTGTTGACTAGTGAACTAAATCTGCCGGCTGGACGCGATTGTCTGATGGAGAATTGAATGTCAGGATCATTTAGGGTTAACAATGGCCCATTACAAGCAAAAGCAGACAGCTATGAAAAATAGCCGGCATGGTAGCCATTCTGCAGAGACCGTGGATACAAACTTGATAATGAGGCACTTCATTCACTACATCCTTCTGCTCTAATTACTCAGGTGAATAGGAAATACTTCATTTGAAGGCGGGAACAGACTAAAGCAAAAACAGTTGTTTGGTAAACACAAAGAGTGATGGGGGTTTTTTAATGATCCTTTTCTAGCACATATGAAATTAGTATGTATGCAGTGCAACCTATTTTATGGATGTGGAGATTGGGAGGGGATAGAAGTATTTTCTGAATAGTGGAGGGAGGCCAGGAAGATTCATGTAGAGATTAGTACTCAGGGGGGTTTTCCCTTAGCATTCTGTCCAGTGGCCAAACAGAGTATTTTGGACCAATTAATTCATGGATGTACACCTGCACTTGTAAAAATGCGCAGGGATAGTTCAAGGAGTTTTATTGCTTGGAGTTTACAATGCATGCATTAGGAACAAAACTGCTGCGCATAGGGAATAGAAACGAGAGGAGGTTTGAGAGAGGGAAATAAGCAACTTGAGAAGAAAGCTGCTGCCTGGGGAAGACTTGTGAAAATGTGGCAATTAGAAATTGGAACTTTAGAAGAAGGAACAGAAGATAGTGTATAGGCGTGTTATAGCAGAGCTTGAGTTGCTTCAGTCATGTTTTTTAGACTTTAGAAATTAGGATATTTAACCACTTCACTTCTTAAAACTTTTGTTTTGTGCCATTTACAGAAGCTTTTTGAATGACCTCTCAGAACCCACGAGGAATATTCTGTGTCTCTCCAGTAACTCTTACCTCAGTAGTGCTCTAACTCTGAGCTAGAGCCTGAAAAGATCTATGGCTTGCAGAGTTGTTGGGGTAGATGAAGCTTTCATTCCCTAACTTCTGGCAGAGGTCTTCAGAGGACACTTTTATAGTTGTTGTATGTTGCAATAGGCACCTCTGCCTTGATTCAGGCCTCTCCAGCTTCTTCATCTGGAGCAAAACAGCTAGAGCAGAGATTGGAACTTCACACCAAACATCAAGCTGCTGTTTCAAACATTAAATATCCTCTGATCCTTTTGTTACATGTGGATGTGTTCTGCTCGCAGTGGTTTTGGCAAGAGTTTTGTCTTTTGTTCAGTCTAGTGTATGCTGGTCACTTGCTGCCTTCCCCTTCAGAAGGGTCTGTTTTTCAGCAGTGAGATAAACAGAGAGAGTCCTAGTCCTGCAAGCTGCTCGGAGTAGATGGACCCCTCTACTCAAAGCTCCAGTGAAGTCAGCAAGGATTAGGCTATGAGTGCAACATCACGGCTGCAATTTATCCATTAGAGTACACTAACTTTAAAGGCTGGACTATTTCGCACTCACAGGTGAAAATGTTAGCTCTGCATTTCATCTCAAACTCTGTCCACCTGATTTTTTTTAAGGATTTTGTCAAACCAAATGAATTTGCACTGTGTTTGGCTATGGCAAGCAAGTTTACAGGTCCAATGTAATGCACAAATGCAAATAATCAGCAGAAGCTGCAGATGCCTCTTTTAGCAGAAAAATGTTTCCACACCGGTAAAGCAATATCAGTAAAATCTATGGTCTGAGCAGACATCAAATTTTTGTTGCACTTGCATTGCCTGCAAAGGCAGGGAGTATAATAAACTAGTGTGTAACAGCTGTAAATTTTCTGAGGATTTATCTAACCACAAATACATCGAAATGGGGAAATAGGTCTATATTAAACTGTGCAAGATGCTGCTGGAGCTCAGCCACTTCTGCAACATCCTGTAATTAATTTATTATGACAGGTCTGGCAAACTGAAACACCCAATACACTTGCGACAGACTGTTATGATATAGCTGTTTGAAAACTCTGTAGTCACATAAACTGCAGGTATTAAAAAAAAAAAAATAAAGAGGTAACCAGATATTACCATTATTTCTCTGTTTTTTAGAAATTTTTCACTAGATGCACATTTACCAGCATCCTGCAGTGTACATGGCAGAGTCAGTGCAGGCAGAGGTACTAGCTGGAGAGGAAATTGTTGCAGAATATATTAGCTTAGATTCTACTGTTCTGGGATTAGAAGGAGAGTTAATGAAGTTCTGTGGACATGTTCAACTAAGGAACCTCTTTTCACACATTGTGTGAGTCAGTGCAGGCCCTAGTCATGTGTTTTGGTGATGAAGTTAATAAGTGGAGCTGAGACACTCAGTGCTAGTTTAAATTTCTTCTTGGTCAGTCCATGTTTCTGTTTCTCTGCCCATATTAAAGGCACTCTGTTTTGTTTAATAATAGTGAGAGAGTTACAATGAAATTGTGAGTTGAAAAGATAATTAGTACAAATTTCTCACTAATCAGTTTTTTTAATGTCTCTTACTGCTCTAATTCTTACAAAGGTACTAGAAAAGGTTGTCCTTGCATTCAGCTACTTATCCTAAGTTCATTGCCTCAGCTCTCGGTTAAAAAGAAGAAATACTGCATTTCATCTTTTTCTGGGGTTATCTTCAGTACCGAATACCCTGCTATTAATCCACAGCTAAATATAGCTAATTCATTGCTGCAGAACTGTATAATTTGAAGAAAATCCTCCTTCTCCCCTCCCCAATTTTTGATAAGTAGAATACATTGTTTTGCTTCGTTGCTTGCACTGTGTGTTTTAATGTGGGTGAGTTAGGTTTTTGCATACCCATTGCTGCAGGTGAGCTGTGCAGAGTAAACAAAAGTAATCCTCACCAAGTGTTACTCACTTGGCAATGCCTTTTTATTATGGACTGTAATTATTCCCTTAATTTCACCTCAACATTTTTATTTTACCATTGCATCATCAGTCAGACTTTTTTCAGTGTACGTCATCAGGATTTTGACACCTTTGTATATACACTGTATATGGTAACCTAATGTTATGGTCCACATTCATTTTAGTACTTAATGAGGATATACAATTAAGGGTGTAACAGTGACATCAGCCCACGGCTCATTAAAATAAATGCCATCCAAAGCCAAGCTCTAGCAGCCTGCCTAAGCCTATAATAAGCTTATATAGGGGTGGTTAATCCCCATTGTGATTTGGTATAATGTCATAATAAAAAAGTGACATCAGGGAAAGGGCAGAAGGGGCAGTAAATGTGCTGTGCAGTATGGCCAAGGGCTCCTGCCATTCCTCCTCCTTAGCCAACAACAGGACCAGAGCTGAGCAGGCCCAGGTTACAACTGGGGGCAACTGAAAATGGCTTTTCTCTTGACTGAGGCAGAACACCACAGAGCAATAAATATCTTTGGGTGGCTTGGATGTGCTTGAATGTACCATGGATGCACAGAGGCAGGCAGAAAGTGTGGAGCAACACGTGGCCTTCCACTGGCTTGCTTCCCAGTGAAGGGTATGGCCTTGCAGGTCCTATTCACCTAATGAAACATCCCAGAATCAGGATTCCCACTTAGAACCCAAAGCTCCGAGTTTGTTGCCTGTATCTGTAGGTTTGGGCGAGATGCAGAAGGGCTTCCATCATCGTCATCAGGCAGCAGGGTACCCTCACTCCTCAGAGCAGGGGCACCCAGGGCAACCTCCTCAGAGAGGGGTCACAGCTTGGTACTGAGCAGGGCCAGGGCTTGGGATTCCTGTTCCTCAGGGAGGTGTGCCAGTCATTGAGTCGGCACAGAGAAGGAGGGTGGAAGCTCTAGACAGCACTTTTGCCTCACACTTAATTGAATTGGTAGCTACAGTTGTTTTTTCTTGCTGTTCTTTCAGCCAGGGTTAGATTTCCTCTGAAAGCAGAAAAAGCCCTCAATGGCAGCTCTTTGAGCTCAGTGTTTCTGGCATTTTGCCCTTTATACTCTTTGGCAACACAATAGTATGGGTTTACAAATCACATTTGGAAACTTCGTCACCTGGCTCTTGCTGAGACTTACTTGAGGCAGTGTTTCTGACATCAGATTCATAGGACACGGGGCACATACTTGGCTGGCTCCACTTAGATCCCTGAGCAGCCTGAATTCATGTGGAAAAAGGTGTCTGATAATTCTCAGGTTCTGACTGTTGGTCGAGTTCTGTGTTGAAGGACAGAGATCTGTGTAGACATGGTCTGATGGTTTGTGCTATTTTGTAGCAACAACTTGATTCAGTTTGCTTCCTCAGGGGAGCTAATGTTTTTCACAATCCTTAGCCTTCACTGGTGTGTTTTCATGCCAGTGAAACAGAAGGCAATACAGGACTAGTAATGCTGACAGCCACTACCCATACCACTACCAAGAAAGATTTCTCCTGAGCCATGAAAATCTAGGAGAAGAAAGCTGTAAGACTCAAATATCTTCCAGACTAAATGTACCTGCCACCGAAGATGATAAACGTAATATTTAGCTCAAGCTGCTTGTTCTAGGAGCACATTTTGAAAGGAGAGGAAAGAGTGACTAGTTCAGCACATCAGGGCTGACACATTGTCAAGGTTTGGTGTTTTTGTAGACTGAGGTTTTTTCACTGAGTTATTTGAACTCCACCAGTTTCTCAGGCTAAGATCAGTGCTGTGACATCTGTGAATGTTTTGAGGTATCTTTTCTCTTTTATTTTTTTTCTTTTTCTTTTTTTTTTTTTAAAATGTGTGGTAATACATATTGGAAATTTATCTCTGTATCATTGAAGAAACCTGTTCCTGATCCATTTAAACCCTTGGTATATTTTTCTGGAGTGCTGCCATATTTTCCTAGGGCTAGAATCAACTAAATTTAGATACCTGCTTTCTTAGGACCCAGCAATGGACTGCCACAGCTTCCAAATTTGATGATGAGTGTGTTCGTGCCTGAAAATGAGGCTGAACACAAGTTAAGCTCACTTGCAGGGTTCTTGTGCGAATTGGAGTTTCTTGGCCTGAATACATCTTGCAGCATCAGGTTGAATCCTGTGAGTAGAGTAAGAACTCAGTCAGAATGAGCAAAAGAGAATTTGCTTGTAATTTGAACCTGTGCGATACCAGCAGAGAAGTGCAGTGCCACTTGAGCAGAGCACTGGTAGTCTCTCTGCATAGTGCAGCAGTGTGGAAAACAGGCCTGGCTATGTGTGGATTTGTAAGCAGTGGCACATGTCACACGGGATTAAGGACTCCTGGAAGGACACGCAATTTGTGGTGCTGCTCCCATTCTCCCTCCCAGCCGCCTTCAGTTCCCTGCTGGCCTCCTGCCTCCTCTGTAAAACTCCAGCTGAAATGGAGAAATGGGATGGGTGGCAGCATGCCAGATGCCCAGGCACCAAACGCCGCTTATATCTCTGACGGACACCCTGTCGTCCATCCCGGGGGTGACTCACTTCTTCATGCCTCGTGTAACTCAAAGAACTTATTCACTCCTGGACAAATTTGTGCAAATATTGATATAGCTGCCTCGTTTTGCATCGGCCCTTTTGAGGCTTGGCTTTTTGTTTAGGTTAGTTGGCTGGTGATTTGCCGCTACCATTATAACTTTCTTTGACTAGAAAGGTGTGAGTAGAACTGGTTTTTGCTGCTTCTGACCTAAGGTGAGGAAGTGTCTGCTCTAGGGAAAAAAGCATTTGGAAATACTTTGGAAAGCCAACTTGAAAGTTATGATCTGGAATCTTAGTGCTCTCTGAAAACCAAGAAGAGGCTTTGTTAAAAGATGTTGAAATGATTATTTATTTCCACTTTGCTGGGTTTGATTTTCAGCCAGTTTTGTGACTTGCAACTGAAATCAGATTAACTTTATTCTGAAATTGTTGTCTAAAGACTCAATGACCTAATTTATTAGCCTGAGCTAGGTTTTATCAGTATTTACTGGAAAATAGCAGCAGTGATTTTACAATAATTTTGAAAATAGTGGAATTACATTGTCTTAGGAAATGTTGACATTGTTGACAGTTTTTCACAAAGAACTTCTGTGCTTATTTAAAGATCATTTTTTAGGAAAAATATTTGGATGAAAAGTACTGATGTTGAATATTTGAATGAATTTGCTTCTTTGGTGGTAAAACTGGTATAAGTGAATAAGAGTACATAATAAGTGTGACAAATTTTGATTTCAGTAAGATTTTTGATACTGTCATAATATGATATTTTTTATAACCAAAGGGGAGGAAATATGGTCTAGATGAAACTATCACAAGGAGTTGATGCATAACTAATTAAAAAAGAAAAGCTGCATTCAAAAAAGAGTTATCCAAGTTTAGTTATCATACCAGGGAGATATTGCAAGTGAGGTCCCTGAGGTCAGTTCTCTGTCACTTCTATTCACTATTTCCATTAATGAGCTGGACGATGTAGTAGTATTTATAAAATGTGTGCGTGACACCAGGAGTTTGCAGGCTGTTTGTAGGACGTGATCAGAATGAAAAATTATGTTGGAAAATGGAAGTAATGTTGCAAACCTGTAAAATAGCAGCTAGTCAGATTTGTGCTAGAGGAAGAAGAAACCAAAGACAAAAACATAAAATAGCTTTTCAGTTTTATTGCAGAAAAGTGTGAAAGGTGACAAACTAAGTGAACCAACAACAAGCTGTGTCTGTTTGAAAAAAAGGTCATCTGGGTGTTAATATTAGCAGGGTTGAAATGTGCAAGATCAGAAGATGATTATTTCTTTCCAATTATGCCCATGAAGCTTCAGCAGGAATACTTTGCTTTAGTTTTGGGCATCTCATCCTGAAGCCTCCAGGCAAACTGAACATGGGTCAGGGAACAGCAATGGGGGTGACAAGGGATTTAGAAAGTTATGAAGAATGTGCAAGGGATTGGATTTGTTAGTGTAGAAGAAGTAAGTTATGGGAGACAAAATAGGGATGCTGAACTGTGCATAGATTTTTACAGAAAGCATCAAGTAAGGCAGCTTGGCTTGGTACAATCTAAGTCCATGTGATTTCATTGAAAGCTTGTCTATTATTTCCTCTCTCTCTCATGGGGAAGCGTAGTTTTACCTTACAACAATGTGATAGAGCAAAAGGAAGTATTTTTGTGTCCATTTAAATTACATGATCATATATTTCCTTTCTTTCTCTACAGTGTGTGTACTGCTATTAGTTACCTTTTTCTTCCTCTAAAACAGCATCTGTAAAACTCACTAGGTTGGTATTGGTGCATAACAACCATTCTTTGAGAAGAAAATTATGGTGAAAATGTTTTATTCATTATCTCTTCTATCATAAATCTCTATCTGGAGCAAAAATCCTGACCCTGAATCTTTCTCAAGAACTGATGAGCCTGTGGCTATTCGGTTTTGATTGTATTGTTCCAATGATTTATGGCATGGCCTTGGGTGAATTGAACCTCCACCTCAATTTCCCTGTCTTTAGCTGGAGATACTAGTACTTCTCCTGTGAGTTAAGCCTGAGAGTTAATCTGTGTAAGACTGCCCTGACAATGTACAGTCCTCAAGCACTTGTCTAACAGAATCTTAAAAGTTTAGCTGTCACATACCTATGACTCAGTAAGTAGTTGAAAAATAGACCTTATTTATGATGGGACTAAGTTTTAAAGTTTGGGTTTATTTTTTTTTGTTTGTTTGTTTGTGGGGTTTTTGTTTTGGTTTGGGTTTGGGTTTTTTTTTGGTTGGTTGTTTTTTTTAAGCACTCTGTAAACTCATGTTTCTCAGTCTTATGGCTGGAATAGGCCATTTTGGTTATTTTATTTTTGGGGCTGATAGTATCAGGCATGAGAGGAGAGAGCTCTGGAAAAGGCCTTTGTTTGTAAAGGTGGATTATTCAGCTGTAGTTGGACACTATAACTTATTACAATACATGCTCTGCTGGCAGCTATAATAGTAGAGCAAGCCCTGCTGGAGCTCCAAAAATCTGGGATGGGAGTCTGGCCAGAAAAACTGAAAGCCTTGAAGTATATTCCATGGCAAGCAAAGAGAGGTTACATTTCCCCTCAGGTGTCTTACATTCAAAAGTGATAATTACCATCAAAACAGATAGAGAAGATAAATGTTGGATAACCTGGCAAGCAACCCAACTTGCTGTCCGCCACAAAAAGGAATGCCTGCCCAGTATATAAAATGATGTGTTGATTTGATAACAGAACACAAATGCATTAAAAAGTAGTTGGGGAGACCCTGCTTATTTTATAGTATGTGAGATAATAATGTCATATCAATAGACCGGGGGGTCATGCTGCAATTCCAGTATTTATCTTAGTTGTAAGCAGTCTCTCATTAAGGAGCTGAAGTGTCTTTACTTTGAAATGAGACTGATAAAGGCTGTGACCACTTAGGCTTTTGAAAAATGTGTAGCCTGATATGATGATAGTAGATAGAGGAGAGTATTTCTGTTGGGTCCTGACCTGTGCGCCTCCATTTCATTAATTCACTGAGCAATATGTTTAAACTAAAATAAATACTGTGGTCCAGTTGGAAACATCTCATTGTTGAAGAATTTGGCCTCTTTCATGTCCATTTTATTTCCTATGTGATCTCAGCCAGTGAACAGTTAGTAATGTTCTCACATTTTTTCTCAATGGGGGAATCTTTCTCCACAACTCAGAATTAACAAGATTTCTGTTCAGGAAATTATGTAGTCAGTGAATGCAACCATTTGGCTGAAAGGAGGGAAATAATAGTCAGGAAATTAACTACACCATGTTTTGGTTCAGTTATTTTCCTTACCCTTTCCCATTCCCACAAACCCTCTGAAAGCACCAAACCCACTCCAAGTGTTAGTGTGAGAAACCACTTTTTGCTTGCAAGTGAAATGTATTTGCTCCCACGGTGTTGTAGTTTTATGCTACACAGAGTACATGTGGATTTTGTGGCACATACATGGAATAAGCCCACCAGGCATTCAAATAATTTGGGTTATGGAGTCAAATGACAGAAGCTGGACATTTCTTCAAAAGAGGCTGCTGGTGTACAGCTGAATGCACACAATCAATGTATTTAATTGTCCACAGTGTGCTGCACACTTGTCCTTAAGAAGGCTCCTTTACTGTCTGCTCCCAAGTGCTCAAGCAGCTTTATGGACAACTTCCATCCCATACCTCTCACCCAGGCTGAGCTGCTGTCAACTTCAAGATGCGGAAGTTCTGCAAATGTAGACATTTATAGGCTTCATTGCTGGGCAAGTCTCGCTGAAGCCCATGTATGCTGCTTGACTTCACTGCTCTGGAATACCCTAACAAGGACTCGGATTCTCCTCTGCCTGAGTTTTAGCAGCTGGACTTCAGAGGGTCTAAATCAGGAAGAGGAGCCCCAAGAGGCAGGGCCTGAGCAGCGCTGGCCCCTTGCCCAGCTCTCTGCATGCACAGCCTTTCCTGGGTGCCCCTGGGGCGCTGCCCTTGCCCGCGGCGGCAGCGGGAAAGTGTAACTGCAGAGTCTGGCTTCAGTCGCTGGTACCTCGTGTAGGTCATGCTGGCAGCACCTATTGTTCTGGAGCATTTGAAGGCCATCCAAGTTTTGGCATCATTAGATTATTGCCATGGTGCTCAGGCTGCAGATCCTTTACAATAAAGGGGTTTTACTTTATGTTCAATCAGTATGAGCTGTTATCTGCAGCTTTCATCTAGTCTCCATTAATGAAAGAACAAATAATTCCAGGGACTAAATAGATGTTTGACCATTCAAATACATGCAAAGTGATACGATTTATAAATGGGAGGAAGTTGTTTTGCAAGCCTAGGGTTCCATTTGCTGTGGAATTTAAAGTTAGCAGTGTGAATCCATCTAAATCCTGAAATATTAGACTTCAGAGAGCAGGTTTTTTCATACTTCAGCTGCCTTTCAGCTGAAAGCTCCTAATGGCTGATATTTCTAAATACTATTCTGTTTCATTAGAGGATGATTATTTATTGATACTATTAACACTGCAGCAAGGAGGAAAATAGCAATCTATTCTCCATGATTTTGCTGACTGAAAAAGAAGGAATAGGCTTGAACTGCAGCAAGCAAGATTCAGGTAAGTCTTTGAGAAAACATTGCATGAAGAACAGAGAGGTCTGAAGAAACTGGGTATCTCCACCACTGTAGACATTCAGGAAGAGGTTATACATATCCATTGCAGAAATGCTTTTTAGGCTTGATGTTGCCAGAAAGCATGGGGATGACCACTTGAGATACCTTCCAACAGTATTTTCTATTTTTATAGCTAACAGAATGCTGAAACTTGCTGTTGAAGTGTCCTGGCAAGGGAGATGTTTTCCCTTTAACTGAGTCTGTGCATGGGATTCTTCAAAGTGAGGGATATAGAAGGCACAACTGGAACACCCGTGCAAGTTTTACTGCAGCATAGCCGATGATTGCCAAAGTATTGCATCCCAGCCTGGCTTTCCAGCGGTTCCAGCACTGTGGCAGGCCTCTTGGGTTTGGATCATCGCTTGCCCTGACACTGCTCCTGAGGGTCACAGGGGGCTGTTTTGCTCAGGGCCAGAAATGTGACTACAGCTCAAGAATTCCAGACTCTGAGCTGGTGAGGTGTTTTGAGCTGGCTTCTTTGAAGTGATTCAGGCAGGGCTCAGCAGCAATGACACTAGTGCTGAACTCCTGCTGTACCAGCACAACTGAGAATGTGCTGCCCCTTTCCCGCTTTTTCCATCCCAGAGTTATGCATTACTCTGTTTACCAAAACCATGTTATTTACAGCTACAGAAGCTTTGGCTGAGCTGAGTCTGGGTTTTGTCACAGCTGGAGAGCAGCTGCAGAGCATCCTTATGAACTCTCCACCCTGGAAACTGAGGCACCAAAGAATGAAGGTAAAAACAAGCCCAGATGTTGCCTGTCTGTTTGACCTTTCTGTCCTGCCATCACTCAGCTTTTGCTGGTGGGTGGGAAGCTGTCAGTGTTCATGACAAATCAGGGGGGCAGTTAGGTCTAATTCAAGTTGCTATGGAAAAACCAAGGTTTAGGGGGGAAAGTAACCTGGTCCAACTATACTTTCTGCAATGGAAGAAACTTCACTGCTAGTGAAGTCAGACATGTGCTCAGCATGTGATTGGGGAAGGGATAAAAGACCAGTGCATTTTGACAGTGTCATGTTGAGGTATTAGGTGATGGCAGCAAGAAACAAGGACTTTTCCCTCTCCCTGTGGTGAGTCTGTTCCTGGAGGGCCGGAGGGATTTGGAACAGTTCTACCATCACTGAAGGGTGTCTTCCATGGAGGCTGTCAGAGAACTAAATATACCTTTGTTAATGACAGTGATTTCATTAGAGTGTGAAAATGAGGTAAATATTTATAATACACAAATGATAACGATGGACATTTTCTTTTTAATGGAAGGAGGTATAAATAGCAGGAATGAGATGAAAATGAGAAGCAAAACTTAGGCTACATGTAAATGGAAAAATCCTAACATTGGGATTACAGGATCATCTCCTCAGGGTAGTAGTGGAAGCCTGTAGTTTAGGACTCGAACAACCAGACAGAGAAGGAGCACAAGGTAGCACGTCAGGGAACAGTTTTGCCTTTTGCACTTGGATTTCCTCATAAGGCTCCTTTGCCACCACTTCTCCTTGAGGATCTGAAGGAATGTTTAATGTTGACGGCTCTGCCAAACTGCAGCTTTGGGAATTCTTATCTATCCTCAAAGTCTTATCTTTTACTTCAGTTGTTTATATTTCCTGACTTCCTGTCCGCAGTGCTTATCCAAGTTTATTGTGCAGTTTTACTATTCCTTGTTTAACAATTGCTCCTTTGCGCTCAGGAGTTGGCAGTGCTTCAGCAGTGGGTGATTTCTCTGCTTATCTTTACCACCTCCTTCAGGTGTTAGAAGTAACATGCTAACCTTGGAACTATCTCAGCAATCCCAAGAAGCAAATTTTTCCATAGATTTGCTATTCCTTTTTTACTTTTGTAGCAACCTTTTTATTTGTAGCACAGTTCTGGACTAGACAGGATTCTTGCATTTCTCTACTCATGTAGTTTTATTCTTGTTTGGCCAGTTGGTGGGTTGGGGTTTTTTTTGTTTTGTTGGTTGGTTTTTTTTCCTCTGATCCATTCTAGGCAAAGAAAGGGTTAACTAGTCTCCGTAAAACATTGACAGTCACTAGGGACTGCTGCAACTGAGATGAAAAACAAGACTGCACCTGTATGCTGGCAATTTCAGATAGATTCTGGTCAACTATTTTTCTCTAGTGCTTTGTTCTGCCAGCTGCCTCAGTGCTTTGGATGCAGGTGGAAGGATGGACTTTGCTATCTATAAAAAAATTAAATGGTGAAGACCAACTAACTTCCATCGCACCTCCCCAGGGATCAAAGTGATTGGATTTCCACAGAACATGGCAAAACAGAAAGCAGGCTGCATGTGCCATGTGCCTATGTTCCTAACTACTGCAGGGAGGTCTCCACTCTAAAAGAATAGGTGCCAAATTTTCCCTCTCTCTCTCTCTCTTTTTTTTTTTTTTTTTTTTTTTTTATGGGGCAGTGGAAGCACAGAAGGAATCCTAAACTGATTGACCATAACTGAAGGGATAAGCCACCCCTGTGTAACACATACCATGCAATGTCACTACTGTAGTTCCTCAACATAGGAGCTGTTGTAGCTCTTCTGACAATCCAAAGCAAAGCAATGAATTGCTTGGCAGCTCTACCTGTACAGCTTGATATATGCTTGTGAAAGAAGTTCTCACAGATACCCTATAGATTTATGTCATCACATGGTAGTTTATGATGAAAATAAGTAGTCCCACCTGATCGTGAATGTGCCTTCATTGCCTGTTGTGAGCAGGAGATAACACATGGACCCTTTGAAGGTGCAAGATCTATTCTTGCAACAACCCAGTACTATTAAATAATTCTCATAGCAGCAAATTCAGCTTGACCCAATGGAAATTTTCTGGGGTTGTGTGACGCTGTGTCATACAGTAAGGTTCCCCGTGACATTTTTGACTGGTGCTGTGATAGAAATAAACAATAGGTAAATAGCAGTATTAAGAACTGAGATATTTAAATGTGAGTGGAACATAAGACTTGCAGGATAACAACCTCCAGAAAAGGGCCTTCAGCAGGAAGAAAACCTCAAAATATCCATCGGAAAAGTTAAAGAGTTACGCACTGTTTGTGTGGGTTTTGAAAATAATGTCAGAAGCAAATGACATCTGACTTTTTCCCCCTGCTTTTTTCAGTGATACGAGAAGATGTTTAATTTAGGTTGTTTTCTTGGGTTGTTGTTTTACATCACTGCTCTATAAGCCCACACCTTCAAAGTGCCACATAAAAAGAGGAAAAAATACAGAAGTTGCTAAATGGAGATCAGTGAGTTACAGCAGCTGAAAATAACTCACATGTATATTGCATGAGGTATGGGGGGGACTTTGGAGGAGGTAGCTGGGTTGGTTTTGCGTAATTTTATTTTGAGCTGCCTATGACCTTCTAATGCTAATCTGTCTTTAAACAGAGTATATTTATATGTATAACATGGGTAGCTGGCTACAAAATAACATTTGGTATTAAGAAAGATTAACTAAATCTCACATGTCAAAGCTTGCAGCACCCCAAAAAGAATGTCTTTGCCTCTTCTCCATCACTGCAGAAAATACTCAGCTGGTTTGCAGATAATTCTCACCTGTCTCTACAGCAACAGGTACCGCCACCTGCTGTGTCAGGCAAAATAGGATAAAGACTTGGGTTGAGGCTCTTACCTGGTTTACTATATACACACTGTGCTCCTATGCATCTGTGCTGTTTAGGCTTTCTGGCGTGTGGTGTTATTGCCACATTTAACTTTGTGTAGGAGGTTTTGCTGGTACTCATTTTGCACCACTACTTTCATATGTAGTCATGGGACAAGACTTCGTCATGCATGTGTCATGTAATTAGTGAATGCTCTTGTGCCTGTGATTGCCTAAGGGTGCAAATGAGGTTATGCTTTCTTGCTGCAGGGAAAATCAAAGTCGGTAATATCTCTGCATTAGTTCAACCATTGATCTAAGAAGCTGTATCAGGTAGTCTAATAAAAATATTGCTCTCCCTGTAAACCTTGTCTGACTCTGTAGTAAATGAGTTACTTTTCCTGATAGCTGATGAGAACTTGCATGGTGCTTGAAGAGTTTCTGAACTTTCTATCCCCACTCCACAGTTTTATCTTATGTTTGGCAGAATATTGGCATCATTAAGATAAATGACTCACTGTTTTTCTTTGGTATGGAGAGTTATATAAAGCAGTTGCAATCCTATTCATATGCCTCATTTTACATCCAGATGTATTAATAATGTAATTTTGTTTTGCAAAGAATGGATTTACTGTTGTGTTTACAATATGTATTTTCTACCATAGGTGCTATTTGTAACTGGCCAATTTTATGTTACTGTGAGCTCATATTTGACATAATTTTCAAGTTATTTCAAATTGTTCTCCACTGCAGACATGCATTTAGTATAAGTGGTATAGTCTGTGTAAAATGGTGGAGATAAAACCTGAAATACTCTAATCCATCAACAAATAGTGCTAACTGCAGAAAGTGAATGCTGATTGCTTAAACAAATAAGCAAGCTTTTACCTCAGAAGGACCAAACCTGAAAGGCAAGTGTGATTTCCTTTTTAGATGTCCAAACTTTGCAGGGGGCAAGTTAGTGGAAAAGACCTGAGTTGAATGCTGTGCTGTTTTGCAGTTAGCCTTTCACTTGGCAAAGCTTTGGTTTTAGCCCTCATTGAATAGGCTTGCATATGAGCTTGCACTGGGAATGGCATCCAATGGCATGCATTTTGTAGTGTGGATGTAGAAATATTCTTGACAGACAGGTGGTACTGGACATGTCTGATGATGAGGAGGGGTTTGATGCTCCACTTATTGAGGAGGTTGATGGATTCCCTAGTTCAGCCTTTGTGTTTTATTCATTTTGGTCTGTCCTATGAAATATTAAGATTTTTTCTAGACAGAAATCCCAGGGCTACTAATGTCATCTTTGCCATATTGAAAAAAGAAAACTGACCATTCAATTCTGGATCCCCTCACAAACCTATGCAAGACTTTTTGTATAACAAAACATCTAGTTACCTCACTGCAACAAAAGTATGTTCATCGGTAATAACCAAGTCCATAGGATTGTATGAGTATTGCAATGCTGATTTTCAAAAGTAAAAATTACTTAATGAATCCTGACATTGACTTAAAGGGACTGCCATAGCTCTTTGGATGCCTGGAATAAGATCAGTTGAAGGTGTCAAATTATTTTCCCTGCCAAAAGTTTGACTGTTAGAAGACCACAGTACAAAACCATTGCAAATTTTTCTTTTAACAACACTCACTTCTGAGGGTTTCTTTTGTGTGGGAAAATTGTATGTGTCTAAGTGATATGAAGCTATATTTTCTGTTAAGGCTAAAGTACAGGGGTTTCTGAAGTACTGAAAAAGTGCTGAAATAGCATAAGTGTTTCTGAAGAAGTTTCACAGATCTCATCCCTATATTTGCTCTAACTGCAGTTCTCTTGTAATGCTATTGAACTATTCCAGTAGCCTTATTATGATCAGATATGAATATGGGGAATAAATTATGATATTCATAATGAACTAAGTACCTAAAATATAAATAATAGTGTGGTTAGTGAAGCTTTGCCTATATTAATATGCTTAATGCAGAAGGGCATTCTGCATATCTGTTCAGTAAAGGCATTTGCATCTTTTCAATTACTTTGCTTAAATGTAAAGTATTGGTGTCAAGTGTTGCCCATCTTTTGAATAATCAAAAGGTAAATTATCATTTAAAGTATAAATTAAAAGATCATTAAGGCTTGGGAGTGCAGTACTTCAAAGTTAGGGGAGTCAGAATTGAGGTTTGACATGCAATTAATTCACCCTCCCCTCATTCCCCACTTTTCTGTATATTCATTACAATACTAATCTTATTTACACAGACACATTTATGTGTGTGCACACATTCATACACACATTTACATCTGGCTCATAGCCAGTAATTCCCATGGATCCCAACTTGCCTTTACACCCACCTTGCTCTGCATCCTTCCACATTCGTGTTGGGCAACCTCATCCTTCCCATGTAGGCTTAGTGAGGGGACAGCAGGGCAGCCCTGCTTAGAGACCAAGGCAGCTCAGCTGAGCCCCTGTGTGACATTGCATTGTCCCCTACCTCAAGGAGCAGGGTAATAGATGACCAGCTGCAGCCTCCTACCCTCAGATGGGTGGTGCATCCTGCCCAGAAGGTCTCAAGGAGGGGAGCTGCCAAACTGAGGTGAACTCCTGGTGCTCCTGTGCAAATGAAGTCACAAATGATACTTCTGCTTAAAGTTTCAAGTCCCTGATCATCAGTGTAAAGGCAGGAGAGTTTCTTAATTGAAACCAATGTAAGAATATTTTAACTGGCTATTATGGTTTAAGATCAAATGACAGTGGGGAGCCTAAATGGGTTTTTAATCACGGTATATGCAATGCAAAAGAAAAGTCAGTTAAAGTTCACAGACTCATGCTATGCTAACTAGGCCTACTAGGGCAAAGAGAAACGAGTTTTTCCTCAACCTCATTCTCAGAAAGGGCTGAACCATTTCTGCTACAACTCTTTTTTTTTTGTTCGATTTTTCTCTTTATTTTTTTTCCATTCTAGAGTGTGTGCCCTAGTCATTCTCCTACCTGTGGTTAGTGCTATTCAAAGAAGACACGCTGCAACTGAAACTCTGAGCTCCCTGCAGCTAATCCAGTACCACCTTGGTTGTCTGAGAATCCTGAAAATACTTAAAATAAACATGTTTTTCAAGGTGGACAAGGCTGCCTTCCTAATATCAGAATGAGAAAAAGAAATCTTAACTAAGAAGAGTCTAGGTTTTCATCAGAACCTTGCATATGACAAACTACCCTGAAATGTGTTGATAATTTATGTGAATATTTTTTCTACTGAAGAACATTCACCAGTGTGAATGAAGAAAATTTTTGGCTTACCATCAGCAATTTTGTGGTGGACAATGATTGTGCAAGACATGCATGAAGATGAAAATGGTTCACTCTTCTCTGTATGTAGAAGGAACATGTGACTGAATTGTTATGTCTGGAGTACAAGTTCTGATATTTTTTCAAATCTTAACAGTGACTTGCTGAAGCCTAAAATAACCAGGGCTTAGACTATTCATGTTTTGTAATATTCTTAGCACCCAATAAGTAATCTGTGTGTGCTTTTTTCACAAGACCTTGATGAACAATTCTGAAAAATAAAGCTGTGTCATAAATTACATCAGTCCCAATGAAAATGCAACAGTTGTGCAGCCCTGAAAGCTGTGGATTCCCAGACACCTGAGCCACATTGTGAGGCCAAATATTCACAGGATGCCCTGGAGCCCACAATTTTTTCAGTCAAACTTTCTAAATCCTCCTGAAGAAGATGTCTGCGACACAAGTTGACCAAGCATATTGTCCGATCAGCATGGACAGCTGTGGCTTTAAACAATGACAGCCATTGTTAGGTCAATTTTAAAGTAGGTCCTTAAAGTTAATGTGATTATGCAAATGTGTCCCTAACTACCATGGCTGTCTTATATCCTTCACAAATGACTGCATTGTCACTTTTCATTATGTGCATACAGTCCTGGTGGTTTGGTGGTATCATTGTATCTCTTGGAAATGGACCATGTAAAGGCCATTCACTGTTGGCACTGCATTGTGCTTTTCCCCAAGCAGGCCAACCTTGACCCACAAATGAGGGTGGCAGAGATTTTCAGGCCGAAACCTGTGTGTGTTATTCACATGATTACTCCCATTGACTTGGCTGGAAACTCTTGCAGCAGGCATGGAAGAATTAGGTTAAAATACGGTTGTGAAATTAAGTCCTATCTGGACAATCCTCTGACAACCTAACTTCTAAGATAAAAGGTTTTGTGTGAAATCAGTTGCAGCATAAATTCAAAAATTAATCCATTATTCACTGGGGAAAAGAAAACATGTCAGACAACTTCAGTGTACATTTGTTTCCATGGTGTCTTTATTATTATGATTATTATTAATATCATTTTAATCATGAACTACCCTTTTACAGAAACCTATCACCACAAATGAAGAAGCTGAGAAATCTCAGGATCTTTGTGTTCTGGAAGGAGGCAGATTTTCAGACGACTCATCAGTTGGGGGACATGACTGATTTCAGACTCTTGGTTGCATTGCTTTCAATGAAAACTAGTGATTTGCAGTTTCAGTTCTCATCAGAGAAGACATTCTCACAGAAATTTCTTGTTTGGATGGTTTTCTCTTTTTCTGACTGCGAGGTCTGATGTTTATCTGAGTTCTGTCCTTTATTTTTGGTTCTGGTGGCCAAGAGTGTACATGACCCAAGCATATGATACACAGCCTATGATAGATTCAGGCTGCTAACTGGGATTTGGGCCTCCTCAGTAAAATATCACTCCCTTGTTTCTAACAGGATAAATAAGTATATACACAGAGGGAAAGAGAGAGAGAAAGGCATGAATATATTTGCATACACTTACTTAGCTTAAGTAAATGTAAAGGAAAATCATCACCTCTCGGGGAAGTCAGTGTTTCTCCTTTTGCTGACTTGCAGCATCTCTCTAATGAACACATTAGAAACTTCCTCAGAAGATTCAAGGACTTGGAAACTGCAAGGGCAGCACACTCAGTGGCTTGTTGATGTTATTCTACATGCAACTTCTCATAACATCCTCATCACTGTAACACCTGAACATTTTTCCAGAACTAGGGTGACCTTGGCCAGCCTGTGTACACACAATAGAAATCTAGTTGGTCCAAACCTACACACATAGCAGATGGGCTTTCCTTCTTCCACAGAGCCTGGTTCTACTGGAAAGGTTGGATTAGGGTGTGAAAACCTGCTGGGTATAGCAAGGAAGAAGCTGTAGCATCTTCAGCATCAACTTCAAGAGGGTACAGGGGCACATTTGGGACATTCAGCCTACTGGAACACTTCCTGTGCTCTAGACAAAAGTAGATTTCTGCTACTGGAAGTATCTTGAAAAAAATCAGTTATGGGTGTTAAAGAGAAAGGAAGAAGAGCTTGTACCACTGACAGGAAGACAAACCAAAGTATCAAATAAATTTTCACTTTTAGTCCATTCAAGCTGTCAAGTTGCTGGATTGATCAATTGCCAGAGAGGATGGTAACAAGTAGTTTTTGAATATCAGACAGACAGCACAGCAAAACTTTGAAGTGACAAGTTATCAAGGGAGGGCAGCACCAGAATAATACATCATCTTATTTTAATCATCAAGTTTGCTGCTTTGTGATGCCTGTGGCAAAATTGCAGTGCAGCTGTGTGTCAGGTTCACTCCTCTCTCATCATATTGGGTCTTGTTCTGAGACCCAAACAGTACCTATGCCAACTGGATGCAATGAAGGTTTGTACTAGAAAGCCACATGTCTCAGAGCAGTGATGGAAGGATGACTATCACAGCAGTTCTGTAGCTTATCACCATACAAAACTGCACTTGTATTTGTTATGGGTTTTCTGTTAGAGGATGTGGCCACAAATCAGAGGTTGGCAAGGAAAGAATTACTCTAACCTCTTTGATTAAAGAAAGTTAAGGCTGTGCCTGCATCAGTGACAGCTCAGAAGGTGAGCCTGTGAGTTTCTGCTCCTGGAGTGCCACTGTGGGACCCTTGTAGGGCAGCAGAAGACTTCATCCGTATCCTGGGCAGGCGGGCAGCTGCTGAGAAGGTACCAAAGCTGGGAATAACATGGCCTGTCCTGCCAATTCCTGGTGGGCCTCCTAGCCAGAGGCAAATCAACTCCAGTGAAAGGCTTTTGTGTACCTCCTTGACTGGAGGATGTTTCTTGAGATACAACCAGAGCTCTCTTTTCAGTGAAGGTGATCCTGAACCTGGGGATAGCAGGAGCACCATCCTGAGTCTGTGGCACCTCTGCTGAGTGGGAGTGGCAGGAGCCCATCAGCCATGGGCGGGGAAATGATCTGTGTGCTTAGCCCTGACCAAATATGGGCTTGGGCTCACTGCTCTCATGGTGATGAATGGGTTTTATTTTCAGCAGTGTTTGGGCCAGACCCCTTCAGGGGTGTGTGCCTTGCTGAAACAGAGCTGAAGCTGGTAGGAGTGCAGAGTGGATGGCCAGTATCAGCAGAGCAGAGCAGAAAAGCAAAGAAAAGTATCATCTCTTTTCTTTATTATTTCACTGAAGGATATTTTAGGCCTTTGCAACAAACCATGGCTGTTTCTCAGTTTAATTCTTCGGTGCAGCAAGGCTTGCAAGGGTGGGCAGGTAGGAACATAAACCTCCTGCAGAGTTCCATTTCCCAGGTGGCAGCATATGCTAGCAGTACCTTTATCTGCACATGAAGGTTGAGCCAGCACCTCAGAGGTCTTTACCTTGAGCTGGTAGGAACACAGATATCAAAAACCCATCACTGAAATACTTAAGGCCTCCCTGCACCTTCAGATAACTCCTGTACTGATCTACGCTGATGAGAGAGTTAATGAAACATGAAAGAGAGGCAGCAGGCAGGAAAGCACACCTGCAGGCACCCTGTCAGAGCTCTTTGGGGACTGCCTGCATCGGGAGGGCCATAGCAGGCTTGCAGCTGGGCTGGCAGGAACCGGGAGATGCAGAGGTGGTCTCTATGGTTAGTGTAGAAACCTGTCTGGGGACAGCTTCCTGAAACTTTCTTCTTCATCTTCTTCAATTCTCTGACAGATGTGTGTGCAAGAGCACATCTTGGAGCTGTGGTGGTGAGTAGTGATTGAATCAAGTAGTAAAAGTTGTTTCCCCATGAAACGAAATTTCCTTGGGTGTGAGTCGAGCGAGGCTGTAAATGAGCACCTGTGCAGTCTGAGAAGGGGAGGCTCATTTACAAAACAATTAAAAAGTCAGCAATTATTCTGATACTCAAATAGATTGGAAAAATGCCTTCTAGAAATGTCATGTATCAAGAGGGATTCTAAAAAAAAAAAAAAAACCAAACAAAAAACCCGCAAATAATTTATGGAAAAATAATAGCACGGTGAATACATTTTGCAGCCCTTAACAATGAGCTGCATAAGCACTGCCAGCTTGCAAATATGTCTGAAGGCAGAATTTGGATCTCTATGGTCTCTCTTCATTATCTTACCTCCATCAGTCAACCAGAGCAAAGAAGTCACAAGCAAGTTTATGCTGGTAGTAGGGTCTTCAGTGAAAACTGCTGAGACATCCAAGTCAGGTTCAAAGAAAAGAGGCAAACAAAGGGAACAAGTACATTTGGTCAGGAAACATGACTTCCTTTTGAATTAAGACATTAGCCTGGTGATTGAAAGATGTGACCAGCGTCTTTCCTTGGCCACCCAGGCAGGATGCCACCATTGCTCTGGAGCGTGTGGGCCACTGCCTGACTCCACTTGTGCTAGGGAACAAGGACACAGGCAAAATGCAGACTGGTGCCATCGTTCTTTCCCAAACTGAAATATTTTTAACATGCTCTTCAAAACACAAAACAGCAACCAACAAAAAAACCCCAAACCCCAATACACTTTAAATAGATTTCTAGGAACAAGGCTTTTTTTCTGTGCTTTTCCATCATAGCTGTCTCAAATCAGGACTGAGGCAGAAACACAATTAAATACGGCAGGAGTAAGAGGTGATGATTATGATGCTCACGTCACAACCCTACAGAAACACCCTTTGCTTATGTGTCTGACTGTGTGGGCTTGAGGGAGGGCTGATTGCCATTGACTTAGCTGGCATGGATAAAGATCAAGATTACAAATACTAAGAAAAAGCCTTCTGGCTTTTTTGAAGGATCACTCTATGCTACAGAATATTCAATGCTGTGCTTGGACTCTGCTTTACGCTCAGCAGATTTGTTATTTGGCTCCTAACTACAACGTCTGGTTCTTTCATTCAAGCTGTAATTTCTTTTTCCCAAACCACTCCAAGCTCTGGCCCTGTTTCAGTTTAGGCTTACAGCTGTCACGTAGGTCAGACCTGTGGGAATTGAACCCCTGGGATTCTCTGCATAGAAAGCTGCAGAATTACAGGGAATTAGCTGGGAAACACCTCACACTCTCGTGTTTTCCTTTATTTTTGCCGTGGCTCCTTTGCCTCTTCATTTTTAATTAGTGGCACATGCTGAAATGATAATTTAAATTCTTTTCAGAAATCAAAAGAATTCCCACTGACAACATTATTAAATTATAATTACAGCGAAGAAAAAGGTTAATAGGAATTTGAGCCAAATATCTACTCTCCATTAAATGAGAACTTGACTGAGCCTGCTTTCATTTTGGCAGATTACTCTAGGTTTACGTGGGCCCAGGATGGCTATACACCTGTGCAAAGGGCCACTGCAAGGCCAAGTAGCTGTCACCAAGAGCATTTACAGGGACCTGCCTCAGGGTAGGTGTTGCCTGACCGATGCACAAGATGGAATTTACCAGACAGACAGGACTTCTCTTGGGCCTCTGAAAGATGTGCATTTCAGACAGTGAGCAGAGCACAGGCACACGGGGATGGATATTTGTGTGAGAAACACATGTAGGAGGTGGCACTTCGCTGCAGAGGAAATTTTGCCAGTATTGGTGAAGGGGAAATAATCAGGTTCCTGGGTACAGCATCAACTTCGCTCATTCTGAGCACCACAGGCATGCAGAAACATATGCAAATCAGCCTGAATCTACTAAGTGCTTTGCATTTGTAGTAAAATGAGAAAGGGGGAAAGAAACGTTTTCCTCTGTATTAGCTCTAAGTGTGCCCATCAACAAGACAATTATTGTAATATTTTTACATGTTTAAAATGGGTTTTAAAGCAACTGAAGGCATAGGGGGGGAAAAGCCCACTCCTTATGCTGGGCACCTGCAGCCTGAGCCTCCATGGTTCCCAGCACTGGGATAATGGTCTGTTTAAACTTAGTCAGGATTGGTTCAGTTAACACGGGAGTCCTACAAGGCAAGAGCTTTGCCTTGAAGACTGTTATGAGCTTGGTGTTTCTTTTTTCCCTTTTTTCCCCCCCTAAGCTGTAACACATTGCTTAAGATGTGTGGCATGCCTCAAGGCAGGCCTTTCCCTCTTCCCACGTTGCACTCCATTGCATCCTGCAGTTCTCTCTCCCGTCTTTCACAAGCGTTTTTCTGGCACGAGCCCACAGCTTCAGCACAGGCAAGTGCTCCCACAGACTTGCCCTTCTCTGCAATCCATGCCCAGCACCAGAGTCCTGCCTGCAGTACCCACTGAGAAACTCTCTGGGGGCTGCCTCTCTCCAGCCCCCCAGCATTTGGTTGAAAGCCCCAGCAGCACACGGGGGATAGATGGGAAACACACGCAAAACTTGGAGGGGACTGCAGCAAGCACTGGTCTCTTCTTGCATTGAAAGGTAAAAGCACACCAGAAGGGACCTTTGCAGAGGGTGAAAAAGGCCTTTTTGCTCCTCCTTTTCTGTGCACTGCATGGTGTGAAGGCCAGTGTGTGACTTCAGCTGGAGGGACTAGGCAGGCTGCTGGGGAAGGAGCAAAAAGGACTGGAAGGCACCTTTGGGGCTCAGCCCATACATGGCTACACTTCCATCACGGAGCTGAAGTCTGCTCTCATGAGTATCAGTCTGACTTTGAAGTACTTGCATAAACTTTCACTTCAGCAATTTATTTTCAAGCTACTCAATAAAATACCTTTTTTTTTTTCCCCCTGTCAGATTGCATCTTCTTGTTTGTTTTGTCAGGAATTGCTTTTATCTCTAGCCTTCCTAGGGCTGACTGTCACTCAGCACTTCAGCTGCATGAGGCTCTGCAGGTCTGCTCAATTATTTACTGTGCAGTATAACACAAAGTATATTCTCACCTCTGTTTCCTTAAGACAAGTGTGAAAAAACCCGTTCTACAGTATAAAAACTCCAGAATATTTTCCTCTTATTCAATTGGTTCCTGACCTGACAGTCTTAGATGAAAAAGTAAATTAGCCAGCATTCTGGGAGAAGAGCAGTTTTGCACAAGAAGTGCAGTAAGTCTGACTGAAACTGACCCAGACTTCAGTGTCACTAGAGATGTGCCTTGAGACCACAGCATGCTCAGTACTTACTGTTTTGTGCTGTGTTCCTTCCACTTCCTTAGCAATCAATGAGAACCGAGGATTTTGAGGCTATCTATGGTGTGCAAAACTCTATTCCTTACTTATCTAAGTGTGCTGGGAAAAACCTTCTTAGTTTGATTGTTGCCTTGAACACTACACACCAAAACAATAAGGACAAACAAGATTAGGAGATCATACAGTTTAAGTAAAAAAGAACACACTTTATTTATCTACAAGGCAGTACATTGTCATATAAAAAATTAAGTGCAGATGAAGCTGCACCAAATGCTATTAAGGCAGCAAATTCAGAGGCTGTTATAAAAAAATGAAACAATAAAAAAATAAAATCAGTGTTTTGCCATATCAATAAAGATTTGATACGGCAGTACAAAGAACCATGTATTTCTAAAAATCTGATTCAGTACACAAGACCCAAGTTAGGGAACAACTAGCTAGACATGGAACAAAAGAGACAACATGAACAAGACAGTGTTCTCCCAAACATATGAAGGTGCAATGCATGCTGTTACAAACCAATGAGAAACAAAACAACACATCTAGAAAAAAAAAAAATCTCCCAGGAACAGTGTTCAAAAATATTGCTTATAAAAAAGGGGAAAAATATAAATGATGTAAAAAAAATCAAAACAAAAAGGTCTGGAACGCTAGTGCATAGTCAATTAACTAACATCAACATTATTTGTTTTCTTTCCATATAAAGCTCTACTGCTCCTTTTACACTAGCAGCATGTCTACATGCTAAGGTCTGTAGCAGCAAAACACAGTATTCATTTGGCATTTACAAAATTAAATTACTGAATAAAAATATAATTTTTCTCATAAATCTATGTTTCATACAGTAATATTTTTTAAAGCAAGCTAATTACCCCCCCACCCCAACAGAAACACACAATGTATTATGGTCTAGAACCAAAACAGAAGAGAGTATTTCATGAGGCATGGATGTCTGAGCATTCACGATCTTGATCAGTTTTCCCCTTTTGCACAGATGAGCGTTTGTAGTAATGCTTTTCATTTCAGTATTTTACACCAATGCATTTTGTTCAGTGATTTAAAATATATCTGTTTGAGTACCTGCTCTTTTATTATTAAAAACATTTTAAAAAGAAACAAACCCCAACCCTTGGCTAGCACATCACTGAAATAACAATACTGGTGTATTAAGTCTGCTTGATCTCAAAAAGTACAAGTAAAACTGTCTTTCTTATAAGCCTGCCCTTAAGATCATTAATTACTGATTCAAACTCAATACCTAATAATTTAGGCAAGTATCATTAAAAAAAAAAACAAACAACTCTTAAGTTGGGTGAAATCCAACAAGAATATATATGCTGAGTGAGTAAATGCACTTTGTGCTGCTCCCAACTGTTGTACCACAACAAAGATAGGCTCTTCTCCCATTCATGAAAAGTTTTCGTGCAGAGGAACAGGAATTTCCCAGCAGAGGTGAAGTGTTCTCAAAACCATAATGCTTCTCTATTCGTCAACCTTTCACATCACCAGAGTCCGGGTGGGGAAGGTGGCCATGTACTTGTGCGCTTGATCCGTCAGAGCCATCTGATCCTCGATCTTCCCACAGGATGCTGACTCCCAGGCATTGTTCAGATGCTGAATTAGAAAAACAGAGAGATTTGGGTTGCATGTCATGTGATTTATCCATAGCCCCAACCAAAGTCGGGTGCCCTCCTAATTAACTGTTGCATGAACATGCAGAAGGATGTCGTCCCATCTCCAGAGAAATTGAAATCTCAACACTACAAGCAGAAAAATACCACTTCCGTTCCTCGGTCAGTGACCATAAGGGCAGGCAGACCAGATGACCTGCAGAGGGGCACACCACAAGAGCCAGGATCCAAACCTCCCCGCTTCTCTCTCAGCCAGTGCCTTTTCTATGAGGCCATATCTGTAGCCTTGCCTTTAATCCTTCCTTTGCATGAAAGGTCTAAAAGCGAATGTACTTGGCAGGTGGACTTTACAGTCACCAGAGCACAGACAGGCCGAAGCCCACAGCTACAATCTTCAGTGCTATGACCGTGCACAAATTCCTGCTGAACCTCTATTCTAGAAATACAGCTGTGCTGTCCCCGAGTTCCCTAAACCAACCCAACAACTGTGACAGCCTGACCACAGCTAACGAAAAGTCCCGCGCCCAAGGCTGCTTTCACCTGTGCGCAGCGATTAGCACATGCCCCTTAGCTCAGCTCCTCCGCCAAAGCAGAAGGGGAGGGGGGCTTGACTCTCAGCAGAAACAGCATTTTAATTATCGTGTAAGCCATTTCACTTCTTGTGGTATTTATGGAGGTTACAGACACCATTTAGTATAATGTTAAAGTGAGATAAACATATCTGCAAAGGGCTGTGCGCACTGTATTTATTTACTCACTAAACATGTGAGATGTTTCTCATTGCCTTGAGCTATAAACAGTAATGAAATTTCAAAGCTCCTGGAATTTACCAGTATACACACACTTGTTGTTTTTTTTCTATTGAATTCTTTCACTTATCCAATGTGTCTGCTTTCCCACACTGAGATATTCCCTAAGCCCTGAATAAAAACTCTATTACCACATAGAGATTTTTGCACAAGTACTCTGCATGCCAAAAATGCACATGACTGTGCTTAATGGAAAACTCCCTGCTTACAAGTACTGCTGAATATTGAGGTGTATGCTCAAGATTCACCAACAAAGACAAGTCAGGAGAAAGCCTTCTCCATTTTCCATTGCTTTCAAGAAGGATCATCTTTGCAGTTCAGTAACTATGTTGCTCAATGAGATGGCCAGTGCCTTCCCAACATCTAGGACACTGGGTGAAGCATAATTAGTGGACTACAAACCATCTGCTAAGAGCAGAACTGTTCTGGCGCGCTCATGGGTCTTTATGCTGCCACTTGCTAACTTTACAAGAGGATCCTTACATTATTCTCTGGCCTAAATATTTAGAGAATGCTCTTCTGACTACAAACAGTATTATCTGAGACATATGGATAGTAAAAGGCTGGGCAACATATGAAATATAGATAATTTCCCATAACATGCCCTAATCAGGGCACTGGTACAAACGCAGGGACTGAGGTTCCCTGCCCCAGAGGGCTTACAATCCAAAAAGGGACCAAACCAGTGAATAACTAAGCAGCATTGCCAAGATGAGGAAAAGTGTGTTAGTCCACTGTCAACTCCTGCTTGGCTTCCCTAGACATGGCTTTCTCTTCTCTGTAGAGAAGTTTTAAACGTGGTCTCTGCTCCTGATGTTATTTTGCAAGCAAAACTCCTGCTGAGCTTCAGTGGGAGTTCCCTATCTGAAGGGGAACCGGGTCAGGCCTCAAATCATTAAGTTTCTGCAGTTTTGTGGGAAAGCTGCATCTGTGAAGTGAACAAACATGCCATACACCTCTTTTCTAGAGCAGTTCAACCTGGGCTGGCTGTATACCTTGTGCTGTGGCTCAGCCTAGGGCAAATGCCACAGCCAGAAAGCAGGTGTGACATACTTTCTGCATGCCACAGACATGCATGCGACATGCCACAGGTTCTTTTATGTTTAGGTTAAACAGCTTCCAGGGTAACATTTTCAAAGGCACCTACATAAGCTGGGAACCTACAACCTCCTATTGATCCTCAGTGGTTCTCAGGCACCTGTGAATATTTTCCCCCAGTCTTTTAGAGATATAGGGACCAAATAAATGCCTGGTGCAACGCCATCAGTTTTACTAAGAAGTTGAATTTGTTCTGTACACCTCAAAAGCAGTTGGTAGTTCCAGAACAACCCATCATTTCAACAGAAATATGTGTCTAACCAGTATTTCCCTATGACGCCCCAAAGCTTCAATGCACTGGTGTAGAAAAGGCGGATCACTGGTTCCTTAAATAACTGAAAACATGTAAGGAAAAGTCCATTTGTCACAGCATGTCAATTTTTAAAAAACAGAAGGAACTTCAGGCAAGGAGTGTCCCTATTTCATAAATTAGGCTTAATCGCCAGTATCTACACTGAGCTCTTTGTATTAACAGCCATGTGCCTAGTAGAAAAAAAAGATAATAAATCTGTATCCTGATATCTCCAACATCTCAGCAGGCTGCTACATGTCACTCATTCCACTGAAAGCCTGGTCTTCATTTAACCTGATGTCAGCGTGGCAGAAGCTGCTCAGGCAAGCAGTAACCCTCTGCCCTCCCAGCAGGCTTGGCCGCCCTGGGGAGCACTGGGCAGGAGGCACAGCAAGCAACAGGAGGGCAAGCTTGACCTCTCACCTGAGCCTGCTTCAAACAACTTTAGTTTTGCCGGGAGAATCTCCTCACAAAGTTCTGACCCATGTATTATTTTCCCAGAAAGGTATTATACTATTTTCTTTTCCTCTTGTGACAAACTTATAAAAAGAGACTAGCTTTGCATCTCAGTGATGGTGGTGATAGTTTTGCTCTAGTCAAGAAAGTAGAATTTTACCCAAAGTAATATGTTTTCTGATGTAGCGTATTTACTAAGACAGTTTTCAACTCTACCCTGGGGAACCCAGATAACATTTACAGTGGGTATTTTTAATAAACATTTTCTGTCTGAAGCCTTGATTCTCGGCAGCCAACACAAAACAAAGCACAAAGCCTTTGCCTTGCCAGCTCTTCAGCACAGTGCCAGAGGCACGTGTGAAAGTCATCCTGACGCGAGGAGATTTCCTTCCCTCCTTGGCAGGGAGTGCTGGGCCCCACGACCCAGGCAGAGCGCCTTGCCAGGCCTGGTCACACACAGCTATGGGATCTCTCAGTGGAAAGGATAAAAAGGGATGCTACAACCCCTCCTTCCATGCCAGCATCGCAGCAAGTACTGACTGGGCTGATGCAGGACAGTGGCAGTGCCATGGAGAAAGCAGTGCTCAGCAAATGTATCAAAAGAAAAGAGACCCAGGCAGAAATCTAGAGACATGCAGGAAAACAGCACAGAAACCTGTCAGAACACCCCTTTTGCAGAAAGCTCATTGCATCCTCTTGATCACATGTAAAGGTCCAACTGTGCAAATTCATGGATGGAAACACAAGAGCTTTGTAACTAGAAGCCTGACTCAAAACCCATCAGAATTGATGGACATGAGTTCGTTGATACAATGGATCCATCCTACTTAAATTCAGTCATCTAAGAGTGAGGTGTTCATTTTGGCACCTAAATTCCGAGCCGTTTGGAACTGAAAGGGATTTCTCGTATACATATTTTTTTCATTGCCTCAAAGAGTGGGAGACTAGTTATAGTTTTTCTGTCAATTAAAAGAGTTTAAGTCTTTTATAGGACTTCCAGCTGTATTTTTTTCTTCCACGTACAGCAGTTTCTCTCCTTAAGTTAAATCAGAGACTGGGTAGGAAGAAAGTGGCATACTGCTACAGGTTTCCATAGGATAAAATTACAGACCCATAGTACAATCCCAGCTATGTCATTGTCCCTGGCCCTTTTCTCTCTCTCTCTCTCTCTCTCTTCTTTTAAACTTCAATAATCCTACCAGCACATCCTTCTCCTGGATGTAAAACTACCTAACTTATCCTGTAATATGCCTTCAACTGCCCTCAGGCAGCTGTGAACTGTAAACAAACTGTCAAAGCTCTAACTGGGATATCCAGTTAAAGCACTTTAAATAAAAACTTGGACCATCTAGAGAAAACAAGACCAGAGTAAGGGAAGAAAAGACTGGGGAAAGGTGCCTTTCTAACAGAACTAGTCCTACGGCACTCATAGCTGGGACCGCCTTTTCATGTGCTGCCTGTAGAGCTTAAGAAAGCTCCTGTGTTACGACACCGTGTGTGTTAGGAGCTGATGCCAAAACCAAACACTGCTGCAGTCCTGCATTACCAAACTCCCAAACTGATGGAAGACTAGTAAAAATCCTTGGGCAAAGAACTGTGTTAGAAGACAGATTTTAAAGGTCCACTATGCTGTGAGATATCTTCAGCAACTCCAGCAAAGTTAGTCATGTTACACACATTCCCATTAATTCAGTCAAGCTGTGCTGGCATTTATTAAAAAAAAAACAAAAAAACAAACCAAAACAAAAAAGATAGTCTGTTTAAAATATTTAGAAGACCCAGACGATTAGAAGGTCTCTTATTGTGTTTCTCTCCTGCAGAAAGCTGTATTTCTTGCCAGTTTTTCTTTAGATTACATGGTATGGATAGTTTGCAGAATGTGCCACTGACTGAAAAGAGGGCTGGGAAGAGAAATGCAGTACTCCTTCTGAAACAGTAAAACAATGCCCTAAACAAAACAATTTCCTAGCAGAATATAATGGATATCTCGTAGAATAACATGGCTTTCTGTTCTGTAAGGATGCAGAAATAAGAGCAGCCCTTTTACTTATCAAGACCAGACAGTAAAGACTAATGAGAAACTCAAGTGGCCATAAATGAATTCGACTTCATATGCCAAGACAGAGCACCATTTCTGCTCATATTGCTAGTTCTCCTCTGGGGCACAGGACAGACTTCCTCTGTACTCTGGGGCTTTCCCAGTTTCTCAGACATATAGCTTGATAGAAGTGAGAGAATAAGATTGTCCAACTTTTCAGCTTTTATTATAAGCATGATACCAGAGCGAGAAAGACCTATTTGATAGCACTTTTAAGATCTTAACCCTTAAGTCCTTGTTCAGACAAAAGTCCTGCTCTAGATGTGTAAGTTTTGCAAGTAAGATTAATGGGTAATATATGGAAGTGGCCTAAGCAACTGCAACTCACACAGGACAATCTTTTTTTTTTCTTTTTTTCCCCCCCAGATCAGAATACATTGCTGCAAACGATTAATAGTTAAGTTGCCACTTTTCTTCTTTCTGAGAGACCATCACCTGCTCAGGGCAGCTCTAACTTCTGATCTCTTTGCAACATAAATTCTTCTGCCCTGGGAGGAAAACATGCAATGACTGACCTGTAACTTCAAATCTCCTCTTGCTCCCACAGCTGTGCCAAACACAGCTCTTTCCTGTACACATCAGTCACTGGTGAGAGAAGGGGCAACACAAGTGAGAGAAACCCATGGGGCTACTTTCCCTTGCTGTGCAAATCTCAAACACACCATGCTTCCCCCTCTCCCTTGATGAAACAAAGAAGAGTATGAGATTCCAGGATCTTCTTGACCCAAAAAAGCTGTGGAGGAAAACCAGAAAAAGCTTGCTACTGCAGGAGATCATGCTGCCTTTCCTGGAGATTTTGTCTTACAACCAGCTGCAAATGAAATAACGTTTCACTTTTTAAACTGAGAAAATTAAGCCTCATGACAGCTCATACTCTTGAGAAAAGGTTAAGCAAGCAACTGTTTTAAAATCCTTTAAACTTACTCTTTAAAGAAAATGGTTACATAAACCGCTGAAAGTCAGGAAATTCGAGTTGAAACGTGTCAGTCTGTGGTTAAAAAATGGAAAGTGACAGGAGCTAGGGGTTGAAGAACATTCTCTTTAGCTTGCAGGGCTTCTACCTTGTGTTGTTTCCTTTGTTACTGGGGAAAGAAGATATCAAAGGAGCGCTATTTTCTTAAAAGGTTCCATTTCATGGTGTCTTTTGATAGCCTGCAGGGTTAGGTGGAAGGTCTGTGATTTAGCCTACTTTTCTATGTTACAGTCTTTATGTTAGGATAGTTTGTATTATGTACTGCTACTGATACAGAACATAATGTGAAATAAAATCTAACTTTCACATAGGAAGGGCTGGAAACAGAGATCTTTTTATGTAACCTCTTACAAGGCAATATTCAAGGACATGCCCAGTATTGGAGCATGTTATCCCAAAATCTTAACCTTTGGAAAAGTTGCTCATAAGGTCAAAATCTCCCTGCCATGCAACTAAGTGACAAAAATACAGGGTGCAAAAATACAGGTCTTAACTAACTCCACCAGTATAAAGCAGAAGTATTTGGGATCTGTGCAATGGAGTGTAAGACTAAGTCCAACCCAAGGCAACCTGTGCATTTGGTGATACACCTCCTGTTCCTGTCAGCAAAATGATACTCAATGCAAACCATGAGATTTGTCATGTGGGACAAGAAAGCTGGCTGAACCTTCACACTTATCAGAAAGATCTCACACACAACTACCTTTACATCCAATATCTTAGAGAGACTCAACCAGGGATCAAACAGAGATCAAGTCCAAACTCTTCTTGGGTCTAAGGGGCCTTCTCCCATTGCTCTAGTAGAACATCAACACCACCATATTCCCAGTGCTGTTCTATGCAGCTACCTGACCTCACAAGCCAAATGATGCAATATGCTGTTCCTCCTAAGTGATGGTGAATCATATCATGCTATCTGATATGGTCATCAGCTATTATTTACTAAATTGCATATGATTGTGCATCCAAAATGCAGTAAAAAATATCCTTAGAGATCTGTTTGAACATCTGTTACTCTTGCCTTCTTTGGAATTTAACAGCAAAACAATAAGTAATCAAGCATTTTGATCAGTTTATTGCTAGCCAAATACCTTTATGTAAATGAAGTGCAAATTATTAAAGTAATGAAAAATACTGTGGGCTGGTAAATATACTGCCTTCCTCTTATATAAGTTCAAATTTAAAAGAAAAGGGAGTTTTAAGAACTAAGCATATTTAAAAAAAAACAAGTTCAGTGCCGTCTTTCTTTCTCTGTTCCCTCTTTAGGCACAGATCCCAAGGTGCAGAGAGTGCTGTAATTCTTACTTGGACTGAGGTCAATGAGAAATTGCCTAAGAACAGTTGGATCAGGCCCAAAATATTAACAGCAGCAATGTCAACATACGCAGACACAATTAGATTTCAAACAGATGAGTTCCCTCGTGTTTCATGTCTACTTGCATGGAATCAACGGATTTAGTCCAGTGTTCATATGTGTGCCCATGCATGTGTTCATGTATGAGGGCAATATAGCAAACTAGAAACTAGGAAATGTAGAAAGCATAGAACAAAACATGCTAAAAACTTGTCGTGCACAAAATGGAACAAGTCAATAACAAGTGAAGACACTAACCTTTCCACTGCCTTGCACCCTTTAGACATGCTATGTCCTCATTATACAAGTCCATTTACACTGGGATGGAGGAGGAGAAGCATTAGGGGCAGAGCAGCAACAGTTTCTGCTGTGAAAAGGGCCAGACTACATGTCCTTTCTGAGCTGCATGGGGCCAAACTCTTCCCCTCTGACATGAAGCCAAGCAGCCTTACCGTTACTTTTAACCATGACACCAAATCCAAATTAAAGAGTGCAGCCATGGGCAAACAATATTGCATTGTTATAAAAAGTCTATTTTGTTCTGAAAAAGCTGTCTCTGACACTGTCACAGAAACCCCGAGCCTTAATTTAAGATTATATTTCAGACGAAAAGCTCAGTGATTCATCAGCAGAGAGAACAATTTTACCTTCATACTAGTGCATCAAGAAACTGCACACTAACTATTGATTTTGGGGCTTTTTACAACTACTTTTTCTTTCAGTGCAACACACTTTAAACTCTGAGATGAGTTGGGAAGTCCTTTTTGACCCAGATCCTACTTAAGAAAAAGTCCTCTTTATCCAAACAATGAGAATACCTGACTTTTAACATGCTTTTCCTGAGCAATGACTGAAGAATTGAATCCAGAATGATCCACAAATTGACTCATGTAAACTTCCTGAACAAAACCAGCATGAGTGAGGACATAAGGTTAAACAAGCCTTTTCATTTACAACAGCTTATAAAGGAATTATTTTTAGATAGCAGGAAACATAACACTGTTAAACCAAAGATCAAAAGATCCTATTTTACAGGCACCTCAGATGCTTCTTTTTTATTACAGTCAGAGTGCAGGCAACTACCACTAACAGGACAACACACAGTATACTCTGTTTAGCTACCTGAAAATATTGCCCTAAACCTATGGAGGAGCCCAGAGTTCGGCTAAGGTCACAGGTCATGGACAGGTGTTGGCACGCTGGCAAGGCAGGAGGACTGAGCTATGTCCTCCCACATGCCATCCAGGGAGCTCCAGCAACTTCCTGTAAAGCAGGAAACCTAGGCTCCTTTGCTATGAGAAGGTCTGAATTCAGTCCCTATGTACCTGCCCTACACCAGGGGCAGCAGATCTTCAAACCCTTCTCTTAGCCATCTACCTAAAAAACCACAGTTCATTCATGGGAAAAAAGAAGATAAACAATAAGGAGTGTGAGTCTTTAGCCCCTAAGACACCTTTACGCCAGGGGAGGACATAGTCCTTGCTCTCCAAAGCTGTTTTTCATCATATGATTCTGCAGCGCAAAATACAAGCCTGCTCCATTGCAAACTGTGCCAAACAGGGACATGTGTAAAATGTTGTTATCTCCCTTTTTAATGCCTGGTTAGAAATGCTTAATCCAAACCAGCCTTTGTGCATTCCTTCCTACTGTAAGTAAACCCTAATGTAAATTCTGGTAAGAGGGAGGAAAGAAAGGATTAGCCATGTGGACGATCTCTCTGAAAGTCAGGAACTATGGAGCTACAATTTCCTTTCTGACAGTGACTCACCCTGGGGAATGACACACTTGCCTTTAATTCTCCCCTGCGGAGGCAGAGAACTAAATCACATTCATTTCCCTCAAAAATGCAGGTTGTGGTGGAAGGATAATTAATCACTATCTACCTTGTTTCATTCTGAATTACTTGCCTGGGTCCCATGTAAAGTCCACAAGAGCTGACAAACTGGCTGCTAATGACTTTGGTGGGCTTTGGATCAGGCCCTATATAACACCTGTATTTTGAAGTATAGCAAATGTATATGTTTGTTAGCACTTGGCAAAAGCACAGATACATAAAACCGAGCCTCACGTCTATCTTACATTACAACAATCACACATTTAATTAATTTCAGAGATCTCAAGACATACAAACTGGGGTTAGAGGACCAGCAGTTACTACTGCATTTCTGTCCAGCCTCAGCCTACACTCGGGAAAGGCCATCCTGGTGCTGGGCTGGATGGGCAATACTGGCCACGCCTGTGTCAGCCAGCACTAGCCTCTCCTCCCACGTCTAGGCCAATGACAAGTTCTGGGCACCATCACCACACCACTCAGCTTCCCTGCTCTCCCAAAACAGCAGTGCTGCCTACAAGAAGTCTATAGAAAAAAGCCTCTGGCCCACATTAATTCTCAGTCCTACCAATCTAACACTGCACTCAACTGAGTTACAGCACTCCACACATGGGGCTATGCCCCATTTAGCTTCCTAGCACAGCTGAAGCCACGGTGTCCTCATGCTCCACAGGTAAAGCGAGATCCTCGGCCACATTCATCTGAGCATCTCATTCTTCCATACTCAAAACTTAAAACTAGACTGTGAGAAGGCAATATATATGTAGACACGTATATATATTTTTATATACAATGGATATTATTATCAAAGAATAGTTACCTGCAGAGGACTAGCTAGTGGCCTGTTTCTAGGTACTGCAACTGTTTTGTGAAAACTACCATCCTCTTCGGATACAGGCATCTTTAAAATGGAGCTGGTAAGAAGATTCTGAATAGGAAAAGAAAAAAAAAACCCACACAGTTTTCAGCAACTCACAAGAACAACCTGAATTCAAATGTATTAAAAGCAAACTCAGCCAAGGCTGCAGAAGTTGTCACACTAGGTAGTCACAGATAGGGAGCAGATCTCAGCCTGGCGTCCCTGGGACTTGGCTTTGCAGGAGTACTGCCAGGTGCAAAGGTTTTCCATCCAATGAAACTCCCAAGTGCAAGAATAACAGTAACGCTGAATAGTCCCAGGACTCCTGGCAAAGCAAAGGGAACCATGCACATGCAAGCTCTCCTTTGCACAAACGAAAAGAGACTCTCTCTTTCTTTTACTAGTTTTTAACTCTGTGATCTAGTAATTTCTATACACAGGTGCAGGTGTTCTCCTAGTGCAGGCTCTTCCAAAGCCTGCAGGCTGCAAAATGACTGCAACTTCTGCTGCCTTCTATAGGCATTACAGTGATCTAATTAAGAGTGGGATTTTGCTTTTTATGCTTAGTACAGGAAAATGATACAGAAATAATGAATAATGCCTACTTGTGAAGAAGGTCAGACAAAACATTTTCTCTCCTACATTTAACAACTGAACAGAGATGTAAAACAAAAAAATTCTTTGATGGTGTGAAAACTTACTGGCACATCTTCCATAGCAGATCCGGGTGTAAAGAGCTGAGTGTTCAAGTCTTCTCCTTCCCAGTGATTTGAGCAAAAAAAATTTCCAGCTTTATCTGTTGGAGACTCCACCTGAAAGCAGGAAAGGCATGATAACAACCAGTATCTAAGCAACCAGGAGATTTCTGTCAGTTGCTTAATAAATTGCACAAATATTCTTCACAGCCATGCATAAAGCCTGTTTACAGTAATGCCTTTTACAGTACCCTTGCTCTTTGCTGAAGAAAAAAGTTCAAGGCTTTCAAAAAAATCCCCATCTAATAAAACTTCGAATACTTGCACTCAGTGCTCTGTCAGTATTCAGGAGTTTAATCCTCTAGAAAGGATTGAGAATATATATATTTTTAGAACTTTAGTGACAAAGTAATATAATTCAATGTCCTCAAATGTTCAGGTTTCTAAGTCACTCCATGGAGCTTCGTCCCCATGGGGTTCTTCTATACTTTTCACCAATATTTGAAAGATTCAATCCAAATTCCTGTCTAATTTTTCTTTTCTTTTTAAGTTTCAAACGAAAACTGCATTAGAACGGCCCAAGCAAACCCCTGCTGAAAACAGCAGAAAGACTTCTATGGAAATCAATGGGAGATGAATTAGGCATGGCTAGTATACTATATGGAACCGACACTAAGATCTTGGGGCTCACATGAAAGAAAAACAGACACAGCTATTTAACAGAAAAGGTATTGGTATAAGTTTCTCAGAAAGAGTTCTGAATTAAATTGCCTCAGGGAAGTTTGAGATTTACCTCTTGTTTGATTTTCTTCAGCAAAGGGGGTCCACTTTCATGTAGCCCAGCCACTATTGCAGATTCCTCCGACTCCTGCTTGATAACATCCTGCAGATCTTCTACAAGGTGAGTTGGAGTTTGAGGCTGAAAGGAAGAAACGTTATATCCAAGTCCCAGAACATTCCCCCGCACTAATATCAAAGCAACTTTTATCATTGTTTCCTTCTTACCAGCATCTTCAAAGGACCGTATTTGATTTCCTGAGCTGCAAGTGCGTTTTTGAATGGAGTGGGTGTTCTTGGAGAGCTTTCTAATATCGACCTCTTGATTGCTGGAGTTCTGAAACTTTAAAAAGGGGGAAAGGAACTTTAAAGGAAGTACTACCTCTTTACAAAAATATGTGCATACAGGCAGTGGCTGTTGTAAGACTTGGGAAAATATTTCCCTGCATTCCTACAATCCAGTTTGCTTTTCTGGCAGAACATTTATTGGCAAGGTGTAATGGCTTTATTTGAAAAACCGGTGAGCCTATATGCATGATTGCTCTGTATTAGTAACCTACCTCCACAGTCATAAAGTGGAAGTTTCACACCAAACTAAGAAAAATCTGACTGTGTTAGCAGACAACTCTGCAGGAAGCACAGAACAGTTTAGTTTGAAAGGGACCTTAAATATCATCTAGCTCCAAATCTGATGCCACAGGCAGGGACACCTTCCACTAGATCAGGTTGCCCCAGGCTTCATCCACCCTGGCCTAGAACACATCCAGGGATGGGGCAGTCATAACTTCTCTGGGCAACCTATTTCAGTGCCTCATCAATCTCTCAGTAAATTGCATTTTCCTTATATCTAAATCTAAATCTATAGTCTAAATCTGCCCTCTTTCAGTCTGAAGCACACACTGACCAAGCAATCTGGTTGTATGCAAACCTGAACAAATGAACCCTCATGAGTCTGGAAAGACTAGACTTACACATGGTTTTCCTTCTGAGCTTTCAAAGTCTGCTCCTTGTGGAATGGAGTGGTACCTGCTGTCTTATGGCCACATACCGGCGTGGAAGTAAGTGCAGGGTTGTCCAGGTTCAAATTTTCATGATTGGATGAGGTGTTTAAGAACTGCAGGTTGAGAAAGAAAAAATTAACAGGAACATCCATATTACAGGGCTGACTTGTTAAGATGACATTGTTGAACAAAAGAAAAAGAAATTATTTCCTTCTGATTGATGAGTCACTGTCCTGAGCCTAAGATGCGAGTAGGTGTATCTGGGGTACCTGACTACATTGTGAAACAATACTCAACAGTTTGGCTGGAGCGCTTAGGAAGCCAAACCAAGCATTTCTAGAGAGGGAAGTTCTGAAGCAAATGACACTGTTGCAATGGAAAGCACTTTCCACCACTCTAAGAGCCAAAACTTAAAAGCCTAATTTGGATTTTCTCCAAATAAATTTTAATTAAGAGCAGTGTGCCCAAGTAAGAACTGGATGAAAATGAGTAAAAAATGTTTCAGAAACAAACCCCACAGGAAACGGCGTTAAATTCCACAAAGATTTATGTGGGGAATCTAGGGGCTTTTAAGGCAGTAAATAAAGTGTTTATGACAGGAAAATAAATTTCCCATTATCTCTTTCAAAATGAAGTGCTTTTTTTTCACAGCATAAAATGAGAATTGTCACCTGCGACGGGTGCATGGAGTGCTTTGGAATGGAAAGAGCTAAAAAGGAGGTAGCAGTATTTGTTTGGGGAAAATTGCTCTTGCATGTTTCTACCTAGTAACCTAAAATATTCTCTATTTCTAGCATCTACAAATCTGTGAGCATAGTGGTATCCTTTACTCTGTCAACAATTCAGTGTATTACCTTCTAGACTCAACTTGCCACTTATAAAAATGTGGCATCTAATAAAATCCAGCTTTCACTGGATAAATGGCATATGATTAAAATACCTAACAGGTAATGGGAAATACAGTGGGAGATCATTGTATGAAATCTTTTACTATCCTTCATGAAATACTGTTTCTTTGATTTCAAAGACTAAAGCAAAACGAAGGCAAAACAATACAAACAGACAAACAAAAAATCCAAAACACTTTTAAATAGTGTTGCAGCTGTGAAACAAAGCAACCATCATCAGGAATTTGGAAGTGCATCTCAAGCCATTTTAACAGGCCATTTTCCTCCTCATTCCTATTCCACTCCAACCCACATGGCTGGGCTGAGGATGGCAAGTGTGATTTGAATTTTCTGGTTGTTGTCAGTTTGTCTCACAACCTGAATGCTATTTAAATGCAGTTTGGGGTTTTCTAGGTCAATGAATCATACTGTAAGTGGACAGAGATGGAAAGTATTACAAATTATCAGAAATGGTAAACTTTAGTAGTTGGAGTTAGCAGCAAGAGGAAAGCAAGGAATCTCATTCTCCTACAAAAATTATTGAAAAAGGAAAAAGACCAAAACACAAAAATCCAAGCCCCACAGATGAATTTAAAAGAAGAGAATCAACAGTCAGCTTGCTGATTAACTAAACTGAGTGGTGAAGACTAAGAGCAGTGAGAAGATTCAAACACAGAGTGAGAATCAACAAGCACAACGGTAATTAGTCATTTGTTCCGAAGGATTAGTTTCTAAATTGTTAAGACTGGGGTGACTTTTGAGAATTAGTAACATCTGTGCAGAAGTCTTGATCTACCTGCGAGGGAGAGAAGGGCAGGCTTTTGACAGGGGAGCACTTAGGAGGAGTTGAGCTGCTGACGTCAGCTAGGACCAAGGTGCTACCGTGGCCACTGGCTAAGGGGCTGCAGTGCCCTCTCCTTTTGCGAAGAAGGACCCACGGAGCCGCACTGCCCTGTGAGGCAGATAAGGTCTTTGGTGAGCTGAGAGAGCCCTGACTTGACATGACTTTGCTCAAATTTGTCATGAGGCGTTCTTGAGGCCTACAAGCACTGGCCCCTCTTTGCTGAAGCTGTGCAACTTTGCCTGAGGGAGCCCTGCTAGCCAAAGTGTCTGTGTCTTCAGAGAATTCAAAACTGCTGAGATCACCCCTTGATGAAGGATCCTGAAACAACGTGGGAGGCACAGAGGTATAAGACAGTGTATAGTGCCACCTCATGAAAATACAGCGCTAGGATATGCCTGTAACCAACAACAAGTTGTTCCTAGTTCAATTCAGCCTGACCCTGTTTATGTGAGTAGTAATACTATTTGTGTTTTCCATACACACCTTGATCACATCAAACTGTCTAACATTCTAGTAGGGCTGCTGGCAACTGAAGAACGAGTCCTTGCTACCTACTTGCCCACTGTTTCCTCCTTGGTATGAAATTGGTGCCTTTTGCTACCAAAACATGTGTGCTCTTAACCAAGACTCCTAGCCTGCAAGCCTGCTCTGGATATGCTGAAAGGGACGTGATGCTGCATGTGGCAGGCATCTCTGCTGCTGATGTTGTCACTAACAAACACATTTCAACGTGCTGCATCTGTACACATAGCACACCAGAAAGCACAATGAGAAAAGGCCCGTGTCAGTGTCAGCCAGATACTTGGCATTTAAATGTGTATTTACAGTCCTTCACATATGCCAGGGCAAGGTCCTCAAACTTTGAGAAGCAGTGATTAAAGCTACAAAAAAACCTAGAAAATTATGCGAATACATGAGCAGCCACAGACAAACCTATGGCATATGTCACCTCAAATATAAATAATTTCCTTGTTTAAAATCTTTCACGGTGTCTCTGATTTTATTTTAAGGAGACTTGATGTCGAGAGATCGTTTCAAGCTCCTACTATGCAGCTTGCCAAAAGTCATGTTCCCACACCAAGACGCAGCAGGAAAGGGAGACACCCACAAAAAGCATACGCATCCATGCTCGAGGGCTTCATTTACGAGCAGCTGAGTTTTGTTATGTCAGGAGCTAAGCTTCAGATCCTGGAGCAACTAGAAATTACTCAGAAAAAAACAACAAACACATTTAGGACAGTCCCAGTTCCTTTCCCCTTACTCTTTGACCACGCACAAATCCTCCCGAAGTGGCAAGTCTACTTACGGAGTCTATTAATTGGAGTGTTTCTGCAAATTCTAAGAGATTCTTAACATTATCCAGGATGTTGCTCTGGTGAACAATCATGCACCGTGCAGGGGATGCACTTTCCTCGGGTAAGCAACCGTGATCCACTGGTGGAGATGGAGTACAGTGGTGATGCTCCCCCAAACAGGAAACAGGTGCACTGTCACCACTGGTCCTGGTACTGTCAGCAATTGTGGTGCTGTGCCAGCCGGTGTAGTTTGATGTGTGGTTCTGTGTCTAAAGGAAGAAGGAAAAAAAAAAAAGAAAAGGGAGGGGGGAAAGGCAGAAGGAACTTAGCAATGCAATTGCACAAGGTGTCAGATGCCACTGGAGAAAAGATAATAGTTGCATCATCATCTAAAAGCTTATGCCTATGAAACATGTGTCAAGATGTTTCCTTTCATCAGTGCAAGATCTTGTTTTAAGTAATATTGGCCTTGTATTTGTTATTCCAAAGTTACCTCATAATTCACTTCCAGGATTATAAGCATATATCATTACTAACATAATCAATTCCTACTGTGTTACTCCAAGAGCTCAAAAAAGTGTCTGCAAGTTGTTTTCTGTCAGAAGGAAGAAACGGCAGGATTTCCCTACTGAGCACTCAGAACTGTAGAAGGCTAAAGGGTTTAAGAGTTAGAGTTGCTTTTGTCTGCTTATCTCCTTTTCTTCTGCTATCCCTGTCTAATGCTACAGCTTACACCAATGCAATGAAGAGGCTGTCAAATCAACGTGGTTAGGAAAGCAGAAGAACAAATTAACAGAAGTTTCTTTCCAGTGTGATCATGCAACAGAAGAAATTGCAAAACATTAACTAAAGTTAAAAAGTGGCCAAACTAACGTATCATGCATGCAGTTGTTTTACTATTAATTTCAAATATTACCCAAAAAAAAAAAAAAAAAAAAAAGAATCTGCTGGCTATCACCTATCTTCAAGAACGATTTTGGGATTCTTGGCTTTGGTGATGGTGTTAAGTAATTACATAAGGGTTTTCATACATTAACATCCAATGGCATATACAATGAAGTGTGAGAATTCAGTAATAGCCAGCACCTGCTCCACACATGCAGTTATGAAGAATCTAACATTATTTGGAGAAGTAAAACAAACTGTCAAACATGCACCAAGTATGAAGCTTACAAAGTGTATAAAACACAGCTGAAGGAAAGAATACAACAGAGAAGAAAAATCTAATGCACAGGCACTACATTTTCATTACATGAACCATTGCACACTTTCAGAAACGCAGATCCCCATTGATTAAAGATCTGTAGAATTTTTAATTTTTGTATAGTCATTGTGTTTCCAATATTACATCACATTACAGAGCCCAGTCCTGCTCCCGCTTTGCAAAGTAAAATACCTGCAAATTGTTTGTTTGTTTTTTAATAAGAGAATTTACGAAGCAAATACAGATTATATATGTGTTATGATTCATCCTTTTAAAACGGAAATATAGAGCCTTGATTAGTAGTGAAGGCAGAGGGGGAGGAAAAAGTTAAAAAGACAAGCACTGGGGTAAGGCTGCTATCCCTCCATCCAAGCACACGGGGACAATCTTACTGGTAATGCCTGCTGCCCTTTCAGTTCATTCTCAGTCGACATTAGTAGCAACTCTAATTCCTTTATTCGTTTTTCTTTCTCAGGGTCTTCATCATTATAGTGTCTCTGAAATTAAGAGTTAAGGGAAAAGAAAAGATAAAGGTCCGATAGGATGTAGCAACTAAAATGCTTATGGCTTGCCGACCTGTGGTTATAACAGCCAAATTAGATTCAAAGACGAAACAAGTGTCAATTGTGTTTTCCACTACCAAAGTCCTTGCTGAATTTCAGTATAGACATTTGAAATGGAGAAAGTGAAAGCTATCACACCAGATGTCAACTACTGTGTTTTAGATCTACTTCAGAAGGAGCAATTATTAGCCATGTTAGAACTCCCCCCACCTTCCCCATTTTCTCTTTTCACCACACTTAATACATTAAAAAATTTCCTTAAAGTAGGACATCTGCATTTAGATTTATGATATATTTATGAAATTGACTCTTGAAACAAGGTTCAAGTTATCTACCTGGATAGCTGCAGCAGCTGGCTGAGGAACATTGACAATATTTACATGCAGTGCTACTGGATATGGGATCTGACCAGGAACCTAGGCCAAAAAGCAAAAGACACTAAAAGTTATTATTGCTATCATACTATTTGCTTGCATTGTGAATTCCTGTTAAACATACTTTGGTTTTAGGTACCTAATATTTATAGTCTATGGAGATGAAATAGCAAGAAAACTAACAATGTTTACAAGAGAAGTAAACAGTTTTTCAGGAATATGACAGTGAGCATTACAAAGCAAGAAAAAAAAATCATATATGAAATATTTACCCTTCCTGAATGAGAAAAGATGAATAATTTATAGACATATTTGTAAGGATTTTCTAAACTGAAGTGAAAAAGCAAAAGATGCAATTCATTATCAACTAAAACTACAATGCAACTGTCTGAAGCAGGAACCTGTTTCATTATTAATCATTAATAGAAGAGAAATCTGATTAAAACCAATACTTGTTTACTTGGTTCCAACAGGCAACCCACAAACAGAATACAACTGAAGGGAATGTGGGAGATTTTAACACAGAACACAGAATTAGCAAGATTCAACTGATTTTCAAGGTATTTAATATTCACAACACTAAGAAATAAGTTAATTGCTTAAAAGGCATTAAAACCAGTGTACCCGATTCCATACCCTGAATCCCATCAGTTTGAAATGTAGATATTTTCATCACTGAATGAAGTATAAGCCAAAGAAGTCCTCATTTGACATTAAACACGTAAAAAGTCCACCAAGACTGGGAGAAAACCCTCCACATTCCTTGAAACAAGGTATGGCCAAATTGCACCCACCTACTCAACAAAGCAAAACAACCACCCCCAACACATCTTCAGGCACTCACATTTTGAGGCTCAGAGATGTGGTAGTAGGGGTAGTCACTGCTCAGCGGGGGCTGGCCAGCTACTGGCAGCTGGGCAGATGGAGATGGGTTGTGAGCAAAGGCCATCAAGTGGTTGCTCTTCTGAAAGCCAGCAGCTGCTGAGGAGTGACAGGCTTTGGAGGACTCCTGCAGGTAGCCCTCCTGCTCAACCTTTCGGCGCATGGTGGAGTTCCAGTGGTTCTTGATAGCATTATCAGTTCTGCAACAAAAATACATACATTTGAGGAGTCTCAAAAATGAGTATTTCCAATTCAGAGAGGTCAATAGGTAGGGAACTGCTGTTGGCGTTTCTATTTAAACCCTGAGCTCTTCTCTGACCTTCCTTCTGCTCCCACCTATACAAATTCTACTCTCAGGAAACATGCTCAGTATAGAAGTTAGTGCAAAAAGAAATATCGGCAAAGGTTGTTTATGTACTTTTTAAAGCAATCTCTACGCCTTAGATCCTCAAACTGTAAGAAATTACTAACTTCAGCTTCATCTCATTCCCATGAGATGAGGTGACAGCAAACACTAACACACCTTTGAGGCTAACCTAAAGGACGGTCAACATCATCTTCCTAGGTCTTAATATTTCAGTGGAGTCTTACTGTATCTCATTGCTGGAAAGAAAGACTGTGGAGAACAGCTGTGAAAAGACGAACTTCCAAGCAACTTTCCAGCTGGCCACCTAGACAATGACAATACCATGCTGTACACAAAAACTCGGTAAACAGAGCTGTTGGGATTTTTCTTAGATGGAGAAAAACTGAGATTCAAATTCTCACATACATGAGTCAGAAAAAGCAAACTTACCAAGTCTTTGAGATTTTAAGAGCATGCTTAGAAACAGCTCCTCTCTTTGAAAAACATCACCACTGCATGGTATCATTGAAAGCAGTACCTGTGATGTGTGGAGGCTGCAAAAATATTTCCAAGGGCTAATTCCTTTCTTATTTTCTTCTAGAAGTAAAAGCAGCCTAGGGAATGCCTGCTTAAAAGACTATGATGACCTTAGGCATTATATTTAGATTTTGAAGATGTTTTACCAAATATCAGGAATAAAAGCAAGAAGGAAAACCTCTTCCTTGCTACACTATTTGCTTGCCCACACTTTGAGTTACTTTTATTCACAGTGACTAAGACACTGAATCTTTGAAATTATATGCAAGCTGTGCATAAACTTTCAATGAGACAAATATTTCCAGGACCAGAGTCTGAGGAAGTCAGCTCCTCCTGTTTTGTGCATGGACTTTTAACAGGTCAAAATCATCTGGATGATTCAGAAGCAATTAAAAAAGTTGAAGTAGTCTTCTCTTAAATAATTTTGAATCAACAGACTGGATTTCATGTTGAAGGCATACCCTTCACTGAACGTAAATTATGTTTCCCTTACCGAGCCTGATCCTTCCCTGTTAAATCAATTTAAATTTTGAGTCATCGCAGGCAGAAATAAGACTGCACGAACATTTAGGAAGCTGTTATGGTCTTGCTCTAGTTACAGGGGCTTTTTACCTATGGCAAACATTAAAAGCATGTAAAAATAGCATACTGTTCCATGTACTGACCAAACAGCGCAGTTCCCCACTGAGAAAAATGCACATCAGTGTCACTGGCTTCCCAGGTTTTGATTCCAAAATTTTTCAATTTATAAAGTGCAGCCTGAGGAGACCAAAACAGGCTGCTCAGATCTGCAGCTTTTTCCTTTTTTCCTATTTAAGAGCTAAAGATTTATGTCATTACCGTCCAGGCAGCAACTTTGCAATCTCTGCCCATCTGTTTCCCAGCCTCTTGTGTGCCTGGTAAATAATTCTATCTTCCTCTTCTGTCCAGGAGGTTTTCTTCACTTCTGGATTCAAATGGTTGTGCCACCTCTCCCTGCACTGTTTTCCAATCCTTCCCTTCAAATGCTTAGCAATGACAGACCAGCGCTTTGGACCGTATTTCTGCACGAGCTCTATTACCTTCAAAGAAGGACATAAAAACTGCCTGTATTTAACGATGCATAATGAATCAATGAATTTTTACTCTGTGGTGGAGCAATATTTTCAACAACATTTCTCAAAACTGCCACAGTAAAACTAACAGACAATTAAGGTTCCCCACTTCCCATTCATACTTCTACCCGAAAGGAAAAATCTGGTAATAGTTAAGGCATCTCTAGGCTGCAATTCTACATTACAGGGCTGTAAAGCAACATTAATTTATTTGCACAGCAAACTTCGAAAGCACTACACAAATACAGTCTGCCTCTGGCCACATTAGTGCAGAGACCACCAAAGTTTCCAGGAGTTTTGCCCCAACACATGAAATCTGCTAGCAAGGCATTAATCAGACAGAAAGGAAAACTGATTACCCTTTGATCCTCCTCTTTAGTCCACGGACCTTTAATAAGTTCTGGGTTTAGTACCTTCTGCCATCGGTGCTGGCACTGAACATCAGTCCGATTCTGTGAAACATAAAGTAGGCAAAGTAAGTAATTCTTTGGAATAAATAAATGTAGAGCGAGAAGGTTCTTATTTAGCTACATTTCTTGCCAACTATGACTACTAAACAACATGCAGTGATACAGTAAGTCTGAGAAGAAGGTGCTCAACTATCAATTCGCTCACTGAACAGATAAATTTCCATCACTTCTGCAGTGAGGACTATATCACCAAAACTACACAAACTTAATCTTCCCCATCTGCACAATAGCTGGCATTCTTTCATGTGCAGTATTTCAGCAACAGCCAAAGTGTTCACAAAACAATTATTTTCAAAACCATACTTACAATTCACCAAAGCTACTTTTTGGCTGTACTGAGACATTTTGTTTCAGTGGCATATTGACCATCTACTGTGTGAGATATCCCCACTCTCCATTTTTGCTTGTTCCATTTTTTTCCAACCCTTTCTGAGAAGCGAAAGGAAAAATAAATGTAGGAGTTTCTACAGTAATCCAACTAAATTTCTAAGGTCTCCCATTTCTGTAGGTTTTCTATCTCCCGCAAAAATGTAACTATAAAGCAACCACTCCCCTTCCCCTTTATGAGGGAAAGCTCTGATAAAGAATTGCCACTAGGTCTGGAAACAGAAACCAATATCCACTTACAGGAAGGAAATTGGCAATGACTTTCCAGTCTTCTGTGCCATTCTGCTCCACAAGCTTCTTCAATTTTTCATCCTGAATCATTAAAAAAAGACCAGACATAATTAATACTGCAATCTGTTATAATGGAAAATAGATATTTTTTAAAAAAAATTGTCTTTCCAGCTTTTTATGTATCTACACCTGCTTTCTGAGTGTAAGGAAGGGTGGTCTGTACTCTTCTCATACTTTTATTTGCCTAAAGCAGGAGATTTTTCTACTCCTGTGGATTTTAGAAGGTTCTTTACTGTGCTGCAGGAGAAAGACTGACTTCTGCGCTGTTCTTTGACTCACATTTTACTGCTCAAAGCACTGTAAATGTTAGTCTTACACTGGACTTACAAGAGGGCATGGATGTTTAGATGTCAGGCATCAGAGTAACAAATTCAGTAACACTCAGGCACCCAGATATCTGGGTAACTCTGAAAATCATAGCCTTAAACTTCATATGTCTTGCAAATAACAGAAGTCCCAGTAATTTTCTTATGGCTTACCCACATACAATGAATGCACAATAAAACTAATGGCTCCTTTTTCTCCTGTTCTCTGGGAGCAAGTTTTGCACACTTGCAATAGCAAGAGATTTGGCCCAGTATTTTTAATAAGGCCAAAAGTATAAACCCTAAAGAGAAAAGAAACAAATCTCATGTAAAGGGAAAGATCAAGATAGTGCAAAACAAATGAGAAATGCCCCAAGAAATAAGAGGAGGAAAATAACACTCTCCTTCCCCAGTTAGCACCTCCCAGTACGCTCCCAGTTCATGTGGTGGGATAATGTCATCCCCTCCTCCCAGGCCGCATTACAACCATGTCCACCTTTGCAAGAGCAGATTATGATTTAAAGAAAAAAAAAAAAAGGCTTGCAAGAGGTGACCTGCCACTGTTTGGCTGTTTATATATCAATATACATTGTTAGAGAGAAGTTGTCAAAACATAACTCAAGAGCTGTATCAGTGTATTTCGCAATAAACTCAAACCAGTTAAATGGCCAAAGGATATCCACCTGGCAATGGAGTTTGACAGCACATTTTTCCCAGAAAGTCAGCACAAGGGTATCATGACTAAAACACATTCTGATCTTCAAGAGCAAAATACATCTTAAACACTCAGTTTTGGTACTGCTGAATTTCTTTCCTCCAGCTTTTAATTTCTTTTTCACTCGGAATCATAAGGCTGCAATTAAAGTGCAAATTTCAAATGGCACAGGACTGCAGCAGTTTCTGCCACAGTTGTTGGCTGCTGTGGGACACTGAACACACGTCATTTCTCGCATAGCAACCGTTTTCAAACAAAAAGAGCCAAGTAGTACAATCAAGCAATGCTACAGGTGGCTCTGAACCTGTTTCTCCAAGAGGGATTACACAGAGGCTCGCATATCACAAACCTGTAACAGAGAGCTTGGTGAAAATAAAAAAAATTCTGTTCATACATTTTATTTAAAAGAAAAATTCTCAAAGTTAAATAAAACACTAAATGTAGTGAATGGGTCAAAAAAGCTGTCCTCATTGATACACATGGGACTGTCACTGAAGTTAGTTTGCAGATGGGCAACACGGCAAAGAACATGAAGCAACTCAGAGAAGAATGCCATCCATGCTCTCTCTTATCTTTTTACATGCAGGAGATGAATGAACTCAGATTTACCTCTTCACGGGTCCACCTGGTTTTTCCTAAGTGACGTTTTCCAGTCTTCGGGAGCAGACCATCATAGTCATGATCATACATCTCAACATCTTCTTCATCATCATCACTACTATATATACTGCAGAAGGAAACACAGTGAGACAGAATGGAACATGAGGATTTGAGCTACTTAATTACAAAGCACAAAAAAATCCCACTACAATCCTTACAAAGGTTACACAGATAAAAGTTTTAAAACTTGCACAACAAGACTTTGTTCTGCATTCTGTTGTTCTAGTATTCTGAACTGGTTCTGCTGTTTTTGGTATCCACAGATACAAGCAAAGGGCTGGCAACCTTCGTATTACTGTGCATGTTTAGACCTGCTCTTAATGTTAGATCAGTGGTGAATTACACATTTGGCAAACTTTCAACCAATGAAGGTTTCAAATTAAAACACAATGTTTGGGACAATAAAGAGAACTAGAGGCTGTGTCCAGTACAGAAGCACATGTTTAAGATCTTTAACTCATGTCACACATTTTGAAAAATATTAGTGGGTTTGTATGCTTTATACAGCAGATATATTGTTCCATAATAAACCAGACTGTGTATAAATAGAAAAAAATTAAACAATAATAACCTTGTTTGAGAAAAGTATTATGGACCCTATACGCAAAGGCCGAAGTTTTTACAGTTAAGTAAAGACAGTAAGTGGCAGCATTAACATGTAATAAGCCCTCATATAAAATGTGCCTTCCATTTATGGGTCTGGACAGACAAGGACTGATCACAAGTATGTTTAATATCCTGCAACCCACAAATGAATGACTGAACCCTTTCATACTGTCCATTTGTCTAACTTAATGCTTTATTACCTCTATTCTATTTCTAAATACTTCATACTGTTTTTGAAATACTCTGCTTCTCACCTAATTCATGACTAAGGAATTTCCTCAGAGGCTATCTATGGGTAAAAAGGACTCCATTCTTTTCACAAACAGCACTTGCTCTACCTAGCTAACTAAAACTAAAACAGACTATTTTGCAACAAGAGGGGCCTTTCTGGTGGACATTATATTTTTTAAGGTATAAGCAGCAGTTCTGATACTTCAGCTAAGAGATGCTAGCCCTGAGTGCTAGAAAGGAGTCAATGTCCTATTGTGAGACCAAAAACTGTGATATATCTGATGGTATGGCATGCTGTGGTATGTTAAGGTATGACTAAGACATTAAAATAAAGTTATTTTGCAATAAAATTACCTGGCATTGTTTATGCTGTTAACCTGTTTTCAGGAGATTACTTTAAATTAAGTTACAGTGAAGCACAGAGACTGTTAGTCAAGATGCAAACTCCCCCAAAATTCAAGCTGTTGAGCATACATTCTGTTAAAGTACCGGACTAATCACACCATACATCTTCCACCCTGTTTTCTGGCCTGTGGCATGTGCCATGAAAACTATGCTACGTGTAAGTTTTCCACAGCCTGCCTTCCCCCATTCTCTGCCGGCTGGCCCCTGACTCACCCACCCAGCCCATCGCTGCCAACCTCAAACTCCCCCCCACCGGGCTGTAAATCCTGCAGTCCCACGGTTCATTCCCTATTCCCCAGCCCACGTAGCCACTTGGGGTAAGCCCTGACTGAAGCTCCCACTCCGCATGCACCCCTCGCTGGCAGCTGGAGCCTCCCGTGCTTGAGCAAAGCTCCCACACTCCAGCTGCCACGAGTGCAGCTCCTTCCCCAGCCGCCGCTCAAAGTAGATTCACTTTTCTCAGTGACACACAGAGACAGCTGCGCCACTGCCCATATGCCAAAGGAAGTTTTGTGGCTCAGTTTCCAGGTATCATTTTGAAAATGAGTTTCGTAGACAGCAACCACCAGGTACGCATCCATCGGCGTTGCTTCCTGCGCAGCGGCGTGGTCCGGGCACCGCAGGGAAACGCCGCTCTACAGCGGCAGCACAGCACCAGCGGCGAACAGGTTAAGGGACCTCAGTGCGAGGCCAGTGCTGTAACCAATTTATTTAAACAACCGGGGCCTCGCTGGCACCGCAGAACCGAGCAAACCCCACTGTACTACTTGCGTTCTCCAGCAGGAGAGAAGAGCCCCGGGATTTCGGGACGCTCGGTAGCTGCTTCAGCCAAACGGGCCCTCAGCGCTAAACTTTTGCTCTAAAACTTTATTTTACACCTCCGGCCGCAGCCCCGAAGCCTACCCCCGGGCGGCACGGCATGGCACGGCGCTCTGCCCGGCCGGGACAGCGTGTTGGAGTCCTCCCCGCCAGCTCCAGCAGCGCTGCCCCGTTCGCCCGGGCAACCGGCTTGTGCAACGATACACAGGGGAAAGAATGGGGAAAAAATTAGGAGAGGAGAAAAAAAAAAAAAATCGAAGAGGAGGTGTAGAGGAAATGACTCGGTGCTGCTACCGCGATTGAAGGAATTCGGGCACCAGCCCCGCGCGGCAGAGCCCGCTCCCGCTCCCGCCGGGGCGGCCCCGCCGGCGCCGCTCCGCGCCCGCGGATCGGGCGGACACCGAGCCGCGCCAGCCCTGCCTCCCAGCCCGGGGCGGCGGAGCGCCCTGTCCCTGCGGGAGGCGCCCGCGAGGCAGCAGTGGCTGTCCCGTTTTCTTTCGGGAGAGATGGGCCGGGTGATTCACCGCCAGCCCTAGCGACAACCCCGCTCTGGCACTGAAAGTACAGCCCGACGCTCGCCCAGCGGCTCGCCGCCTCCTCCCGCACCTCAAGCCCCTCTTCCTTGAAAAGAGCCCACGAAGCCCCCCAGATCCGCCGGACGGGGCCGGCGGCCGGGCAGCGACAGGCAGGGCTGCGACCTTTTCCCCTGTCACAGCCAGCCAAAGGGGAGGGGAAAGAGGGGAGGATGCCGGGCTGCAAAGAGAAAGAGAAAAAAGCCTCCACGTGTCCGACCCGCCGTCCCAGGCTAATTAGACAACCACCCCGCTCCGTGCGCCCGCCCGGCAGCGGCGGCACGGCCACGCGGCACTGCCGTCCCGTCCGTCCCGTCC
>JAWWEW010000112.1:57716971-57744334 GCA_035583185.1 Anabacerthia variegaticeps
CGCGGGTGCACCTGCTCCGCTCCGCTCCGCTCGCTGCGGGCAGTGCGGGCTGCAGCGGCCCCGGCCCTCCGCGGGGGGAGCGGCTCTGGATGGGAGTGTGAAAGGAGCTACGGGGGCACTCAGAGGGGAGCGGGACCGGGGCTGCCCGAGGCTCGGCTGCGGTCGCCGCGCCGCGGGGGATTTCTGCTATAGTTCCCCTATAGTTCCCCTCCCTGCTGCCCGGCTGGGGATGCTGCCTGCCGCGGCGGCGGCGGGAGGGACGGCGGGTGTCCGATGAGCTCCAGAGAACACGTTTTTTGATACAGAAATGAGTCAGGATGTGAAAAATGGCGAAACATGCAAAGTTCCCAGGCTGCGCTGCCGCTCGAAAAATCCTGGCTTTGCAGCGGTTTCGGCGCACTCGCCCTTTCCTCAAAGGCCCGCGGCTCATCAATGAGCCGCCGACGGGGCGGGCCGGGCCGGGCCGGGGCGGGGCAGCGGGGCCGCTCCCGAGCCCGCGGCGGCGCTCCCGGAGGGCCGGGGCGGGATGCGGGGCCGGGACCGTGCGCTGGCAGTCCCCGCCACCGCCCCGACGGGTGTCTGTCTGTCCCGCAGGCTCCCGCGGAACGGGGGCGCGGAGATGGACAGACAGCCGCGGCTGCCTCCCCGAGCTCTGCGGACGAGTCACGTCTTGGGATCACACCTCGTCCCAGAATAGCTGGAGGGCGCACGTCGTTCCTAATTTGCCCTACCCATGCCTTCGGCGGAGGTGCCGTCCCTCCCGGCCCTCATTTGCCTGCCTGTAAAATGGGGCTGCTGCACCGGGGGGGCCAGCATTAGTGCAGGGGAAAGGGGCTTTGTACAGTAACATCTGTGCAAAGCATTTCCCTGCGAGGAAGGAGGGCAGAGGGGGACTTTAGTGCCAATGGCAGTGGGAGAACTGGAAAACTGAAGACTAATCAGGGTATTTTACCCTTGGTACGTGCATTTCAGCATCGGCAGAGGACAAGGCTGCTCAGGTCCATTAGATTTTTGAGGTGGTTTTTTTTTCCTGGTAAAGATGTATTTGGGGAATGAAGGAAATCAGAAGGCCAGAGGAAGTATAGAAAGACATCTTGGTGTCCATACTGTTGCCAGGTTGGAGATGTTACTGTTGCAGAATCAAAGCTGGTCATAATCCACCAGAGTATAATATGTGTGTGTGTGTAAAATGTTCCCGAATCCTTTACAGAAAGTTATTTAAAAGTAAGAGAGGCTTCCAAGTATCGCTCCACTGGTGAGTGTTGCTTATGTACATAGGAAGCCCATTGGTGGGCCTGTTGTCAATGCAGCTGTAAGCATATGACAGCATTCACTGGCTCTACTGTTAAGGACACTACTTCTCTGTGACTGAAAATGCACACTTCACTGAAATGGTGTGATCGTTTTGCCTATAGTACCCCTAAGAGGTACAAATCAAACTGTGCAAGGTTATCTCTTCCTTCTTCTGCAGGAAACACTTTCCTATATTGATTTTTGCAAATATTTCAGTGTTAACTGAGACAAATCCAACACCTTCTCGATTTGGATGTAAATTTGCTGAACAAATGCAAAGAGTGTCTATTATTGCTCTCAAGAGAACTGTTAATATGCACAATTTTATTCTGACAGTTTTTGTGCAAGACTACATTTCTTCTCCAGAGACTCTGAAGAAACACATTTTTTCATCCCAGATTGGAAAAAAAAAAATCCACTATGTTTGGTTTAAAAGATTACATAAAATTGCAAATAAAACATATTGTGTTCAAAATAGAGAGGGAAATGGCACCTCTGCTCCAGGTTTAAAGATCAGTCTTCCCCAACTCACTCTGCATATATAAACCCCAATAAAATCAGTCAGGTGTGTGCATGCACTCCAGTGGTGTTGGTTCATTCTCAGAGTTTAAAATTTAATTAAAAACTAGCCACAACTCTACTATTTTGCTTTCTTTCCTGAGAATCCCTAGCTTGGGAGAATTTGGGGTGCAAGGGTTCTTTATAATATATATATGCCAAAGCCCAAAAGAAAAAGAAATCACCTTCTACATCTCAAGATATTGTATGCCCTGGGTGTGCAGCAGCAGACTTCTTCTTATATTACCCTTCCAACTTCATGAATTAGTGATGTCTCTGAGCCTATTTATAGTAATTGCATCAACTGACAGAGTAATTGTAAATAGTGTAACTGCATGTTCTGGTGATTTATTTTTTTTTTTTACTTCCACAAATTGTATAAGTAATTTAATAGAAGTAATTCTATAAATGGTAAATATACATTGAGTTACTTCATTTCCTGCACCTCCACTACAAACATAAACCTCAAAACGGGGTTTAAAAAGCATGTGAAGAAAATTTCCAGAATCCTAGCTCAACATCTAACCCAAGGTGTGTTGTCTATTTCCTTAATGTTTTCCTGTTGCGATCTGCAATTTAGCTGGCAGGACTTGGACTGAGTATTGCCAACATTGGCTAACTAAACAGAAAAGGAATCGTGAAGTAAATTTAGCTGTGAGAACAGTAAGCCTGAGCACCAGGATTTTTCAAAAAGAGAGGAGGTAGTTGCATGCATTCTTTCTAGACTTTTGAAAATCTCAGCAGCAATCTGTATCTTTGTGTTCCTACTTTTTCTGAGTTTGTCACAGAAATCTGCAAGGAATACTGTGAAATTAATGTCTAACAACTTATATGATCACACACACATGTTTTTTTCCCTATCACAAGTGCTATAAATTGCCACTTTTCTTTCCCTCTGGTCCAAAAGTATCTTAGAATGCAAGAAACATTTTTGTAAATGTATGTTAATGTGTGCTTTTTTGTTTACTTTCTGCATTTCTTTCAGCCTATGCAGCATAAAACAACAAGCAACTTTCACTTTTTTAGTTTCACTTTTAGGCTGTAGTTACAGTAAAGTTTCAAATGCAGTTGTGGTATTTTTATAATTGAACATCAGATAGTTTTTGATATTTTGTCCAGAAATGCTTTTCATAAATGTTGCTAACACATTTGAAATAAAATAAAAATGTCTGTTTTCCTTTCATGCAGACTTCCCAACATAAATTCCCCATAAAAGAAGATAAGAAGATTGATTAACAGCTCAGGGGAAGGAGGCAGGAGAACAGAGTTTAATGCCACTTGTATAACATACCAAGTCACTTAGAGCCACATACTTCGCCAGATTCCCTTATGTGCAGATACAAATTATGTCCAACAATGTACATTAACATTTTTCTTCCAACAAACTGTTCGGTGTGTGAGGGCCAGCCTGGTGTCTGCACTGCTGGCTTCCCGAGGGATACCTGCCTCAGAGGTAGCTGGATGTGTCACCACCCAGATTTGCATGTGCACCAGGGCTCCAAGAACAGCAAACACATAGGGGTGAGTGGCAGCCACTGGCCCTACTGCAAATGGACATTGCATGGACCTGGAAAAGTCCAAGACAGATGGCAAACTGTGGGCCAGTGGGAGATGCAGCGACCTCCACACCATCATACCCACATTTTCTTGCAGCCAGACTGAAAAGCCAGAGAAAGTGTAGTGAGCTGATTGGAAGCTTTCAGCAGCTGGAAACAAGATCCCTCCTAAGCTATGCATCCATGGGCTTGGAGAGAGAAGGAGGTACTCTGATGGCTCCTACTCCAGCGATGTAGATGGTGTAGCTTAGATCTTAAAGTTGCACATTTGGTTTCAGCACATGCAGTTTTAGAGCTCTCTTGAACACTGTTACCTGGTGGTTATAGCAGAGCACCTACTCTGAAAATCCTCTGTGTTCTGGTAGAGAACAGAAATAAGACAGCAATGGTTCAGACTTACCAGCTGATTGCATTATATCTTTTTCTTTATTTACTTTTAAAGTATAGTTGACTTTAGCTCATGTCAGGTAGCAATAAGAATTCAATAATAAGGTGAGAGTGAATCAATTGAAATTTTACAGGAAAGGGATTACTAGCAGAAAAAAAGATCTATTTCCTTTCTGGTGTAACATCTAGATTTTCCTGATGGCAAAGACTTGGATGATCCCATTTTTTTTAAAAGGTAAGGGAAAATCAGAAGGGACTATGCTGCTCCTGGGAGAAAACTTTAGGTTATAGCTATTTATTATAAAATGAAAGGAAGGGACATAACTTGAAATTAGGATCTTGAGTAAGGAAGCAAAGGTAAACCTTACACTCTTCAGCAGAGGCTCTTTTTTGTGGTAAGCCCTCTTTGTTTGTGTATGGCTTGGAAGGAGAGTAATGCCTGAGGCCTTCCAACTGCAAAAATAGCTTACTATAGGAACTGAACATATGTTGTACAAAAGCTGTTATTTCATTTGTTCTGAAACAGCACAGTATAGTAGGTGCAAAATGAGGCTTGGGGCAACAAGCAGAACCATACATCGACCCGGCTGCCCAAGCGTGGTGCGCTCAGTGGTGTTCCAAGTGCAGTGCCTCCTGCAAAAAGCAGCCTCTTTCTGTGAGAAACCCTACATCATCACACAGAACAATCTAATTTCTTTTTAAAATGCAGTAGTAACAACAAGAAGCATTCATTGCATATGCAGCTTCATATTTCTTTAACCTGCACCAAGGCACTGAAGTTCAAAGCAATGGAAAATTGGCAATACAGGGGGTACTGATGTATGTTACCAGCATACCTGGAGCAATACACCCTTTCCACTGATTCTCATCACACAGGAGACTATGTGATTTCTTGCCTTTCTTTTATTGCTAGCAACCACTATTTGAAAGGTAATTGTGGTGTTTGTTTATTTATTTAAAATACATTGTGATAAGAATCTTAGACAAATTTGATTAATAACAGAGGACAAATAAGTGTAAACATAGACAAATACATTTATTTTTGTCAATGATTCCTTTAAGCATACTAATATGTCAAGACACAGCAATGTGCATTTCAAAATGATAAAGTAAACCCTATTCACAAAAGAAGCGATTTGCTCTATGTACATGTTTACCTAGAAGGGTGTGGTTACTATAATGCATGCCCTTCTGGCAAGCAGAGAGGCTTTTGTTCTGTGGCTGCATTTAAAAGTGTCCTCTGAGGAAGGTGCAGCACAGGTTTAACAGAGAATTCAGTCTGCTGCTTCTCTCCCATTTTTGCTCTTGTAAACGCGAAGCAAATCCAGTGATGTTTCTTAAGGTACTATAGATATACAGCTTTCAGGCTGCACCTGAAAGCAGAGCTTAACTGTAAACCATAGTAGTGTACTTGTGAATAAACAGGTGTAAATGAGTTTAGCCATTTATTTGTGCAATGCAGGACATAGCAAACAAAAATAGAGACACCAACTGCTTATGTTTACCCTTTTTTCACTGTCATGCTGCTGGGGAGGCCAGCTTGCCCCTTACGCAGCCTTTCTCCCTTCTTGTTCTAGTGACGTGATACATGGGAGGAAATAAATGTGATTTACACCAGTTTCAATTAAAGTGGTGGTTACACTCTTGTCAGACCCATTGTCTGTTAAGTTCATTAATTTCTCCTTTTACTGGAAGATATGCAAAGGAGATGTGTCTCCTTCTGTGGTTCTAACTCATTTGTTGCAGTCTTTTCTGACATGTTTTCTTTTAGATCTTAACCCATTATTAATCTCATCCTGTAGATTTGTCATGGACACTTATACTTCACAAAAAAAGCCCTATTTCCCATGTAGTCTGTTATTATGCTATTAAAATCCATTATTTTATATAATTATACCCTTTCCCCTTTAAAACCGTCTCCCATCATTTATCTAACTGAATATTGTGAAGTGGAATCAATCCCTCCTTTTTCCACTTTCCTTCACATGCTCTTGCTGTGGTAGCCTAACGTAGGCTAGCTAGCAAAACTTTTCACTTTTCACCAGATCCGTTTTACATCCTCAGGCCCTTTCTGTATTAGTCAGTAGGAGGTGCCAAAATATTGGCAAGAAAATAATTTTTTTTCAGGCCAAGACAGAATTAATCACCTCCATTTTTATATCTTGCAACCCTTGTTACTCACTGCTGTTTAAGAGCTAGTCAAATTATGTTTGCAGTAATGCTGTGTATACAAATACAACTGTGCTCCTTTCTCTCTTTCTTGTACCCATAAGTGCTGCCAATTAATTCCATTAAGCTACTCCTACATCACACCATTAGGTTTTAAAGAAGTTTGCTGGATCTTAACTAAAAGTAAGACCAAGTGGTTAAATAGGTGATTGCTATTGCTTAAACAACTCTGAAGCAAGGGCTATGTTATTACTAAGTATTTGTGTCCAGCAAAGTTTGGGCATGTTCTTTGAAAATGTGTTTGCCAAGTGTTTTTTAGTAATAATTCTTCAAATTGCATGTTTACATGCATTGGTTTTCCAGCACTGGAAATACTTTGTAGTCCTGCAAAAATATGCCCTAAACTATCTTGTAAATGTCAATTGACAACATTCAATAACTTGTGGTTTTAGAGCTCAACCAGATAGGAAAAGAATACTAAAACGTATTGAAAAGGCTCATGCTCGACTTCCTGAGGAGAGGGCACCTCAACAGTGGCTGGCTGTTTAGTTTTCATTAGAGATTCAAGCATTTATTTGGTTTACATGGCAAGGTTAGCCTAAAAATTAGCCTTGGTGCTTAATTATAAAAAATAGTTGATCCAGTGGCCCAGTAAGGTGAGTAGAACACCAGGTCTATGGCCAGAGTGACTTGGTGACAGTGCTTGGCTTTGGGACCTCAGCTGTGCAGTAACTACAAAGATAAACTGTGAAAATGAAAACAGCTTTAAAAGACAGGTGTCAAAGTGGAATTTTCTGTGCTTTCCTTTACTTCTCCCTTTAGTGAAGGCTGGTGAGTTATATAGAAAATGATACTTGGAAGGCTCTTTCATGCATTTCTTATTTAGATACCCCGGTCTTTTGCTGTGCACTCTCTCACACATGTTAAAGAAGCCATTAACCTTTGCATTCACACTTCCACTGCTTTCATTACATTCATTACTAATGATTGCACTTTCTGGACATGCTGGTGTTTGTATCCCTATTCTTTAATGTTTTATTACTTCTGTTTTGTGCTTCCCATATGTTTCCGGGGAGAATTCCCTTCTTTCTTTTACTTGTCTTGTTTCTGCTTGCTCTTTCTCTGTATGCCAATTAATAATGAAGGCTGTGCCTGTGCTTCCCCTCCCTATGGCACAATGTGGTTTTCTTTAGCTCTCACTTTTTGTGAAAAGTAGGCCATCTACTGTTGTTTTCTAGTATGGATTACAGATCGCCCAGCAAATGGCCATGCCATGCCTATAGCTTCAAAGGTGGACCTCACAATGCCTATTCTGCTCTTTATAGGCACTTTTTGTTTTGCAGGCATGTTGTGATGCTAAAGGTCTCCATAGAAAACTGAAATCTTATTTCTTTTTTTCCTTCTTTTGATCAGTAACCAATATAATCGGTTCATGTTCAGCTGCCATAAACTTAGTAAGCTAAGTAATGTTCAGGTTTGTTAATCCAAAACTTTTCCCCAAATGAATGTTTATTGTAGTTATACATCAAGGGCCTTTGCTCTTTCCCATCCCCACTGAAATAAGAGGGCAATTGATTTACGCAGCTATTAGTGACAGTTTTTGTCAGTTTAGCACATCTTTGTTGTGGCGTGAATTCTTTTGGTTTGATTTTTTTTTTATTTTTTTTTCTATTTTTTTTCCTTTTTTTTTAATTCAGTGTGGTTTTGAACAGAAGAGTGACTTTAAAAATTGTAGTACACATTCTCCATATGTCTTCTGAGTCATATCTGGATAGTATACTTATGAAAACCAGCTCCAGTGTTGTCTACACTGTAAAACACAAAGGGCTGTGAAAGGGGAGATGGCCCATCATCTGCATGTTGTACCATCGGGTCAGCAGTTGGGTTCTGATTCCTCAGCTATTTTTAGAGATGGTACAGAAACTGAACATTGAGAGTGCTTAAGTTCTTATCAGAGGTGAACTTGCTGTGGGGGCAATTGTTTGGACTTCATTTTGATGCGGATATTATTGCTAGACTAGAATCAGATGCAGCCAAAGACAGCTTTTCTGGTCTATACTTTTAGGTCAAAGTTGGATATTTCTCTCTTTCCTTCCTGTGGAAATTGGCCAAGCTACCTGTCATGCAACATTATTTTTCAAAAAAATTTTCTTTACTTAGTCACCTATTAATCTCAACTCTGCAATAAAATATTTACTACTTGGTTCATTAAGAATAAAGCATGAGTGTAATAATTTTATTAGGTTCAGTTCATTTTTTGTTCGCTTGCAATCCCATACCATTTTGCAGTGTCTTGCCCCTCTTTTCACATGGAACTCTCATTAAAATTGTTGATTTTAGTTTTAGGTAAACGGCAATTTTCAGAGATGTTCCTTTTTCTCAATTAGAAATATAAATGTTCACAGTTCCTCTGGGGAGTGGTTTTTAATTTTTTTTTTATTTTAATATGCCTATATAAGCAAAATTACAGAAAAATTTCATCTTCTTCACTATCTGACTCTTCAAATCAGTCACTAACAGAGAGGTCGTCTTGCACTCTGCAAAAGAAAAGGAAAAATACAGTAGATAAAGGCACTTTTAGTAGCTCTGAGAATAACAAAATGAGGATGATTCTTAGTGCTTTGTGGGTAGAAATATAAAACAAGTAGAGACAACTCACTTTTCTTAAACAAGACAATTAGGGAACCAGCTAAATTGCTGGGCAGTGCATATAAATAAGTAAAACATCTATCCTTACTGATCTATCACTTGTCAGATGTTGTTTCAAATTGATGACAAGGCCAATATCTGCTTACGCTCCCACTCATCTGCCCAAATATAAATGGAGAGCATGACATGACTCAAGTGTGAGGCACTAGAAGTCAACAATGGCAATACATCAGCTGAGTGCCATTATGGAGATATGGATAATGACATCTTAACAGACATGTAGGAGCTATTTGATTACACCAGAATGGGCATGAAAATTAACCTCAAATGCCTTAAATTTCAGTGTGGTAAGCTAACACACAGACACAAATTCTCTCTTCTGAGGAGCCAGTGCCTTCTAGAGGTCAAGAATGAAGTTGAAGGCATTTACTCTGTGTTAGAAGAAATCTTAGTCTGGAGGAGTTTGGACAGAACTGAGAAACATTTTTAATGTTTTCAGTATAAACAACCAAATAGTCAGTGACAATGTCTCAATGGTCCACCTCTAGTTTTCAGACTTGTTCAAATTAATGTTATGCACTTATCACAGGAGCTGCTTCTTCAGGCTGCTTTAAACACAGGCAAAGCTCCCATACCAGTTCATACCATCCAAGTTAAACATATTTGACTGAGGCAAATATGTATTAAACCAATTTTTACACTACCAGAGGTTGCTTTGGTGGGAAATCATGTGATTTTTCTAACCTCAGCTACCTCTTAGCTTTGCAAGTAATAGAGGCAACATTGCTGTTTCTGTTAAATGTACAGTTTAAGGTACTCCTGATAATAACAGACTTCAGCATTTTTTGTAGAAAATACTCACATGATTTTGCTGTGACAATTTTTTGTTTTTTGCTCCTCACTGAATTATCATCTAAATGTTTCAGAAACAGCTGGACATCATCAATGTGACCTGTACAAACTCTATCTTCTGTAAATAGGTAGGTAGATACCTAGACAGAGCTTCTTCTAGCATCAGTCACTGAGATGGCAAGTGCTTCTCTGTGAAGTCTGTTTTATTTAGCTGACATAACAGGAGCTGATCCTGTGCATAACTGTGCCAAGGGAGGATCATCTTGTCTGCACATTTCTTCCAGTCTCTGCCCTTGCTTGAGGATATTGAAGGCTGGTGATAATGCAGTAGAAATTATATCTTGCCAAAAAAGCTTTGAAACCTTGCCCTATAAACCATAGTCTTTTTTTTCCTTTTTTCTTGTAATAGTTCCTCTGGAATTCCCCAGTAAGAAAACATACTGTTAACCTTCAGAGTGACATTTTAGTTGTACTTGACAATCACACAGTTCATAAATATTTTGGCTAATATTCTAGCCCAGCTGGCTATTTCTCTCCCTCTAGCACATGAAGATTGATATCCACTCCTCTAGTCTTCCTCAGACAAAGCTGGTATTATTGGAAAATCACCTTTTTTGTTGCTTTTTTTTTTTTTTTTTACAAACTTAATAAAGTGTAAGAATTCATAGTCTAAGTGTTTTTCTTTTTTTTTTTTTTTTTTTTTTTTTTTTTACATGCTGTAGGCTACTCTAGAAATAGTGACGTTTTTAAGCAGTTTCTGAAAGCCTCAGGGCCATCCTGTCTTCTATTTTCAGTTTCCTTTCCAGGTTTTAGGGATTACCCTAAACCTACAAAAATATGCTTTTTTTGCTTGTAGCTAGCAAGTCACTACTGTTTGAAAAGGCATGGGGTATTTACTCTACTCTGTAAGGTACTGGTCAGGCAAATGTAGTTTTGTTGGTTTTTACTTTCCCAAAGAGCAATAGCTCCTAAATTTCCTTGACTCTGTTCTTTCTTCCACAGGATAAATATATTGAGAATTTTTGTCTCTGTAGCTGGATGACACGTTGGGATATCCATTGTTATAAAAGGAAAAGATCTGACTTTGGAGTGATCTACCCAATACTCTGTTAACAGAAACTCTGTGTGAGGAACCAGTCATAAAATCTTCATATGGTTTCATATAACAGAAGGAAGGAAGGGAGGAAGGGAAGAAGAAAGGGGGGGAGGGAGGGAGGGAAGAGAAAGAGAGAGAAAGAGAGAGAAAGAGAGAAAGAAAGAGAGAAAGAAAGAAAGAAAGAAAGAAAGAAAGAAAGAAAGAAAGAAAGAAAGAAAGAAAGAAAGAAAGAAAGAAAGAAAAAGAAAGAAAGAAAAAGAAAGAAAGAAGGACTGTTTTACTCTTACATGGAAAGGATCAATACCAAGAATATTCAAGAATATTTACAGGAAACATTTTCAGGCAATTTGGTAGGCTTTTTTTTTTTTTTTTAACTGTGTGTTGGAAAGGCCCCGTCATTCTGTATCCCTTTCCTTTCCGATACAGATGAGCTGATTGCGGAGAATGACCTCAGGGTTAGTGTAGGCAACAGTGAAACTCACAAAAGATTCATTTGTAGACTAGGTGTCTTCTACTGGTCTCATATCACAGGAGAACAGCACAAAACACACCAGCTACTTTCTTTTTCTTGAGGAAAAAGATCACTAGCAGTGATCTCCTCCTGGTTAAGAAATGAGATATGATGCTCTGCATCTCTGCTACAAGGGAATTGACTCACCAGCTTTTCATCCTTCTTGCCTCTTTCAAGAGACCCACATTCTTCAGATGCTCCCTTTACACTTCTGTGTCAGCTGCATCGGTATGATATTGCAGCTTAACAGACTGCAGATCTCTACCCATCGTGTCCACTGGGTCTCAACAAACAACTGTGTGTTGTCTCCTCTGCAAACTGCCCTTTCACTTCCAGCTGTTCCCCTGAGCTACTGAGGGCAACACTGGTTAATTTTAGCTGTGATTGGTCACAAAGATAATCATATACTAGCTGACAATAGAAATGCAAAGCTGTTTTAAACCTTGTATGCTTATCATGAAGTAGGAAATCTACTTTCCAGGATTCCTCACACTTAGTGGCACAAATAATAAAGTCTGGGAAGAACAGCTCTGCATGCTCCTTCTGGGTGCCCCTTGTTCAGCACAGAACTGAAAAATGAGCCTTCCTCTGTCATTTCTTATATTTTGCTTTTCTAGCACATCTGTGATCAGGATCAGTCTTTAAGTACTGCCTGTTGTTTTGATCACACATGTTTGCTTTGCTTTTCTGTGTCCTTTTAGTAGCTGGAAATACTTCAGTAATGTCTGTCTCAGTATGTTATATGGCCAACTTCATATTTTTTAGGGTCATCTCAATGGTGTTCTTTAGACTGCCAGTGGCGTGTGACTAGAAAGCCACCACCAATCCTTTTCAGAAATAATTGCTAGGTTAGTCTAAAATTTATTTTCATAGACTTACATCTTAGCAAATAGTTTAGCTGTATTATCATCTCATAAAGCTTTATTTAGACATAAAGCTGTAGCTAAGTTTCTTGAGGCTTTCAAGGCTTTCACATTTTCTTTTCCGTTGTTTTTCTTTTTTTTTTTCTTTTTCCTCCTTCATTAGGAAAGCTGTGATTGGCAAACCAAAATTGTCCTCATACCCTACTGCAAACAGAGGTACCTTTCTCCTACCTTAACTGTCCATGTTAAAACTTGGTAGCTGCCAGTGAGAATTCCTTCTCTTCTGGCTATTCTGTAACTTCATCAGCATTTTCGTGCTTCAGAGTGCTGAGGCCAGACTTAGGTTTTCATCTTTATCAAAGTTAAAGTCATTTATCTTGAAATGACGCTAGAAAGTATGTGAATGAAAACAGTGTGAAACATTATAAATTATATTCTTTTTGTTCAACCTGACCCATATTAACTTATCTTTAACTATCCATTTGGGATAAAATCTATATGAATATTTGAATTATTTTTACTTTATCAGTTTAACTGAAAATGCAATTTTACAACTATACAGCCTTTTAATACAGACAAGTCTCACTGGGGATATAAAAATAATACTATTCATATTGATTTAAACTCCCTAGTTATATACACCTCTTGATGTACTGAGTTAGTAAAACCTACAATCCAAAGTACTTGAAGAAGCTGCTAGATAATTATTAGACATAATACAGGGCTGACCTAAGTGTTTATTGTTTAGTTGCTTCATTCCTGCCTGTACTGAGGTCTGGGCATACAAACTACAATTTTTGGCAAGATCTCTTGGACTGGCAAAGATGGTGGATGAGGGTAAGTAAGAAATCAGGGAGAGGAGGTGAAAGAGTAAAGTCGTTTAAGAAACCAGTTGTTAGATACTGATAGAAAAAGATGTGTACAAATATAAATTAAGTCAACTTAGACAGAATTTGGACTTAGATGCAACCTTGAATTTAGTTCTTGATCAGGCTCATTGCATGTCATATTCCTGCTTCTCCTCACAGGAAAATCAAAGGGATTTTTGTATTCATCTAAATGAGAATAGGGCAAAGCTCAGAGCATAACAGACGAAGCTCAGTCCCAGATGCGATGACTTGCAGAGCAATGGCCAGCAGCAATTCACACAGGTACAACTTCCTCAAGTGCTCAAGTGTAGTCTTGGAGTTGCTGAGCTCACTTGTTAGAGCTTATGAGAAGAGGCCTGAATGCTACAACTGCTGTGCTGCATGACCCAAAGCGTACCATCCAGCTTCAGCAGATCCAGCTTAAGGACTCTTACAAGGGACAATAACATTTCCATTCTTTAGAGGATATTTCAAAAGTTAATCCATTAAAGTTCACGAGAGTCACTGAAATGATCGTGTTAGAAATCAAATGGAAAATTACCGAAGGAAAAAGACTCTCTGAGAGATACCTTTCTTTTAGAACATTTTTTTCTGCTCCACCTCCTTTTTTTTTTCTTTTTTTTTTTTTTTCCCCACACAGTGGAAGTCAACAGGGGCAGAGACAGCCATATTAATTTTTCTGATCTCTATAGATTTTTATTACACAGTATTTGAGGAATTTGCTAAAAGAGAAGCAATATTTTTGCCCTTTTTTAGTCTTCCACACCTCTGGCCTGAGAAAGTTCAGTTTGGGCTCTTATATGAGATATTTTGGTCTGTTTCTTCCTGGAACAAAATGTAACATTAAGGATAATGGTATCACCGTCACCCATACAAGTGAGATCTGATTAAATAAGGTGTGACTTCTTCTTTCATCCGAATTATTCCAAAGTATTTTTTTTTTCTTTAAAGCTTAATCAATGCAAATGCTTAAACTAGCTGTGAGAAAAACTTCCCTGTTGATTTTTAATATTCTTATCTTTCTCTTGAAGCTTGAGAGATCTCAAAACACATGGAGGACTTCTAACAAGGGAACAAGCAGCAAAGAAAACAAAGCAAGCAAAAATTTGGATGAAACTAATATTCTTTTAAAACATCAGACAGAAACATACCATCCTGTATTTGTTTCCTATTCTTACAGACCATACTGTACAGCAGTGCTCAGAGCCTCCGTTAGAAATGATAATGGCAATATTAATGTGGGTCCTTATCTGGAACCTGCTGAAGACAGTTAAAGGCCTTCCATTGATTGCAGGGGATATTAGATGAGGCCCTTTCAGAACGTATTTTGGTCAACCCTTGTCCAACCGTTATTTCATATAGGAGAAATGGGGTTTATCTCCCTTCTCCACTCTGGGCTTCTATCAGCAGAGTGACATCCAAGAGAGTGATCCAAGCACAAGAAAAGTCCAGTGATGAAGTGAAGAGGGTGTGGCAGTTTTTTAAAGAGTGTCAACACACTGACACATGAGAGAGAAAGGGAGACTGAGACAAAATAAATCATAGAGCAAGAATGGAAGGCAAAGACGTAGAGAGGTATAAAAGCAGTTCTTCAGTTTTTCTAAACCAAAAATAGTGCAGTCATGTTAAGACATGAACAGGTGGGAAAGTACAGCTTTGCAGCTTTAAAATTGTATATTGTTTTTCATCTGTAATACAAAAGAGAGTTTGAAAAAAGTGAAAAATGTTCCAGCAGGTTTCAGAGCAGGAAGGAAACTATGCCAAATTATTGCTGATGTTTAGTCTTTACAGGTGTGCTTTCTGCTTCACCTTGATGGGAAATCCCCTCATTTAATCTCATAAAATGTAGCAGAATGATTGTAAGTAACTTCCTACCTGGTGTCCTTTTCTTCTGCTTTTCAAACCACGGCAAGGCAACAGCTATTAAGACTGCAGATTGTGGCATATAGATGAAACCGTATCAGTTTGCATAGCGTCACTGGCAATGGGATTCTGGAGGAAGGCTGGAAGCCCTGTAAAAGGAAACATTTAGTACAGAGTAGGGGCAAGCTTAAGATGTTTGCTGTGGTTTGATCTTTCCCACACTTCCCAAAAAAGCTTGCTTTCTCAGTAAAAACCATGTTACATGGTGTTACATTTCAACAGGGAGTACTGACTGTAGGTGGGACGTACATTTGTTTTATTTTATTTCAGAATAAAGATGATTCATGGGGAAAAAGATCTTTGAAACCATATCCTATCATATCTTGTATCCATTATGCAAATAGAACTAGATATTAATACCTCCAGTTTCACATTTTATTGTTCAAAACACAAAACTGATGAAAAATAAAAGGAAAGGACAAGCACAACCCAGACGTATCATTTCCTTAAGATCTTCATGATCAGATTTCTTCAAAATATTGGAAAATTATGAGAAAACACTGCCAAAATAAAAATATTTTCCAAGATTTTATTTACTTTTTAAATACTTTGAATATTACTACTGTTCTAAGCTTCCATGTGTTACTTATTTTTCTTGTGCTATTTAATTTTTATTTGGTTTGCATTTTAAGTTTTTTAAACTTCTCCATTAGTGCTACCATGACGTCTGTGTTCTGTTTAATGTTAGAAGAAACAATAACGCTTCCCATTGCTAAAGTGATGTCATGTAGCAGAACCATTTCAGTGTTTAGGGTTTCGATACAGTTGCTTTGATGTTTTCCCAGAAACCATTTGGAATTTGTTTTATAAAGCAAATCTCAATATCTTGACTCTTGGCCCCAAATTTGGAAATGCAGTTTCTTCTTACCTGGCAATTAAGCTGATAATCAGCACCATTCTCATCTCAGTTTTCATGGACTGCATACAAGATCAGGCATTCTTGTCCCCACTCATTCCCATCCTGATGGTAGAGTCATCAGTAGTCCTCTTCCCTGTGCACTCACCCAGCCACCTGGAACTAGAGCTGAGCCATTTTTCCCATCCTGTAAGAGCTCAGACTGTGGGACCCTCATAAAAAAACCCCTAGAGAGTTGGAAAAAAAGGGAGCCGCTTTTTATTCCATGTTCTTTTCATGACATGCTGTCTTTTTAATTTTTAATATTATTGGTTTTCACTGTTTTTTACACCCAATAAATAAAATATTACAAATTAAATGTTTGACTAAAGCAAACTAAGCAACAAGTTAGAACAAGCCTTGAAAAAAAGTTTATTAATTATTTTTGATCAATTTCCATCTTTCTAGATTTTTACAGTGATGAAATATATTATTAAAGATTTTTTAACAAAGACCTGATCCAAAACTTGTAAAAGGTCATAGGTACTATCACAGTTTCATTAAAACTAATTGCCAAGGCTTCTTTATTAGAAGGAGCAAGATTTTTAGCATGGTATCTTGCCTGAGTTTTGAAATTTCAAGCTTTTCATCTTGAGATTAAAATCCCTGTTCATGCAAATACAGCCTGTAAAAAATAATGATCAGAAAACAGAGTGGAAATTTTGAAGTACCTCTTCAATTAAACATGAAAAAATTCATGTCAATTACTAATTTTTATAATATTTTGCAAGAAATTACCAGCCAAAATGTCATTTCAATTTTTATGTTCTATATACCTCTGTACTATGACTGATGTTCAGATTAGATAATAGGAAAGTAATTTTTCGCTGAAAGAGTGGTCAGGCATTGGAATAAGTTGCTCAGGGAGCTGGTGGAGTCACCATCTCTGGAAGTGTTCAAGAGGTGTCTGGATATGGCACTTGAGGATACGGTTTAGAGGTGATTGTGTTGATGCTCAGTTGATGGTTGAACTAGATGACCTTGAAGGCCTCTCCCGACCTTGATCATTCTGTGATTCTGTAAATTGGCACGGCATTCTATACTTAATATTGTACCTTTTTCTATCATAGCATTAGCCAAAACCTCAAGGCCCAAATTAAATGTTATCACATATTGAAAACAAATACAGAATAGTTCAGTTGGGGGAAAAAAAAAACCCAAAAACAAATATTTAAATGTTCCTGCTAATTTGTGATGAAACAAAATGCTGGTGTCTCAGAGCCTCACAGGGGGTTGACAGCTGAGTTGAATGCTCATGGCTGCTTTCTGCAGCCATGCACATGGCTTGTCCACCTGTTGTCTAGAAGTCAGTGGAAATTTTTGCATCGAGTCAAACAGCTAAGAGTTTTATTTTCTTTTGAATAAATAACATATCTTTCTTAGCATTTCTTTTACCTCACCACCTCCTTTCCTCTTGCATCCCCACAACTATCTCTCATTTCATATGGCTGTGGTGGTTTCATCTACCATGGAGCACTGTGTGCTCAGTGCAGCTGGTTATGTGCCACATGGACTTTTTGTGATCAAAGTATCTCCTCTTCAGGAAGAACTGTCTCACTGCAATGCCTCTTATGGCCCTATCTCTCTCTGATCAAAATGTGTTTCTCTTACATGAATTTAAGCTGATTCTGAGCAGCAAGGAGGAAGGAGAAAAGAGGAAGGACGTTGGTGCGGTTATGGTGTTAGCCAGAGCCTCTGGGGATGAAGGTGTATTTTCCTGTTCTGCCACAAATGGCTGTCGTGGCTTCAGGCAAATGACTTGAGGTACCATACAGGTCCCTAAAATGTTGCTTAGGCTGCAGAATAATACTTTAACCATTGACGGTCATGGCCTGAAATCCACCAGTCCCCTAAGCTTTTGCTTCTCTCTGCCTGTGTAAGAAATGCCTGAGTGAGGACATGACTGAACAGCTTGGGGCCTTGCTCATGCCTGAGCTTGCCTGGCCAAAAAGCTTTGGCACATTTCATCTGCCTCCTTCTGCTGGGACAGGACCTGGCAGCCAGGCACCCCTGCTGCCAGCCCATCTGGGGGGACTCCAGGGGAGGGGACAGTCAGGGTCTTCACTGTAGATCATGGTCGTGCCCTTGAAGAGAGTCCCCTGCTCATCCTGCCCCACTTGCCCTGCTCCAGTCTGTTGTGGAGTGGCTGAGGAGTGCACAGGCTGGGTGTTTTCTCAGGTGGAAGTAAGCTGGGAATGCCCAGCAGATGCACAGCTTGTGCACTTCTGTTCCCACCAGCTTTCAGCACCAGGTGCCAGACTCCAGCTACTCACAACCAAAACCTCATGAAACGTTCAACAGGAGGACACCGGGTCCTCAACGTCAACCATGCCATGCAGTGAATCTATGCCTGCTGGGCTGCTCTGCTTGGTCATGCAAACACAGAGTGGGAATTAAGTGCGGAGATGCTCAATGGTGTCCCTTTTGTACCTAACCTTCCATGGCTCTGCAGCACAGGTCCCCACCCAGGAGGGAGGATTTCACACTCCAGTTTTAAGTTGGGTATTACCTTGCTTGAGTAAAGATTTCATTAAAAAAAACCAAATAAATTCTCTCTTAGAAAGTAAAACGTTAGTCCAAATCCTATGCTTTGTTAAATACATATAATTCCCAAGATCCTGGGAATTTTCTTCTACTTTTTTAAATAGTCAGAGAACTTGTTAATCTTTCCTGATTTCCTTTAACTAAAAGGCAACAATATACTGACCACTTTGTTTCCAACAAAATGCTTGGGGAATGATGGGAGTTCAACAATTTGTTTTCAGTGTCTTACAGACTCTTATATTTCCCTGTTTTTCCTTTGGTGAACTCTTCTTCACACCTACTTTCTCACAGGTGTGAAAAACTCATGTACATGTAACCTCCTTTCTCACCTCTGTTTGCACTCTGCCACTGTCAGGTGGTTAGTCTAACTTCTCCAAAACTGCCTTTCTGTCTATATTGTTCAAACCTTTTATTTTCATATCCTGACTGTCCTAGTGGTAACTTTGGAAAAAAAAAAAAAATACAGCCTTTCTTTTATTAAGAAAAGGGATAGATTGTAAGCCATGTTAATTAATCTTTGACAAACTCATGATGAAGATAAGGCAACCGGAGTTTTTTAGCCTTGTTAGCCAGTAAGGCAGGGGTTAAAGATTTTAACAAAGCTGTGAATACAAAAAACACAACAAAAAAAAAGGGAGGGGGGGAGTTAAGGTATTTTGAGTTTTTAAATCTTATGTAATCGTTCTTTGAAGGATATGAAAACTGATGTAGAAATCTGGCATCAGAATACTTCAATGGCTGGTACCCAAGTGACACATTTTTCAGAAGGCTCAAGAGAATCTGAAAAAGCTAAATACACTTTCTATATACTAGTCAAAAGAACTACAGTAGGTTCCTCAGGCATTCCTTGACTGTCTGAGAAAGATTAAGATTGTTTTTTCCCTTGGTTTCAGGATTGTAGATTAGATCATGAATGAACTGGATCAAAACCAACCCTCAATTTTTATTTCCCTTCTTCTTTAGAGAAGACAAGGTCTGTATACCAAGTACATACCAGGTGCATATGAAAGTGATATGTAGTTTCATTATGAAAACTATCATCTCTCTGCCTCAGAATCCTGTAACAAATTCTTTATATTACACAGTCCAGCTTATGTTGGGATTGCCACTTCCAGAAGCACAAGTGTCATAGAAGCCAACCATGTCCTTCACTCAATTTTGGATTGAGTCCTCAGTTGTCTTTTCTGAATTGAGCACTGTCTCACTCAAAATCCTTGTACAAGTCACTTGGGGAAATCTTTTCTGAAAGTCCCCCACATTTTGAGTTCTTCTTTTTTTAGGTAGCCTAAATTAGACACCTGCTGGTAAGTCTTTAAAGCCAGACAACCATAAAAAGAGGCATGCAAAGTCAGTGAATACTTTTGAGCCCCTTCAGCCTTACGTCTCTATGGCTGATTAATTTCTGGCATGATTTGGGAGGCTCAGGTGAATTGTATCAGGGTTAAACTGTGAAATTTATGTTTGTAGGTATAAAATTTGTTGAGTTTGTTTGTTGGTGGTTTTGGGCTTTTTTTTGTTTGTTTGTTTGTTTTGGTGGTTTTATTTTTTCAGAAAAGCTGACTGTGATCTTCAAACTGCAAAGACTAAAGGTCAGTCCCCAGTCTACTTGTATGTCTGTCAGTGCAATATGGCCTGCTTAATGAGGTTTTGCATTTCTTGACCAAAGATGAAAAACCTGCATATTTGCTAGATTCCTGCAATTTAGGCACTTAAGGCTGACCTGAACTGCTCACTTCAGACAGTTACTAGCAACAAGAAGACCTGAATTGCAAATAAGTTCAAAAGTAATAAGGAAGATGAGAAGAAAGCACATCTGGTGGTCACCATTTTACTGCTAATCTTATGTCTGTGACAAGGAGTTACCAGGAAAATCAAGAAACAAAACAATGAAAACTGAGAAATCCACAAGAAAAAAAGAATATGACTCATGAAAGGTATGCCCTTACTTTCCCTATTGGTAAAAATTAATCATTACTGTGTGTGAGAGCTAAGTGAAATAAAAATCAACTGTAAATACTGCTTTATTTTCCCTCCCTTTTATCCTGTTCTTGCACCTGCAGGCCGTGGTTGCTGTGAAAAAGAAATTACATTTTCTGCAGCAATATCCACAGACAGAGTCCCCACAACACTCAGCCAGCTACCTTGGAAGTTAATCTAGGTTCACTTTGTTCAATTGTCCAGGCTTTTGGCCAAATACAATGAGACTAATTTTTAAGGTTTAGCTCATCTGATCTTGTACTCAGAGCCAGTATTTTGCTGTTTGGGGAACTCTTGTACTCAGTTAAGATGAAGAGGTCATGTTTTGGCTGAGCAGGCTTTTGAGTCTTTGTTTCATAGACTTTGTGCTTGACATTTTAGTTTGCTGTGTTTGATCAAACCTTCTTGTGTCTTGGTGCCTGTGAATAAGCCTAGCCTTTAATTTGTGCAGTATGTGATACAAAATTAAAGAGGAGAAGAAAAGGTGATTGGACTCCGAAGTTAACAAAAATTATAGGTATGATTCACTAAGTAAAGGAAATCCTGCCCCTAAGCTTGACTTTAGGGGTTGTTGGCCTTTGATATAAAATTCTAAGTACACGACATGTATCAATATTCAGTAAAAACCAAAAGCAAACCCAACTCTATCAAATAATTGATTTTTTTCAATAAAAGATGCCATATAAACCAGAAATGTATATATATTTTTCATTTTGGGGGGAAAGTGCTATAAACCTCAAAAATACTCCCAAATAAAATATCACCAATTCATTCACATAACACAGACAGACATACTAACATTTGAACAGGGACCAGATAGATGACCTCTTATAAATCAGACAAACTTACTTTTTTCAAGTGGTGCTGCAACCAGTTTTCCCTCACTGAGCATCTGTTTGTCAATTACCTGAGTATAAATTAATGATGAAAGTGTGAAGCTACTTCCAAGAGACTACTGCCACTAACGTAAAAACAAATGCAATTGTCAAATTATTGTTCAACCTGTTACTTAAATACGTCAGTCACCCTGGCCAGGGAAGTGACTGAAGGTTGTCCAAAAGAATTTATCACCCACCTGCATACCATTATCACTTGTATTAACTAAAGTGATCTTCAAGTCAGATCTGTAGGTCCATTTATTAACTTCACAATACAATACTCTTCAAAACTCCCCAGCACAGGAAATATCCTTCAACATCTGATTTAACAGAACTAGGATGGATTCCCAGGTTGGCAAGAGGTTTGAGAGAAGCAGAATACATCTGGTATGCAATATAGATGTGACTAGAATACTTTGGGGGGCCCATGGTATCAGCACAGGTAGGGAGGGCACCATCAGAAACCTTCCCAGCACAGAATAAACCAGTATTTCCTTTTTCTTTCCAGCCATGTGATATTTTGACTCTCTATTGTACTGGGCAATTTCTACTGTATTGTGCAAGTCATTGTGGAAACAACAAATATAACTGGATTCAGAAAACCCAAGGCAGAATTGCGCCGGCTTGAGATACCCTTTTCGGTGGGGAATCACTGATAAGCAAATCTGAAACCAATTCAGCCAACCTTATCTACCTGATAGTGATTATATCAAGATTCTGCTTCCCTTCGAGAACACAGTGTGGACAGTGGCAAAGATTTACTGTGGTTAAAATCTTCTGTTTCTTCCTCCTGTGCTACTTCTATTTCCTGTCAAAGAAATAAATTAGTTTGGTGTGAAGTGAGCCATTCTTGACACGCACTTGTTGCTTGCTCTTATCACTTAATTATTTTTAAGGCACTTGACATGGATTGTTCATTAATTTGTTCCAGGATTTTTATAGATTGATTAGTTTAGGATGCTTGGCATCTTAACATCTTCCTTTCTCCCTCTGTATAAGGCATCTGTCTTTTCTCATTTTCTAGATCTTCTTTGTCCTCCCCAGGTTCCCACATGCAATCACTAATATTTGGAAAAGTGTCATGGTTAGTTCCAAAATTAACTTTGTCTACTTCCAAGTTTTGCTAGTTTTGTCTAGAGTAATTTCCATCTAGCTCTCTGCTGGCTGGAACCTAACTCATTTATCTAAGTTGTTTAACCTGTTGTTTCTGTCTGGTAATCTTCTGTCCATGTTAAAATATATTTTCTTCCAAGTGGCTGACTGTAATTTATTTTTCATGTTTTCATCTGTGTGAAGCTATGGCTGGTTTCTTCCTACGTTATGTAATGGATCTATACATTGCTTTTCTCCTCTTTCTAATACATTCATAGCTACTTTTTTCTTGCCTTTTATGCCTCGTGATAATTTAGATCTGTTTTCCATCTGAGGTTTTCTGATTTTTTTCCTCACTTGCTTGTGCTTGGAAATAGTGCTTATAAAATAATATGCCTTTCAAGAGTGCTCACTGTAGCAGTGGAAATCTTAACCTAAAGGCCAGGAAATGCCAGTTTAAGTACTACTTAGCTTGCAAAATAAAGTTTCAAAAGAATGAAAATTAAAGTGACTGGGAAACAGACTGAAATATATTTTGAAAAAGAAAGTGACTTCTCTCACTCAAAGCTGAAAACTAATAGCTGTATATTGTAGGGCAATATGAACTAACTCAAATATATTGGATAAAATATTTGTAACATAAGGAAAATACAGAAAAAATAGTGTTTGATGTTATTAGGAGAATAGTGTCAAGATTACAATATAAAAAAGCCTTATTTTTTCCCTATAGAAGATGATATTTTAAGTTTGACATAAGGATACTGTAGCTGTATCACGAGATGAGTTGTGCTTGTCATGTAACTGGTCTAAAATGTTTGAAAAGTATTATATGTACTTATGTACATACGTACAATATCTTCTGTGAAGACATATTGTCCCTTGTATGATCATGCACCTTTCTCTTCTGTTTAGGAGCCTAGGCTTTTCTAAAGAGTCTGTGTTTTCATTTAAAAGCTGCTGTGATATGCCTTTGAGCATATTTCATTTGCTGTTTTGACTGGCGTGACTTCTCACTTCAACAATGCAGCTGAATTACAAGCCTTGCATTAATTTTAATTCATCCTTTTGATAACATTAATAGCAAAGAAGTCAGTCCTATCAGAGGTAAAAATCAAGAAAGATTAAGAAGCTGATGCATGTGGTATAGAATAGAGCATGAATCAGGTCTGCCACACACAAAACAAAATGATGAAGAGAGAAGGGTAATGGGTGGCTCATGAAACAGAGGATGAAATTGGGGAGTGACTTTGGAGCTTCAGGCTTTGTAGGAATTCACAAGCTGTCAGACTTGCCTTCAGACATCCCAGCCTTTTCTCAGAGGCACTGTGAGTATAGACACTGCAGTTCTGGTAATGATTACATAAAGGTGGCTACAGTCGTTCCTGTACTACATGAGGTTGGGAGCAGGTCACATGTGGCTGCTGTGGTGAGATCACACGATATGAGCCTGTGCTGGGGTTTGAATGGCTAAATGCTCCAGGATGACTAGAATAAAAGGAGAGGAGGTTCAGATGTGGGCTGCCTCATGATCTAGCTCCACGCCCTTTGCCAAGCCACTCCGTGGGGCAATGGTGGGACATCTGAAGGAAGTGAGGCTTCACCTCCCACCTGTCACCACATCCTCCCTTAGTATCCCTCTGCCTGTTCTCTGGAAATGTATGCTGAGCTTCTTGCACTTGGCCACAAAAAGATTATTTTAAGTGGCCTGAAGAAGCAGAAGAATTGGCTGCAGTAGATGGGTATCATACAACCCAGGCTAAAGACTAGTTCTGAATTTCTGGATGCTGTTCTGGCCACATTAACTTGAATTAGAGACTGAGTTATTAGTGTGTTGCTATTCATAAAGGAATTTTTAGAACACTGAGGGAGAGTTAGTGCCTAGTCCCCAGTGAGTGTCACTGAGGACTCTCAGTTGCACCTCCCTTCTGCATCACTTACAGGGCTGAGAGAACATTACATTAGGAAAGAGGTAGACTAAAGAGTGTTGCCAGGGTGAGTAGAAATAATAAGAGGAGAGCAGGAACAGCAGAATATACCCCTCTCTCTGGCTTAAAGGATTAATACATTGACTGGAATTGGCAATCAGCAATGGGAAGCATGGAAGGCAGGAAAACATTTCTGTGTGTATTTGTGGATAGAAGTTGTTTTTATTAAACAAAAGAATATTTCATGTAATTGCAGGTTTCATGTGTTGAAATCAGTCATTGCTTCATTAGAGTGTTTGCAGTTTGGCTGGTCAATTTGCATACATATATAAAGAGAGAGAGAGAGAGAGAGAGAGATGTCCTTTGGAGTTCAAGCAGCTTTTCACTGACTTCTAGTGTTATGTTTCAAATGGCATGATGGCTGTTACTATAATACAGCTTTATCATGTGCACTATTTAAGTCTGCCAAAATAAATGGGGATGTAAAGGAAAGAGAGGGACGGTGGCTGACTGAGTAATGTTCAAACTGTCAGATTTCTCATGAACAAATTAGCTGATTCTAATCTAGTTGACATCGGGAAACCATCCAGGAGATTTTTTTTTTCTTTTTTTTTTTTTTTATGATATAAGATGACTTTTTATTGGAACTGAAACAACTGTTTCCTTGGTTCTGATTACATCCTTCCTCAATACAGAGTACTTGGTATGGCAAGCAGAGAGAAACCTTATTCCTTGTCTTATGCATCCTGTCTGTGCATCAAGACAAAGGGTTTGGGGAACAGGATAAGAAAAACCACTTTGCTGAATGCAGCCTGGAGAGGAAAGACTATGGGGGCTGATGCAGATGTGAGAATGCTAAAGCTTTGCTAGGAGTTTCAGCTAGACCTGAGTTATTCCATTATAAAACAGGCATAATTTAGTCATGATCCTTCTAAAACTTTTCTTTCCCATCTACTTGGAATAATTATGTGCTTGTATTTTGTCCTCCTTGAACCTCTTGGAATCAAATCCCTGCCAAGTGCACAGAAGAAAAGTTCTGATGTAAAAGACTTCTGTTGTTGAGTTATGTGGGTGAGCTGTGCCAGTTTTCAATTGTCATGGGAAATCTCTCAGTGTGCATATGATATGCTTAAATGTGGTGCATGGGAGAGCTCTTCAGAAGTCTGTTCTTCAAGTTTTGTCCCAGTTCCAGCAGGTTGGTTCACCAGCTTAGATTTCTGGTTGAAGAATGAACAATTTGTTGCTTAAATACCTTTGGGTTATAGATTAAAAGTGAGGTTTGGCTAAGTATCAGTGGATGGTTGCTGGATGCTGGGGAACTAAAAGGTGGCAACCAGAGGGAAGACAAGGAATCTCATGATTCTGAATCTGTTCAGAAACAAAGGCAGAGAAAAAAAAAAAAACCTTGAAACAGCAAGCACATATTAGAGCTAATTGCCTGGACACTATGCGAAATTTGATTTCAGTGTGGAGGAACTTAATTTGCTCTTGGCAACAGTGTAGAATGCTTAATTCAATTTAAGAAAAATACGTTTTTTGAAAGAGGAAACAAGACTGACAGAATTTTGGCATGTCAACAAAAGGCAAGAATACAGAAAGAAAAGGATTAGTGAAAATGAAGATCAAGAAAGGATCAAAAATATATTGGCTAGAGTCCAGGAAACATTTGTTACATTTTATAAGCAAAGCTATTCTTCCAAAGTGTGTAGAACAGAGGAACTAGCTGATCTTTACCTAAAGCGATATTGGCCACCCTGTGTGCTAATGAACAGATGTCCCCACTGGAATCAGAAAAGCGTTGATCTCCGTATTGTAACCGAAATAGCAGAAACTGCCAGGTCTACATGCATCAAAAACAAATGGAAAGTTCAGTAAGGATGTGCACGTTTATAGTGATTCATAAATAAACAACAATAACTAATATGTCAAATGTTAGGTAATATACTGATTTTACATTTAGTAAAAGCTTTCTTGTATTTTACTTCTATTTTTTGCTATATAAGGACTTCAGGCACTCCATAAAGTGATTAGACAGCAGGCTTAAGAGAAGGAGAATACTTTTTCCGTGTGATGCCCAAGCATATTTTGGCAAAACCAGTGCCATAGCATAGCAGTAAACTCAAAATATAGATTAATTCAAGGAATCAGTCAAATCAGCACAGGATGGATCCATCAGGAGATTTCAAACTGAGAGATCCCTAAACTGCTGATTATTGACTTCTGACACATACTGGCATCACTACGTACTTGGCCTTGGTCCTTATACCTTCCCCTTAGCAGTTTTGCCAGTGGCCAACACAGATGTTGAATACTGAGCTAGATCAGTCTTAAGTCTCATCCAGAAGGAATATTTTTACAGTCTACTCTTGCATTCCTATGACCTCATTTTATTTCTGCCATATTTTTCTAACAAACAGCTTAGTAAAAATTTACTTGTAGATGCTATTCCCAGATGAGGCTTGGTAACCATATATATAACCATTCCTTTAAGAAGTGGAACAGATTAGCTCCAGTCAGGCTCAGATTGGTTTAGTTAGTAGTTAGCCTCTTCAATATTGACCTGAAGTGGACTAGGACTGTTCACATGGTCAGCAATGATACAAGCAACAAATGACTCCAAACCAGTAGCTTTTTTTTCATATGGTTGAAATCACTGATGTATGCCTTGGAGTAGAATAAAAATTCAGATCAAAATTACCAGAAGAATTATTTGACTATTGGCGATTCCCATTCAAAATTTTCATATTATTTGTGTGTAATAAGATGCAGAATGAACAGACTGAAGACATTCTTCCTTCAGTCTAAACTAGGAAGGGTATAATTTATTTTATTCAAATAATTTATCTGCAAAGCAGATTAAACTTACATGACCTTCCAAAACTATTCAAAGGTATTCCAAAACTGTACTGTGTCAATTTTCAAAAGTGTTGCTTGCAAAATCTGTTTGAATACCTTGGTACTGCTAGGATACATTTTTACCTTGCCTAAATTTATATCAGCTGGGGAAAAAAGCATTTAGGACAGAAGACTGTGGGAATGGTCAAGAGGACTAGTAATTATAGACCAGAGTCTTTCACTACTAAACTCTGTTCACATGGGCATTTCTGAATGTGTAAAATTGCTTTGATTTAGCTAAACTCGCACAACACACAACTGTCTCTTTCTGGTATGGAAAAACTTTTTTTTTTTTTCCAGTTTGTATTAAGTCTATTGGAAAGGGATTCATGCTTGACTGAGAAGAACCTTCTCATACCTGACAGAAAGTTCAAGCTATTTTTATCTGAGCACTGATACTGGTGTGAGAGAGTGACTAAATGTTACTGCAT
>JAWWEW010000112.1:57744344-57916262 GCA_035583185.1 Anabacerthia variegaticeps
TGCATAAGTGAGGCAGGAGTCGCTACTCAAAAGCCATGTTGGTAGCCAAGAGTCAAAATCTGGTGGCATTCCAGTGGTTTTCTAGTATGAGATCTGTTCCTTAGTCGAGCTCCTGGGAGATTGCCATCACAACCAGAATTCCAAGTAATTTACAGTGTGAGATAGAGCAGTCAAGATCTTGATTCTCTGCACTAGAAATGGCTTTCCAAGATACAGAGAGCAAGAAATGTGAGCAATCTTACCTACTACAGCCCAATAGTATGACTGTTTAGAGGCTTAAAAAGAAGAAAACTAAATCATGGGGTTTTGATATGAAAAGCTGCCCAAACCATTTCTTCACCATTTCTTTCTTTTCAGAAAAAAAAAAATATTGAAACAACTAGAGATTGTTATTAGAGCTTTAAAAGATGTCAGTGACTCATCAGAAGTCATTTGCAGTGACTCATACTGTGGTCAAAGTTTTTGTATGTCAAACAGGTATTTTTCTCAAATAATACCTTCTGATATTTCTTTGTTTATTTTCAGTTATTCAGGATATTTCTTCATTCTGAGTCTTCTACATGAGTCTGTATGAACACATACACTTCAGTCTGTCAGACTAGCTAATTGTGCAACACCCTGTTCTGTACCTCTTGGTTCAGCCATTGCAAGCTATGAATAGTCAAAGCTCAACTCGCCTTTGGATCACAGTGTTTTGAGTGAGAAATCTAGATATAGGTACCCAAGAAGAACCTACCTGCTGAGTGCTATGGGATGGGATGTGTGGGCCTCTCCCCTTCCAGAGCACTGGGAGCAGATTCTCTGCCTCATGCAACCTGGCCCTAATCTATTGCCCACTGAAGCCCACTCATATTTGACTTCACTGACCTTTGGACCTGGACACTCATGTAGAGTGTAGCAGCCATATTGGTAGTTGACACTGCCCTCTATAACACTGCCAGGAAGATTTGCCTGCTGGAGCAATGCTAAACCACTTTTAAGAGGAAGGATATAGTTGTGCTCCAGACCTCTTTCTTAGCTCCTGCTTTACTAACCACCTGTGCAATGGCAGTTCTTAGAGGTTCAACAGCAGCTAGGTGGGTAGGATTTCATTTTCCTGTAACGCACTATTTAGTATGGTACCTTGCTCATGCTACTTCCTTCAGGATATACGCCTAAAACCACTTCACCCCATTTTCAATAACACCTGTTAATTATTGAGTAGAATTTTTTATTTTGACTGTATTCAGTTTCTGGGCAAGAGTCTTGCTGCTGATTTAAAAGATGACTTTCCATTTGGCTTGTTTTTTAGTATTCTTTTCTGTATTGTAGATGACATGTCTATCTTTGGAATTTTTCATTATTTTTACTATTAGTGAAGAGTTATACCTAATAAATGTGATCTATCAATGTTATTCTTTATCCCTGCAGTCACATTTGGAAGATGTGAACGTATATAACTAAAGGGCCAGAGTTTCTCTGAATATGTCCTTAGAAATTAAAATATTTTTAAACCACATTTTTTTAAGGTTACTGTAGATATTTTCAAACAAATTCATTATCAGTTAATTTTAAGGTAATGACTTTAATTAGAGTAATTAATTGCTGGTTTGTTGATCTGGGAAGGAATATTCTTTACCAATACGAGAGAGTCTTTTACATAGAGGGCCTGATCCTTTATACAGGTTCAATTTAAAATCAGTAAAATTGAAGCTGTAATGCAGTTTTGCCAGTAATTGACCCCACGCTTCTTGCTCCTCGTACTTCTGGAATGGAATACAGGGTTTGTCATAGTTGGAATAAGCATATCTGCAGAAACAGTGCACCACAGTGTTTCTGCTGGGCAGAGGGGTCAGGAGCACAAGCTAACCCCCATAGCCCTTGTTAATGTTAATCCCATTTAGAGACAGTTTTGTCCTTTCTCCAACTCACCAAAGCTTGCACAGAGTAGCACTTGAAGGAGTGGCTGGACTTGAGGAAGGAGTAATTTTAAGCCTCCTTTGCTGGCATGTTAAAATAAAGCTGTGGAGACATGCATGAAACAGTGCGGTCTATGGATGTGTTATCTCTGTTCTGTTGTTTGACAGACTTTTGATCCCATGATGACTCAAAAAAAAAAAAAAAAGAGTTGGCAGAGACGCCACGATGGACCATGTGCCCTACTGGTGATAGCAATGAAAAAACAATGTCTTGAACTAAAAGTTTGTCTCAGCCTTTGTTTCAGAAGATACCTTTTGTTATCAGTCTTTGCTTTGAAAAGTATTCCTACAATTAATTATACTCAATTTTGTTCTTGCACTAGTTTTGAAAGTCTTTGGTAAATACATGAATGCAAAGTATATTAAAATATTTCTGGGATAGTTATCTTTTTTTAATTGGACTTGAGATTTTGTCAGTAGTGGAGAAAATTGATAATGCTAATCAAACTGAAAAGATAATAAAATTTTCCGTGTACTTCTATTGCAAGTGGTGTAATTGTACATTGTTTTTGTTTATGCAAGTAAATATTTGAATGTTTAGAATTGATGCATAAACATATCAACATATTGCTTAGCTATTTTGTACACATATTTAATAACATTTTAATATGCATTTGGGGTACTTCTTCATGCATATGCTTAGTGAATAGCCCATTGCATGCTGAATATTTCTGATTTCCAAGAAGGTTTTGTATGTGTAACTAATATGTGGTTCTATAAGCAAAGGAGTTGATGGGTTCCTACAGACTGGAAACCTTTGTCCCTTAAGCATTTCGACCACAACAGCCCCTTTCAACAATAATTCCTTCAACACCTCCAGTGTGAAGGAGATGTTGACATCGTGGCTGAGTTGGAGAGATTGGTGTGCTTTATGGCCAGCCACTATGTGCAGCTTCACTGGCCAACAAGGTAAATATTTTTGTAACTGCTGAGTTTGTCTTCCTTTCGTTCTACTGCAGTATTAATGTGGGATAGTTGAAGGAGTTGAATTCCAAGAAACACTTAGGATCAAAATTATCTTTGAGATACTTGCCACATTTTGAAATTTCTAGAAACTGGCCAGTGAAATCAGAAGGTATGGGGCAGGAGACATACAAAAGAAGAGATAGACTTCTGGACATATAGCACAATCAAATGCTCATTTCCTTAGGAATTCAAGTTGAAAAAGAAGAGTAAATTTATGATGTTTGACTTACAGTTTCCACTGTAACTTTTCAACAGCTCTACGACTGAGTTTTCCTCAGATCCTATGGTTGCCCTGAGATTTGTGTCCTGAAACTAAGTTCACTGAAAAAGCAACAACTGAAGCAACAAAGACAGTGTTGTATGGCTTTACTGTTGCCAGCAAAACCTTCCAAATAAAGAGTGGTAAATGGAAGTTTTTTTCTACTTAGTCCTAGAGAAAGCCTGATGTAAGAGAGCAGGGAAATCTTACAATCACGACATGGGCTATAAATACATTGTTCTCACAGTGTTTCCTTTGATCTAGCCAGAATGACCTATAATTCTATTGAATTGGCTTGTTCTTACCTTGAAAAAAATTTCAGAATTTCTGGTGCTTTTGTTTCCTTGGCCTAACTTTAGCTTTTTTTAATTTTTTTCTTGCTTTTTTAAATTTTTTTTTCTTGCTTCTAGTATTCAAGGTCTCTTAGCACCTGTTGACTGTCTCATTTCCCACACTTTGTGTCATCATGTGATAACACCAGCTGAAGGGCTGCTTCTAAAACAACAACCACAAAGGCAGACTGTGGTTTTGAGAAAGGCACATCTTGTAGAGGGTGACATCCAGCACTACCATGATGCCACCTGCATCTATATTTGAAGTAGTCTCAAAAGTAATATGAATCATGTCTGACTTTGTGTGTCAGAGGTCCAGTGTAGAACCTTGAAAAGAAAATTAGCTGTATTTATAAAGAAGTTAGTTGCTAGCTAGCAAAAAGGAACAGGTTTTAGGCACTGAAGTATATTACCTTCATTAGGGTAATTTGAGGCCCCATATCATCACGTGCCATGATCCCCACTCCTTAGCTCTTTTCAAATATTACAGTTCCAAACTGTGTGCCACATTCCCATCCCACCTTGTGATCCCAGTAGCAGCTGTATGCACAGAAGGTCTTTTTGCATAGAGCTTTCTCTTATTCAAGTACTGTGAAATCTTCTTTCCTAAGACCTCATACCCTGCCTTCAGACATATCACGTGAAGAAGGAAGTGACACCTCCTTCCTACCTAGAAGAAAACTCACCACCGTCATGACACGATTATGATTGGCCAGCCAGTCAAAAACTCTCTCTTTCCTCCCCAAACAGCCAGGTAAAACTAGGATGGTATCAATAGATGTCTCTCAATGTTCAAGTACCTCATCTTGAAGAGCTGGGTCTTCTCATGTCATTGCTTTCTCTTAGAGGATATGATAACTTTTGAAAGAAAGATATTGCCAAAAAGACCTCCAAGCTATGAGAAATATTGAAAAAAACCAAAACCTAAAAGATGCTTGGATGACTCATTAAAACATTTAAAATACTTTATATTATCCCCCCACATGAATGAGAACAATGAATGGTCTCTTCTGCCCACCTGAACCTGTGGAGAAAATTCAATGCCATAAAAATTAACCCTATATTGAAGTTCACAATGAACAGTCGTCTACTTAATAGGTCTTGATATCGCCCCAGCCCTCACAGTCCAGAATTAAGGCTGATTTTAAGGCAGGTTTGGAAGAAACTGTATAGAGTTGTGACCAGTTTGTCTCCTTCAGAGTGATTCATTTTCCTGTAAACCTTCAGGATTTTCAATTCTCAAAATGCTGCTTTGTTTTAGCTTTACAATTACCATGATTTCTCGACCAATTGCACCAGTTGCGACTGTTTCCTCACACATTACTCTCCTTGTGATGGACAACCTCTGTCCACTTCCTCAGCATGTACAGTAAGCCCAGCTAGCTGTTAGCCTGCTTTTAAGGCTGGCTACCACACCACACTTTCACTTGGGAGAATAAACAGGAAACCAAATATGCAAGAACTGGGATGCAGTTTGAAACTGTAAGAGCACATCTTGGAGATCCTGAGGACCCCAGCCTGTGGCAGGGTGTTCGAGATAAGTTTATTAGATACACAGTAGTGAAGTAGAGGGGAGGAGTGGAGTATGTAAAGAGGGAGTGTTGCATAAATGACAGAGAAGTGAGTTGTAGATGGAGAAACCTAAGAGAATGGCTGCAAGCTTAGATAAAGGTCACTGAGCTTTTCTTACACATGCAAATAGAACAGTGTCAGAGCTCATATGCATGTGTCCTTCTGTAGTTTCTGATACTTCTACAGTTTCAGCACATTTCCCAGCATAATTTTTGGCCCTCAACAATTAGCATTACTGCCCTTGAAAATGTGTGGGTGTTGCTAAGTGCACGTTACATGAACATCTCCCATTAAGAGGTTTGGATAAAGTGAATCTGGTTGGAATAGGGTGGTGGGGATTTTCAGATCTGCATTCAAGCCACATCACACAGTTTCTGGGCCAATGCACAGTCTCCAGTCTGCTTTATTTAGAAGTATAAATGTAGCCCAAAAGGCCTGCTGCAGAAAGGGAGACTGAACGGAATGGTCAGGGTTTGTTGGATGCAGGCCTCAACCTTATTTTTTTTCTGTCTTTGAAGCATTTACTCACGAGATCAGGATTTTTTAAAAAAATACATTTAGAGCCATGCATCAATTCAAATAAAAACTGTTTCAAATAGTTTATATAGAAGGCTAGATTATGAGATAACATTAGACTTTTTTTGATTTATAATCTGTAAAATGATCAGTATTCCTGGACAAGGCAGAAAAGAATGCTTACCAGAAAGGAATAATAAGCTTGCACAGAAATCAGGTAAGTAATCTGTGTGAAGATGGTAGCTGTCTCAAGGAAAAAGGTAGTTCCTTATTACTGAATGTGGGAGCTAAGTAGTAAATCAGCAGGAACCTGTGTGTGGGTTATAAATGAACATAAAGTATTGTCTTCCAGCTCTCACTGCTGTTAGCAGGAAGGGCCTCAGTCTTCTCTGCAGTGTTTCTAGTTAAACTAATCATACATATTATTCTTCATTGATAACTCATTGTCTTGCACACAGCCTAGAGGTTTCATTCACCTTTTTTTAAGTGTTTTCTTGCTTTTGGGGAGATCAATGTCTCATTTTGTGGTGGTTTTTTTTTTGAGGGGAAATATTCTGATTTTTCAGAATCAGGTGGGTTTTGAGAGCAGACATGGAAATACTGAAATCAACTCACTTTTGCTTCTTAGTGGGAGGCCCACAGGAAAGAGCAAAAGCAAGTCTCCTCAGCCCAGACAAGTTTAGCAAGATAGTGTGAGCTGAGAGTTGAAACATAGTCTCTGATCATCTGCAGGTCATGTATTTGATGAGGACAGAGCCCATATTGTTGATGATGTACAAGTGCCCCGGGAATCATCACACTAAAATCACATAACCAACCACTCACTGCTCAGTGGAACAAATTTACACTAATGAATGGGGACACTCCTTGACATATATTGTTATGTGAATTCTCATGTCCAGGAATCAAACAATTTCTCAATGGTGGCTTAGCTAAAATCCTTTATCAGAAGGGACTGTAATAAGTCATGATTGCACTGCTAAGATGATGGTCGTACACAGCTGCCTGCAGATCACCCACATCTGTGTGGATATGTGTGTCCCCAACAGATACCAGAAGGCCACACTTGCTTCTTCCCACGATCCTGTCTGATTCTCCTGCCACTGACTCATGGCAACATTGTTGTTCTACCTCCAACCACCTTGCCACTTAAAAGGCTGAGTGCTGGCTTCACTTTTTGGTTTTCTGGGCAAAGTTTAATTTATGAGAGGCTGCTGAACTACAAACAGGTAAGATAGAGCTGGAGCTTACTGCAGTTGTTAAGGGTGAAGTTAAGGTCACTGACAAACAGCAGGAAATCGACAGCTGAAGGCACATACACCATTAATATAAGAGCTTTGCTACATATGGGAATGTATGGGTAGCTGGTTACACTCACAGAAGATGGATGGATGGGTGGAGGGATGGATGGGTGGAGGGATGGATGGACGGATGGATAACATGATCCCCAGAATGAGCATGACAGTCCAGTTTCCCTTGCTGCTCATGCATTCCCAGCTCATGCCTTCCTTAATTCCATTAGAAAGCCTAATAAAATATAATTATAACCTAGTATTTGCATACTCTGACAATTGAGATCTACATTTTTAAGCACAAGCTTATTTTTCTTCACTCATCTGCTGAGCTGTGGCCATAAAAGTCTCTCCATACTTTCTTTTCCATTAGACATTTATCTCTCAAGTAAAGAAGGGAAACAGTAAATAATAAACAACTATGTGTGTACCACATAGAACTGATAGAAATGACTGATTTTTTCAAGTAATGAATTAGTAGGTTGGCTTTTAAAAGGTTCTTAAAGATTTGGAATCTTTATTATTACAATTGTTCCTTTTCCTTGAAGATTTGGTCATGGGGAAAATGGGTATAGAAGAATCCATTATTCCCTTCTTGCCTGGGGCTGCAATTATGTTAGGCCAGATAGTACCTATTACCTGCCTGCTTCCTGTTATTTTTGGAATGATCTTAAACAAGGTGAAAGTGCTTATTCAGGGTATGGGAATAGGAAGGTTTTATTTCACTTCTCCAAATATAAACTGTTTTTAGCCAGTATTTTTCATGACAAGCTAAGGACCAAAATCAATTCAATTTCATGTGAATCTTACAGTAGTGTCAAATAAATTGGATGAGATCCTGAAATAACAAGAATTACACATCCTGTGGGAATCTGGAGGAGATGTTGCATTGTCATTCTCAGCAAATGCTGTATACCATGTGGCAGTGCCTGCAAGCAGCTCTTCTTTCCCTTTCCAGCCCTCACAAAGTATTTACTATTCACACAGTTAAGTGTGTTATGTCTGTATTGCGCTCAGACCGTAAAAAAATTGCGCTGCTTGTAACTTGAACAGATTGTTTGAGCATTCTCATGAAATAAAACTAATTATATCAAAGCAACACGTTCACTTCTTCACCAACTAAAACTTTCTCCTCAACACTACTGATGCAGAGATCACATTTAAACTGTATCGAAAGTCTGTCAGTGTTTTGTTTTTTTGCTACTGATATAAAGCACCATAAGAGACAAATTTAGCCTTCAGTAGAGAGACAGGGTAGCATAAAGACTAGCAATCTGGATAAAACTGAATGTAGACCCAGTTCTACAGATTTTACCCTTAGTGAATGAAATTTATACAACCATTTTGACTTCCCTCAATCATTACTTTCCTTGTATACATCTTTCTTATGTCTATATTTTTGCCCTCCATTCTCAATTGATTGATTTCTCCCTGGTTATTTACAAAAGAAAAACATCCCAATAAGATTTCAACAACTCAGTTTGTGCCTTGGAAGCTTGGAACCAGTGTGACTAATTGTGAATTCTTTAACTTACATTGGTAGGTAATACAGTTTTCTACAATTTCACACATAGCTTAGGATTGTTTTCAGAATGAAAGATGATGTAAAGCACAGGAAAATCAGTTCCTTTAACTATATACCTGAACAAAACTTTCTTTAAAAAGATATGATAGTCGCATGCAGGTAATAAAGTGAAAGTTTAAAATTTTGCAAATTTAATGTGCAGTCACATTAAGAGTGTCTGCAGATTCAAGAAATTATGCTCATTTGAATAATATTAATTTACTTCAAGAGCCTACAGAAGTCATGTAACTACTATAAATGCAACCCTGTTGTAAGAGTTACAAGTGGACTTCCAATACATTGACAGTCTTTGACTGGCCATAAATAAATGTATGTTTATGTCCATCTTTGAGATACCAATGTTTTACTGGTGTTACTCTTATGTGCCAGGCCTGGAGAAGAATCATGCTGTACTCAGTAGGGTAAAAATACAGAAAAAAATAGAGAAGATCCCTTTTCCAAAGAACATACAACCTGAGACAAGCTTTTTTTTTTTTTTTTCTTAATAGTTACTTTTCAACATACAAGAAGTTTTCTTAAAAATTTCAAATCAATGGATCACAAAATATCTCTTTTTCCTCTTCTTTTTGAGGGGTGACAATTTTTCTTGATATGCACTTAAAGTGTCAAGTCTGCTTTAAAATACTGAAAAACATCATTTCTTTATTGCAAGGTGGAGGAAGGCTTGTATAAGCAGCCTTGAGCACTTGCTAAGCCCCCATATTTTTGTAAATTGGCTGGCTCCTTCATCAGCCAGGGGAAAAAAACTGGTACCCCATCCAAGCCTCTTTATGGCCCTTTTCCAAAGCACAGCTCATTACCTGAAAAGCAAACTTCACTGAGCAGCAAAACACAAGGTTATTTTCCCTGACTGAGGCTATCCCCAAAGGCCCCTACAATCAGGAGACAATGGATCCAAGCTGAATTTCTTTGTCCTTAGCAGGACTCACTTGATGTCTTCCCTTTGGGTCAAATAATGGCTCAGGCCTGGCTGGTTCCAGCCTCCTCCTACCTCCTCAGGCTCAAAGGGGCTCTTGGTTATTTGCCTCCTCTTCACTATATTTCTATTTTTTTTAAAACTTGATCTTGTGTTTCCCCAGATAACATCCATTGACATTTTCTCACTGCCTGAGAACATAGATAAGAAATTTGCTATACCTATTATTATCTTTTTGTTGCTCAGCTCATGGTTCCTCTGGCAGTAATAGGGTGTCCCTCTAAAACAATTTACTCCACTGGAATTCAGTGTACAATTTTGTAGCTTTGTTCCAACAAAATCTCCTCCTTTATATATTTTGTTGGTCTAATTAGTGTCAAACTGATTTATGAATGCAAATGCAATTATCTCTATTGACTTCCATGAGGTTTGGAGCAGGCCCCAAATGAATTTCTATGAAAAGATGACCAGAAGCTTTTAGTAGGACAGCACTAGTAGAATTCTGCTGCAGTTTTTATTGGGAATGAAATGTGAATTTTTTCTCATGAGCACAGCTGAATTAGAATTAAGTAGGAATATTTTTTTGTTTCTACTGCAAATAATGCCCTTACCCCACTTTTAACATTTCCAGTCATACTAAATTTTCCTTTAAAGTAATTTTCCTTTCCTAAGTGACCAATACATTGCATCATAGTTTAAATTATGACCTCAAATTTATGAAATCCAGAAAACCACTGATGCACCTATCTAGTGATTTGCCAGAAGATTTGTGAATAGCAACTAGATGTTTTATTATTAAATGTTATTATTAAATACTATGGGGTTAAATTAATTTCTAATTAAATTTCACTGAACACACTTTTACGTGCCTTGCCAAATAGATTATTCTGACTGAATTCACCCACTCTAAATTCTCAAGTGTCCATTATTAAACACTGTATAGAAGTAATTTCATTCAGTCCTGGTTATCCATCAACTGAAGCAATGTGAATATTACGTAACTGTTTCCATTAAATACCTCAGACTCCAGCACTCATTTACGTCAAATAAAACAAGCTACTCCACAAGCAGTGAAGGGATGAAACACAGATTCTTTTGCACTGTATCTGGTGTTCCCCAGCTACCCTTCACCGCGGTAACCAGAGTTGTCTCTATATCTCTGACACCACCATTGGGCCCATACTATGACTAATGTGAAACTCTGCATATGCACAGAGCATGTAGAAGTTTTACATGTTTTCCCATCTGCGGGAGCACTAATTTGAGTTCTTCTCTCCCATTTGGCTACTGGATTTTATGAAGATTAAATATATGAAAATTCTTTTCTCATAAACTTTGTTTCTATGAAAGATTTAAAAAAAAAAAACAAAAACCTCCCACCCAGATTACTAATGTAGAAGGAAAAGGAAGTTAATTCTTTATTTCCATGAGTGCAGAGCAAACAGAGACTTTGTTGCTGTGGAAATCTGCTCCATTCAGAGATGGTGTAGCTGTTATTTCAAGGCAGATATGTTAGTCCCTAAAGAAGCTGGCAGCAGGAATCCTTGGTGCAAGGTGCACCAGATTCAGTATGAAGTACTGTGGGAAATCATTTTATCCATAGCAGAGGGACAGAAAGAACCATTTCTTGTCATCGTGTCCATGCATGATTTGGGGGAAAAAAAAATTAATATTTACTGTATTTGACTTACACAGCAATGCTGTTGTGTCTTTCAGGCAATTCATTGCATGGATGCAAACATACGACACGTGGATTTCAATACAAAGATGAAAGCTCATCACACCTGCAATCAGCAAGACTGAGAATCACATAAAACAATTACAATTTTAAACACATTAAGGAAAATTTTATGTAGTTAACCTGTCCTCAGAAACCTCCTTTTCAGCTTAGAAAATGAGACAATAATCTTCTCAGAAGTGGATATTTTGGAGGTAGCATGATGTTTAAATAGAACAGCCACATCTGTTCAGCTCTTGACACCAGTTTTAAAATATTGATTCATAAGGCCTAAGCTATGTTTGTTTTTATAAAAAGTGCAGATATGAAAATTGAGGAGATGAGTAAGATATCTCCAGTTAAACTGAAATGATGCCATCACCCATGAGGTAGCTGCTGCAGCACCCTAAGACCAAAAGCTTACAAATTCTTTTTCATACTATATGGTCTACAAACTTGGGAACTTTGGACTGGTAACTTTTTTTTTTTTTAAATTGGCATTTCTCCTTTACACTTTGTGGCTAATGTTTTCCTATTATCGAGGTCTTGCATATTTTCAGCACCCACCCAACTCTGTGGTATTATATGTATTTTTTAAAGGTCTGAGTGACAAGTACATTGATATAAGTGAATCATCATTTTGCAGGCATAAAATTTTATCAGATTGGTTTTCTCATAGATTTATACATTTAAGACAGTGCATCTGCCATAAAAGATTAGCTCATAGAAGATAGGACATTTGTTCTAATAGCAAGTGATAGAATTTTATACTTTAAACACATGAAGCAAACTAGATAGTAAATGAGCGTCTTGTCAAGTAGTTTCTGGTTATCAGATAAAGAGAAGAAAACTAAACTAAAAGGATATTATTGTGCAAGATTGGGCCAAGTTTCCATTCCCTGATAGTGTCACTGTTTTATGCTGGAGGACAACATTTGTTTCTAGGATACACAAAATATAACCAGATGACAAAACAAGAAAAGCAAAATAAACAAGCATGTGAAGTGCATTATATCCTGTGATCGCAGGATGAATTAGCAATACCTTCTATGGGATTCTTCAGTCTGCAGTATGTGAGGATTTGTTTAGAGATAAACAGGGGCTTAATAATTTCATGAAGAGTCACCCTTCTAAAGTGAAACGTATTTTTTGGGGGGGGAGGAAACAAAGACTTTATTCAAAGACCAAAGTATAGTATCAGTCTGAATGAAGCCCTATTTCTTATTAATCTAATGATGCTCTCTGACGCACTTGATAATACCATGTAAAACTTTTTGGCCTGATGTGTCCCAGTTTTACAGATTCAGTTCTGAGTCTCACGTTCAAAGGAATGTGACTCAGGAAACCACAGAGGTAGTGGATTTCCAAGAGAGATGAGTACAGAGGGATTCTTGACTCAGTGGCCATGCCACCCCTGTCATTAGAATGCCTGTAGTTTGCCCCTTTAGCAACCCATGAAGGTGACCACTTTTCAGTCTGCCTACAGACTGCAGACAGCTGCACTCTTGCAGCTGGAGGCATGGCAATGCTCCATGCTCCATGGCATGTGTGCACGGTAGAGATGTGCACATCACAAGTAAGGCTGTATTTGAAGTGAGCCTAATGAACACTATTTTTCTTTCAGGATACCCCATGACTTGCCCAGACCCCACGTATGAGTGTGCACTTCAAATAAAATAGAGATATTTTCACTGAGTTTGCCATAGACTCAATCAGGATATGAATTATCAAATGGTAATTCTTCTGGAAGTCAGAATATATGCTGAAAGTTTGTGTTGTGTTTTCCATGTGTTTGGCAATTCCCCTCTGTACCACTCCAGGACAGCTTTTTTGCAGGCAAAAAGTAAGTCTCTGAGAGGCTAGCACGTGGAGTTTTCTTGACAGCATATCCGGTCTGTTTTGCCCAGCACATTTAGTTGGGTTTGTCAAAGACAGGTCTCAAAAATGTAAAAGTGCTAAACACAGAAAACAAAATCAGAGTAATTCTAGAATAGTGCTTAGAATTTAACAAGTTGCCCTTCCAACAAGCCATCTATAATTATACCTCCCACAAGCACACATGTGTCAGCATTTGTTTTTAATTGAAGGTCTCAGTAATGGAATGTGCCAGTCAGATTTGTATCATGAATTACTTTATCCAGAAAAGTGAGGGACTATTCCAACTGCATTCACCCTGGTTTGATATGCAGCTGTGGATGCTTGTGTAATGTTTCTTAAAAGGTATTTTTCAGAATCTGAGTTCCCTTTTTTTTTCCTTTTTTCTTTTTTTTTTTCCCCCCTACAGATGCAGTAGAAAAAGGTCTCACTGGTGTTACTGGAAGCTTGACCACATCCCTATGTTCAATAAATATATCTCATCACAGACATATTGGTGAAGACACAGTTTATGGTAGTAGCCAGAGTCCATGACAAACTTTTAAAAGTGCTTGATCAATTGATTGTACAAACACATACAGATGACATACACAACAGAATGCTGCCCCTACATATATGTATATGTGTCATTTTAATTTGGTTTAGCGCAGACACGTGAATCATATTATTAAACCCAGTCATAATGACAGCCTTCTGTTTTGCCTCTTCCTTAGATCTGTAGCTCCCTTAATTTACCCTGTCACCTGTAACAATAAAAGTAGGCTGAATCGCTTACATGGAGATTTTCATACCTTGCAGAACTTCTACATAGACTTTAAATATTTACTGTGATCTTGTGTAAGTATTCTTGTAATCTACACATGGATCTATACTGTTTGAATCCTAATTTTTTGGTCATGATCATTTCTTTTGGCCATGAATTTTATAGTCTGATGCTGAATGAAAATTCTTTACTTTTACCAATCTAAAATTTGGCTTTTTTTAGTCTCAAGGAAATTAAGAAGTGTTTTTACTATGAGGAAAACACCCCTAATGGTTAATTCTGAGCCATTCCTAGTATATACTTTGGTCATGTTTCATTTTACACATCTTCTCTGTAAGACAAATTTCTTAATCCTTTTAATCTTTCTTCATATAAGAAATTTCCCACGCTGCTGCTGATTCTCATCACTTATTTCTCTCTGTATCAACAATATACTTAGTAGAACACCTAGAAGTAAATGCCACTTTGTTGTAGTAGTATATTATTTGCATTCAGTGTAGAAAGCAATTGAATAGAAAGCATAGATTTTCAGTGAGTGCCTCACAGTGGCTACAGCTACTGTGCTGTTGGTGATCATGCTTGAATTTGAACTCCTTCTCTATCAGTTGTGTGCTTCAAGGTGGTTCCCCTCCTCATAGAGACTGAACTTCCCTTTCTGAGCTGATATTTGGGTCACCACAGATGAGAAGCAGTCTGGGAGGCAGCAGGATGACAGGGGAATTTGGGATTGAGACCAAAGTGTTTCAGGAAGTAAAGACATAACTAAAGTCACTAAAATATTTTATTCCTTACCGTAACAGCAAGTTTATATAATTATCAGGCATACAAATGTAGTGGACTAGGCAGAGTTAGGTTTATGGTTGGATAATCTTAAAGGCCTTTTTCAATCTAAATGAGTGTATGATTATATGTTAAACTACCCAAGTAAGCCACTTTCCCAGATGGAATTGGCATTACCTTACCATTTACCATCTAACTTAGCTAGATCCTGTTGAAATTGTATAAGGTCTTGACTTAACATAAATCACTAACTCACATGTGAAACTTGTTGTTCTGCATTGATCTATTATCAAATAAATAATAGATATATTTAACAAGCTCATACATACTGTGGAAAATTGAAGACACTTGCTGTTTACCATATGTACAAAATGATCATTTATTAATACTCTTTGTTTTCTGACTTCTAAATCAGCTTCTGACTACATGGCATCATTTTAGACAAAAACAGATGTGTTTATTGACTCCAGTTCTTTTGAGCTAGTCAGATCATTTATCAGCTGGAAAAGTGTTTAGTGACATTGATAATATGTGTATTTTAGAACTTAACACTCACACCTGGTAATGTGGCCAAGCATCTGGAATTACGCTGTTTTTTTTTTCAGACCAGGCCTTGCTTGGCTTTAGTTTAAAAGGACAAAATACTGAAATAGACTGAATATTTTGTAACAAACAAAACTACTAAAAAGCTTGCTAACCTCACTTTAAAAAGAAATATCATGATTTGAAAGACTTTAATTTAGCTAAAAAGAAATTAAATATTGAAAGACTTTAATTTAGCTAAAAAGAAATTAAATATTTTATTATTTGATTCTTGCTGTTACAGAAAAAAAAAAAATTAGCAGTGCTGGGGTTGGGAACGCCCAGGAGACTGCTGAATAAAAGGATTACCAGTAATACTGCCACCTGGATTAAGACTGGTGATCTTAGTTCCCTTCTTAATGCACACACCTTAAAGTAACATATAATCTCAGTGGGCAGGAAGGAAATGAATGCCCATGGTGTTTACTAGAATTGACCTAGTTAGTCATTCCTCAGTCAGAGGTGCTGGAGCCAGACTGACAAGGTTCTCTGATGGTGCTTTAATTGCTTCTGAAGGAATAATGTTTAGTTACAGATTGCTTCGATATCAGATGATTACCTTTCATGAACCTTGCATTCACGTACAAGTGTCATTAAGTGAGGTGTATCTACGGCTTGAGGACTAAAGATTATTGCTTGGACACCTTCTCTAAAACATTTATACAGCTGTCATAATTAAGGAAAGGCAAGGAATGATCACAGTGTATTTCTGACTCCTCGAAGATACTACTGTAATATGAAATAATTGTGCTTCTGCGTGAAATTGTTGTCCTTGGGATTTCTTTCCTTAGGTGTCATATGATATAACCTACTACACTTGAAATTAATAAAAATAGCAACCTTCCAAGTTCACTGTTAATGCCATGGAAAGACTACATAGTGATCACCTTTGTATTTTTATGAGTATTATTTATTTTCCTGTTTTGGATACTAATTTTGAAATCTTGAAAACAATGTTACATTTGACAATCAAGGAAATTAAATGTGCACCAAATCTGTGAAGGCCACAGTCACTGAAAAGCAAGAGACATAAGATAAAAAATGCAAACATAAAATTCAAAAATGAAAAAGTTGTTATTTGATAAGTGGCCAACAAATTATGTAAAAAGCATCAATAAAAAATGTCTTTGCAACACAATGGTCTGGTGTGAGAAATGAGAACTGTCCCTACCTGAAAAAAACGCCAAACAAACAAACAAACCAAAATGAAATTTACATGATTAAGATTTGCTGGAGTTTTTAACATTTGAAAAATGGGATCTATGTAATTTTGGAGGCTGGAAAGAGTGTTGGTTCCAAAGTAAAGCTGTTGGAGGCAGATTGGCAGGATGTTCTGTAGTTGGAGTGCTACATTGTCTTAAGTTACTTCACCTAAGGCTCGGAAAGCACATTCTGGAGTCAAGTTATGAATTTAGAAGTGTGCTACCCTGGCTGTGTAATATTAAATCATAATGTATGATAGCAATTCTTCATTTCTGTATTTTTGACTGATATCAACAGACCAGTACCAATAAGGATCAGCACAACTACTGTCAAAACTCTGCTGTATAGAACATTTGGGTCACTAAAGGTCAACAGAACACCAGTATTAATTAGAAATCTTTGTTTCCAATTCTGTTTTAATCTTAGCACTGTATGAAAGGTATTATATAGAACCTAAGCCTGTGCACCTGCATGTGCTGCTCTGTACAAATTAGTTAGAAATATGCAAATAATGTAGGAAAACAATCTGCAGCTTTGCATACAATTTGCATATGAACACAGACTTTGGCTTATGGTTAACACACCGTGCCTCCAGCGGTGACCAGGAAAGATGTGGAGTTGTAGATAGCGACAGTTTTGGCATGTGGGCCAGGACGAGACAATAGTTAGGTGGCAGTTACAAAACCAGGCTATGTGTTTTTCTAGGGATGTGTGGCTATGTGGTAGGGTATCAGAGGACACCTGGGACATGCAGGTGGCTGGAGGAGGCTGGATTTCTGGTATTGTCAAGACCAAATAAAAAGATGGTAAATAAATTATTAAAGGTCTCAAAGATGAAGACATTTGACTTGAGATATATTAATGGGATAGTCTGCCTAACAGTTCCTGAGCATGGAGATGGATATAGGTATCTGGGGAACAACTGGGCTGCCAGAGAATCTGGCAGAGCTGGAGCTCATGTGAACTGGGATCTCTCTCCCAACTCCCTCTCCTGTCTGCTTATTCCTCTCTCTCTGACCCAGCAAGAGTACCTGTAGGGACATTCCTTGATTATCTAATCCCTTGGCACTGCAACTGAACCTGCAGGATGAAACTTGGCATTACATGGTGCCATGGTAATGTGCCAATGAAGTCAGATCAAGGCCTCCACGGAGCCTAATGCTTTGACATTTTGAGGCTTAACACCGCCAACAGCAATGCTAATTATTGCAGCTTGCATTTACCTACAGCAGCTTATTTAATATGGGCTACTAGTCAGCCACTGGATTGTAATGGCTACTCATCACCAAGAAGTCAGGTCAATTTGAGATATTCCAGATCCAGAATTGAAAACACCTTGTAGTTAATTTCAAAGCCTTTCAAACTCCACTCCTGTGGTGGTGCACAAATACAGACACATTATTTCAGGTGTGTTTAAATGAGCACATCCTTAGTGAACTTAGGCCAATCCAGAATGCTCCCTTGTCATCAATGATGCAACTGTTTTGAATAAGCTTAAAAATACTTCCTTACACGTGTGCACATGCACACTTCCTATTTATGGCTTGAATCAGATCTGTCATTGATAGAAAATGGGCATCTCATGTCTAGCTTTTCCTTGTAGTTCAAGTTACCACACACCTACCACAGATAGACTCTATGTTACTGGTTTGTTTGGAGAGGCCAGGGACTGCTGAGTAAACTTGAAGTTATCTTTGCTATTACAGATGAATTTTCAACTTCTTGCTTTCAACATACAACTTGGTGCATCTTGCAATGCTTCTTGCCCTTGGATATTAGTTTATTTTGGGTTCTTGGTCATCAGTTCGCGGTGCAGTTATTCAAAGGTGGGGTAAGCCGACTACGGAAGTGATTATCTTCTTTTACTCGGCATCGGTGAGGCTGCATCTCAAGTACTGTGTTCAGTTCTGGGCCCCTCACTATAAAAAGGACATTTAGGTGCTGGAGCATATCCAGTGAAGGGCAACAAGGCTCCTGAAAGGTCTAGAGAACATGTCTTATGAGAATTGGCTGGAGGAGCTGGGTTTGTTTAGTCTTGAGAAGTGAAGGCTCTGGGGGGCACTCATTGCTCTTTGCTCCTGAGAGGAGCTTATAGTGAGGTGGAGGCCGTCCCTTCTACCGTGCCTGCAGGGAGAGGACAAGAGCAGTAACTGTTCAGAAGGTACAGACGAGATGAAGAACTCAGCACAGCGCTGACCAGCGGGCGGGTTTTCCTGCGCAGCACATCCTCCCCAAGCAAAACACAAGGGCTGGCTTCGTGCAGCCGCGCCAGTCAGAGGGAAGGAGAGCAACACCAGTGGAACGCCAGGCTAGCTCGGCAATGCCCTGCTGACCTCAGGCCAGCGCCTCTGCACGCCACTGCGCTCTGCCACTCGAGAGCGCTTGTCTTTAGCGCACAGGCCTCACGCGTGCCCCTGTGCACGCAACGCAACTCGCACCCTCAGGAGGCGCCCCCGTGGAATCACAGCATGATTTATTTAGGTGGGAAAAGACGCTCCGAGAGCACCGAGCCCAAGCTCTGACCGACCCCCTCCGTGCTCCCCCCGCCCCGCACACCGCCCCGCCACGGGCGGCAGGCACCCGCGCATGCGCAGCAGCCACGGCGGGCGGAAGGGTGCCCGGCGCGCCTGCGCAGTGGGGCATTCCGCCGGGCGCCGCCGGACACCAACATGGCGCCCTAGGCCCGCCGTGTCAGCGCCACCGCCGCCGGGCGAGCCAGGCCCCCGCCGCCCCCGCCGCCGCCATGTCCCGGCACAGGAACGTCCGCGGCTACAACTACGACGAAGGTAGCGGTTCTAGCGAGCAGGCGCTGGCGGCAGAGCTGCGGGACCGCCCCAGCTGCGGGTCGCTCCGTGCTCCCCCCGGCCCGCGCTCCTTCCCCGGGCCGGGCCGGGCCGGGCAGCAGGGTGCGGCCGCGCCCGCTCCGCGGTAGGGGAGGGCCCGGGGGGCTGTCAGGGGCGGGGGGAGGGGAGAAGCCGCCCCCTCACCTCCCCTCGGCGGGGGTTGGACGGGGCTCCGGGCGAGCCTCTCCCCGCCCAGTTCCCGGCGCGTTTCCCGCCCGGACCGAGGGTCGGGAACACGTGGCCGCGCTGACACCCAGGGCCTCCTGCTGCCCGGGCCTACCGGGAGCTGCCACACCGGCAGGGCTGCGGCCCACCTGCTTTGCATTAAGCTGCCCAGGTTGACTCTGCCTTCCAGGAGAGGCAGCGAGCTGGAAATAAGCCTCAATCCAATTGAACCCACCCAACCTTTAGTGTTGTAAAACTTAAAAGTTCACGGCCCAGCTTTAGCAAATTGTTGCTGATGCTCAGCCACAATAACGGATAAGAGTCAACAGCTGTTACTTGCAGAAGAAATGCAGTTCTTAAAGATGAAATTGCCCATATGAGGATCAACTTCTTTTTCAGATGCCTGTCCTGTTTTACTTAAGCTCACATCGAATAAACGAGTTCTTTTGTAAGAACTCGGCTGGTGCCTGCTCTACTGCAGCTTTCTTTGTGCTCTTGCCCGTTAACTTAGACAAACTGTTAATCATACTCATTTTTTTCCTCAAAGTTTTTGTTTGTATTTGCTTGGGCTGTGGAAAAAGTGGACATGCTTCCAGTTGATAGTGGTATTTTAAAGAATGCTTTGGTAAGAGAGCAGCAATTTTATTGTCTCATTTCATCAGGGTATTTAAAAAAAATCCTAGAAATGCTTTTGCCTGGCCCAGGTCTTCTGCTGCTGAGTGAACAAATGCACAGTGTATATGTATTATGGTAGCACAAGTTGGGGTTTGCCCTGTGATCTTGGAATTTTTGTGGAAGTCATGTAAATTCTTGTGAGCTGTGGTGTCTGTGTGTCTCACCTTTCAGGTTTTGTTAGTGTAAACTTAGACAAAATCTTGGTCTGCATTGGGAATTTTACTACTTGATTTTTCATCCTCTAGAGACTTTTTTTTTCATCATGGATTGGTTAAAATGTTGATTTCAGCAGAATCTGTGGCATCTGTGAAATTTGAGTGCCCAATTCATACTATGTATTTCACTGTTCACTTATTAGAATCTCTTTTAATGAGGTTTCTGAGGTACACATTAATTTGCTGTAGCCCTTAAGTTCTTATTGGAAACATTGCTGCTGGGTTACACGTCAGATCTTTATCCTTGCACCATATACTGCTTCTGTAGTCACATACAATCATTTATGGCCCAAATGAAGTAGATTTTGTGTCTTCTTTTTTGCTTTATTTAATGCCACATGTTCTTTTTTATGCCATGATTCCATAATGCTTTGTCTGGCCCCATTAAATGTCTCATTTCTAAAGTAAGTATTTACTGTATTTTTTAGTTTTCTTTCGTAGGAAGACTTCTGAGGCCTTAGACCTTGTGGCTTTTATTTGACTATGTTCCATTTCTTTTCTTCTCCTTTTTGAGATATTGTGATCATAACTGAATGTGATATCTGTGAGTATGCTGGTGATACAGCTGAAATGCTTCAGTGACTTCTGTTCTCTGTAATTTCTGTAATTTTTAAATAATTATTTTTATGGTCAGTGCACGTTGTGGTCTGTAAGCTTTTTAAAACAGTAAACAATACATGTTACTTGTGAAACTGCCAAATGTATGCAATAGCATCTTTTATTTATTTTTCAATGTATTTCATTTCTGCTTAGTGAAAATTAGAAATTTATTTTCAAGATTTACATGATACTAGAATTATTTTTGGGGGGCGTGGGACATAATTTGCTTTCTCTTTGTCCTTCTCGATACCTTTTTTGATGAGGAAGGCATAGGGTTATGTTTAAGTAACTGAATACGATTCTTGCTTTTTGCCTGAGATAATTTTGCATATTCAAAGGGAATTGTGAGTTGGGTTTTTTTGCTGAACCTCATTTGAAAGGTGGATGGGTGTGAGGATAAAACAAAGAAAGGTGAGACCTACAAAGCAATGGAGTAGAAATCCTTGTCCTGAGTTGTTGAAGTAGAGATTGTAATTGAGTTGTCTGTGGTTAAGACTGAGAGGTCAAGCAGAAATAACAAGAGAAGTGCTGTGGGTAAAAATTTGTGGAACTGTAGGAAGTTGGACTGGGTCTGTGAATGCAGCCTTCCAAAGGGGATTCTGAAGGAGAAGGTGTGAAGCATGGTAGCTCTTGAAAATTTACAGCTTTCTAATTAATCTAATTAAATGTTAAATTCCATTATTGCAATGACGTTCTATTATTGTAACTTAGAAATTCTTACCTATGTAAATAAATAGATCTTACCTGCAGTTCTGGAATACTGGAGATGCCTAATTTCATAAAACTTTGTGCAAGAGCTACACTTTGAGTTATAATATTATTTAGAAATTATGCAGATGAATCTTGCTGTTTTTGCTTTATAGATTTTGAAGATGATGATGTGTATGGCCAATCTGTAGAAGACGATTATTGCATTTCTCCTTCAACAGGTTAGTTCAAATAATTATTGTTCATTAATTCCTACTCCAATATTTCTAGATTAAAAAAATATTTAAAAACTCTAGTGACACTTTTGAAAAGTGTCCATAGTTCTGTTAAAGTCAGTTATGTAGTGGTAGGTACTGTAGATATGGAAGTCACCTTAGGTAACTGGCCACATCTGGAGTCCCAGAAGCATATTATATTATCTTAGATGGTCAGAATGTACTTGGTAATGTAGAAATCTGGTCTATGGAAATGTGTTGATAATCTTGAAACATTTGCTGTCTTTTCACATTGTTAGTACAATCCATGTGGATTTAACAGCAGATTCTGCACCTGGTAGTTGATGTCTTTTACACAGCTTTGGGTAACTGTGGGGTAAGGCGTCTTATTGTGGGATGCCATGCTGGTCCTCACTGGCTTCTCCTCGTCTTCTTATGCAAGATCTCGTGGAGTTAACCAGCCTTCCAGCATTTATAATGTTGCAAAGTAGGTTTAAAAATAGTGACGCCATGTGCTCAGGTGAGACATAATTGCAGCAGCTCAGCCCAGAGGAATTTAACCTGACTGCAGAACCCTTAGGTTGTGTTCTCCAGTCAAGTCTCTGGCAAGATTATCAGTTCAGGGTTTCTCCAGATTGGGTGGCTGTTTTTCCAGAGCTGAGTAGGCCCTGGCAGTAGTACTGCTAGTGTTGTTGTGAAGTAACTGCTGCAGGTAACTAGTCTGGATCTAAATCCACTGTGACTGTGATGTAGCAGGTGACATCTGGCCACAGGAACTTGAGATAATTAGGTCTTTAAAACTCTGTTCCTCTCTCATGCTGCGAATTTTAGATAAGGGAATACAGGTGTGTAATTTTTTATTTGTAGTCACATTCCCTAACAGATTGTCTAGCATTCAATTTCTAAGTATAATTGCTAGAATTTTTAACCATTCTCTAAGAATTAATACTAGCTTTGTTTTTCTGCGTTGAAAATGTTCAACATGTGTACTTTTTGCTTAAGTATAGACCGATAAATTGCAGAACTAATTTCTGCCTGTATGTAGTAATTTTCCTAAGAACTCTTTGTGTGTAAGCCTCATTTATAAAATAATCTGATCTAGATTGTCTAACAGTTTTTCAGTAGTTGCTTCAGTTATGCTGATTGAATATGAAATGGTATGTATGCATTTGGGAAACAGTTGCTAAGGCTATACTACTTCTTGATATACGTATGCTTTCAGTATGTGTTTCAGAGCTGGGTGAATAATGGGTAGCATAAGGCAATTTGTTTACATTACACTTTGCACATTTCTGAGAGTACATAAGGACAGGGGCTCTTGTTCAGCAAGGAGTTTTATCTATATATGCCTTAATGTATTACTAAATCAGAGTGAAACCATGCACTTGTTTAAAGTTTTGTGGGACAATACATTTTAACTAATGGGCTGTGTTTCTAATGAAATTCCAAGAAGGGAAGAATGTTCAACTCCCATTAAAGTCTTTATCAGTAGTTTGGCAGTGACATACTGTAAAAGCAATGTTAATTTCATGCTGCCTTTTTTTAACTTGAAACTGAGGTAAAGAAAAATAAGTTCTGCAGGAAGATTCTGAAAATATTAGGCCATAAATGGTCATGTGTATAGAAAATACTGTTTTTCAGAGCAGGATTACATTCATTTGTTTGAATACTGAACTTTGCAGAATTATTGCATTGCATAGATACAAGGATATTGCCCAGCCTGTGGTTTCACTGTGATGATGGCTTGTTTATAGTCTAGCATGAGCTGTTGTATGCTCTACAGTTCTCAAGTAGTAGTTATTATACAGTAATGTCACACCACCTTCTTGAAATCACTGCAACATTTCAGCATCCTAACTTATTTTCCCTTTACATATGTTTTGTTTTTAAAGGATAAAAAAAAAATTGACTTTTTCTTTTAATAATTAATTTTTCTACCTAACACAGCAGCTCAATTTATCTACTCCAGACGAGATAAACCAGCCACAGTTGCTGAGCCATTAGAAGAAGAATATGACTATGAAGGTACTGATGATACTGCTGATTATTTTACATCTAGTCATCAGTTGACTGAAGTTGATAAAGGTAATTATAGCAAATAAATAACTATGAGAAGAATCTCATATATGAATTCAAGATTTACTCGAATAGTCTTCAATGTCTGTTACTTGACTGACACTTTGCAATTTTGTAACCTTGTGGTAGAACAACACCCTTCACGGATGTAGCTTCAGTGGTGATTCTTCAAATTTGTAACTACCTTTTGTACATTACTTGTAACTTGGTTGCATACATTGAAATGTGTTCTTACTTTCTTACTATAAATAATGAGATTTCGTGTGAATTTCACACATAAGAACAACTGTACTGACAGTCAGGTCTTGACTCTTGAATACTATTTGTAGAGTGATTTTTTTCTTGTTTTGCATTCCAGAGTATAGCAATTAGCAGTATTTGAGAGGTTTTCAAAGTATCTCATTTCCTTGAAACAGTAGCCAATATTCTCTGCAATCTTTTCTTAGTCTGTTTTGCATTCATAACACTTTTGTTTCCATTCAGTCTTGCAGCCATGAATTCCACATTACAAGCTGAGTTCTGAGCTAAGTGGTTGGGGAAAAAATGCTTGCTTTTGTTTTTTAAACTTGCTGCCTGATTGCTTGATTACTTGCTTTGTGAAAAAGACTCACAAGTATTTTTCCTAAGTATTACTAGTTAATACAGTTTGGAAATAATCAGGGCTATTTTTAAAATTGATAAGCTCAGAGTAAAGTGTGTTGAAATTTGGGACTTCAAAAAAGTTGCAGAAAATTCCGAGTAATAGAACAGAAACAGTTTTGATTCCATGTCAAGTAAATTGGTAGAGGTTATGCTAATGCTTAGCAATATGGTTAAATATGATACTTTGGGGAGTAGTATGCATCTTTCTACATCAGGAAATAATGCTGTAGAGGGCAATTTGAAAGACTGAGCCAGTGTAATGGTGCAGGTGATCTAGACAATACAATCTTATGGCTTTTGAGAATGCTTTTGACAAACTCAGTCAGTTAAGAACTGGTGTTGAAACAAGAAGGAAAGTAACATTTTGGACTAAAAGGAGGAAGAGAACCCCCAAAATAACCATTTCTACTGTGAAAACAGCATTGGTCTCAGAAGACCTGTTATGTTTGATACAGCATGCAGTGTTGGCCATTAATAAAAAATTACTGATGCAGTCAATGTGGGTGCAAAGAGTTTGGCAAGATTGTCCTTGTTGAGTGTTAGATAGTAAAATGGCACATTTTGCAGGGCTCTGCCTATAATTGTTTTGCATGGCAAATGTGTGGGGTACCCTGACTTGCAGGTTGAAGGTGCTAATTTAAGTAACCTTGAGGAGGTTGAAATTCTGTGTCGTTGAATTCTTGTAGCAAAGTTTTTTAAACACCTTACAGGAGGTGTTCAAATAAAGAATATGTAGTTGTCTTCCTATTCTTTAGTTCCTCTTTTCTAAAATCTGAACTGTCAGATAGTGTAATATTCAGGAAGGTTTTCTTTTCTCTTGTGTTTGTATGGCTGATCAGCATCCTACTTCATTGAATGGCAGTGTCTTGTTGTGCATCGAGTGTCTCAGTCAAGGCTTAGACTAGGCTCCAAAGAAAACTGATTTTATCAGCTGAAAAGTGTGTATTACAGTTTTAGAAAAGGTAAAGATTGCAGGTAGTTTGAAACCAGACATGTTGATCCAGAGTTTTCAGTTGTTAAGGCCTGAGGACCCCAAAAATGCTGTTTTTCTTTGAGTGCTAATTGTAGCACCTGTAAACGTTTAAATTTGCATTTCAATGGGATTCCACATTGGCTTCCTAAATTAATTTGAATAATTTTGAGGTGATTATTTGTATTTTTTCTCTGCAGTGAAGATAGTTATCTTACAACATCAAAATATTTCAATGTTGAGACTTTCTAGATTAATAAATAGTAGTCAGTGATATATTCCATATAGCAATGTCTGAAATAGGTCAAATATTCTGGAGGGTGTGGCAACAAAGTTTATCAGGATAGTAAGTGAGATTGAAATTAACCTGTAAAGGTTTTAACTCTTACTGTAATATTTTTCTGTTTTGTTTGCTAATCAATACTGCTAGTCATTAGGCCATTTAAGACACATTTTTGTGCAGCTTATAATGGTAATATGTTTCTTTCAGCCCGTCTTAATTCATGCCTTGATCAAATGAGAGAAGTCTTGGCAGAGTCCATACCAGAACAAGCAATGGTGCAAGCAGTACTGGATAGTAAATTTGATGTACAGAAGGCTTTGGATCTTGTGCTTTCACAAGGCAGTAAGCAAAATGTGAAGGCGAAGAATAAGGATGCTGTGAATTTAACAAAGACTGCAAAAGGTATACTTTTATTTAGTTGTTTCTGTTCAAGGTGATTGATTTCTATTTACAGTTTAATTTTGTTTTTACAAAGCATCTGTGAAGAAGCTTATTGTTGCAATTGTTGTTTCTTAGGAAATTAAGGAAGACCAAATTACTTAATCTGTGTTCTAAAACATTTAAAGGAAACAGTAGCTTTTCTTGAGCTAGAAGTCAAAATAACACCTTAGTGCCAGTTTAAATGTAAGCTGCAACCACCGGCAGTTCATGATAGAGTTGTGATTTATAATATATGACAACTGAATTAATACATGTCCCTTAAGTTGTACAGCTTCTTTAAATTTTAGGTGCTTCCATTATTTGTTTGGTGAACTAACATCTGCTATCCTGATACTTCCCTTTTTTTTGGTAGTGTCTGTACAGTAACTTTCTGATTTTGGTTTATGCTTAAAACCTTGTAACCTTTACTGGCATTCTTTGCTGAATTTTAAAGTTTCTTAGGTATTTCAGTAGATACCCGTAATTTAACTGTAGAATATTCCTTACCTTTGGATAACACTTAGTAATTAAATGCCTTTTCGTATTTCTTGATTTTTTTTGTTGCTGCTGTCAACTTTTAAAAAACTGGATATTTCGCTGTGACTGCACTTCCATCCGAAAATTATTGGCTATTGTAAGGTAAGGAGACTTACATTGTTGTTCAGAAATGTGTATTGATACAGACAGTTTGTCTTGTGCTGCAGAAAATTTTGCTGACAACACCAACAAACCTGGGTTTGGAAACTTGACAGCTGAAAGTGGTTCAGCTCTATATTCTTTAAAGAATATTACAGATGACAAAATATTCCTTAATGCTGAAAAATCCAGTATACCTTCATGTGAAAGGAAAGGATTGAAATCCTCTTCACTTGTTCTGTCATCTTCATTCAGTGATGATTTGTGTAAAGGATCACTGTGTGAATCTGTGAATAAACAGGCAGAGAAGCAACTACCAGAAAGTGCTAATGCAGTAAGTTTGGTTCCTGACTTTAGCATAGGAAGTAACCCCCTGAAATGCAAGGAAACACAGGACTTGAAATCCTTGCTGATGCAGAATGTGGTTTGTGATTCTCTGAGTCCCGAAGACAGCATTGCTCTTGTTTCCTCAAATACTGCTGATTGTAGTAGTAATGCAAATTTTTACAGTCCTCCATGTTTAACAAGTGCTTTAGGAAAATTGGCTCTTGATAACAAAGTCAGTCATACTATAAATAAACAGAATGAACTTCTTGAAAATTCTTCTTCATTTGTGCAAAGTAGAAAACAAGAAAGCCCCTCTTCAGACATGGCTGCTTTGCCAGTGTTAAGATCTGGAAGTACATCATTGGCTGACTTACTTCGGGAGCACCAGGAAAGCAGTGCTACCCACTGTTATTCTTTGGCTCATCTTTACACCCACTCAACAGCAAGTCTCACTGATAGGAATTTGGGAACCTCATCATTATCGCAACTAGTAAGTCAACCCCAAACTTCAGGTGGGATGCCAGAGCTAACAGGATCTTTATCTTCTCTAGCCCTCTCTAAAGTTTCTCCAGTAAAGGAGGTTGAGAATTTATCACTCTCAGATTTAATAGCAGAGACTATTGAAATAGATAAAACTCAGCAAAGGACAGACTTGCCCATGAGCAATGTAGTTGAATTCAGGCCCTCCCAAGGAACCAGCATTGATTTAAGTGTACTTGTAAAAAGTGCAGATCTTCTATCTGCAGAACAAAATGTGGTAGGAAAGTCAAGTGTCTTAAGCCCTGAAACTAAATTTGTAAAAGAAAAACAAGGAAGATGTTCTGGTTTTGCTAAAACAAACAAAAAAACCAAAAGAGGGCATGGTCTTAAGAGGCAGGACTTGTCCCTTTCATGGATGAAGGCGCTGCGTGCAAGACCTTCAGCGTTTGCTTTAACCTTATGCCTCCGTTATCCTCCAAAAGGATATAAGCGGCACACAATTGGTATACATAAAACTTTCCTATACAGTAGACAAGTACAAGATGTAAAACCCAAGGAAACTGGTCCTGTAATAGCCATAACACCATTTGACTTCAAATCAGCATCTCCTGATGACGTTGTGAAAGCTAACCAAAAAAAGGCTTTTACAAGAGAGTAATGAGGAAGAAAAGCATCACTATTGATACCACGGTGTATGTATAAAAAGATCATATAGGACATACTTACAATCCAGAATTGATTTTTTTTTTTAATTTTTTAAATTGACATATTACAGTTCTCATTGATTGGTAGCAAATTTGTATGCGACCTTTTGAACTGTTGCACTGAATGTCTTAATTTTTGCCTAATTTTCACTGGCAGTTTAACATTTTTAACTTTTGTAAAGTCTTGAACTTTAGTATATAGGTATTACATGTACAAAATTCTGTAAACACTATTAGACTTCTTGAAGTATCTCTCTAGGCATTGAAGATACCGTTCATTGGGAAGAACACTGAATTCTTATTTTGTAAAGTAATTTACTTTTGGTATATGGTGTGTAGTTTGGGGAGCAGGAACCTTGATTTATATTACAACTGTTTTATTAAATGTTCGTAAAGTTAGATTTTCTGATAAAGGTATATTATTAAACTGCCAGTCTTGTAATTGATGTTTCCAGTCAATGTCATTATTCTCTTTCTATGTTTATACTGATCCCACTATTACAACAGAAATACCTTTAGTTTTTAAAAGCCTCAGTGACCTCAGGTTTTTGACAGTTCTGGTTGTGGTAGGACATGTATAGTTTTTGATTGGACCAAATTTGTAGGGGAGCAAGCAATTAAAATTGTTGTGCCCCCCCTTCCAATCAGCTGTCTAAATGTTATATTCAGGATTTTAAAACAGCAATTTTATAGCTATATACATGTTGCTTGTGTTTCATGAGCAGTTGCCCTAGGATTGTATGGTTTATTCTCAAGTCTTTCAGAGAAGTGTTGGAGTAAGAGTTCTTTTGGTTGTAGCACGAGAGTCTTTGCTCAGTGGAAAAAAAAATCAGGCAAAGCATAAGTGCTATTTGTGTCTGCCTCTTGTCTGTTTTGAAGAAAACTTCCTTTAGAAATGGAAATACATTCTCTTCTACTGTTTGCACCCATTGCTGTTCCTTTGAATCTTTAGATGAAAGGTCCAAATCAGAACATTCTGGAGTTATTCTGGTGCCCTGTTAGTCGAATTAGTAACTGCATGTATGTTTTAACTTTCTTTTTAGTACACATTACTATTTCTAATAAATTTCCTGTGTCATTATGAGTATTTTAGATTCTGAACAGCAATAAGTTCAATAAATATACTGCTGCAACTAGAAAAATATGTTTGTTCATATACTGTCATACACTTATTCATGCTAAACTTGGCAGCTAGTGTGAAACAGTAGATAAAACTTTCATCTAGTTTTAACCTGATTTTTGTTGAGCATATTACATCAAAAAGGAGACAAAAACTTGGTTTATTCCTGACATCAGGTTGCACTATGATTTTGTTTCTAAATAAAAATAAAACATGTTCCAGTTCTCTCAGGTACAAATTTAATGGTCTGTATATTTTGCTTGTTTGTCTAGTTGATGCAATTGTCATTTAGGACTATGAGCAGTGTGACCTTTGACCTTGTGAATGAAATTAATGTTTCTTACCCTTATTAATAAAAGTTTTATATAATGACAACGCTGCAGTGTTTATGTTCTAGTTGACATGTTAATCTAGCCGTCTGTCTCCTAACCTATTTTGAGTTCGTTAAAGGATTGAATAATACAATCCAGTGTACATATTATGATGTGATAAATTCATTAGCAGGAGCATAGTTGATTTCCTCAGAAGACTTTCTAAAGAAGTCTGGTTGAAACTGATTGTAATACTGGAAGTTTTATTAAAATTAGTCATAATAGCAAATACTTCTGTGGGAAGAATATGAAATGCTTGTCAGTGATCAGTTTCTCTGTAGTTAGTCCAAACATTAACTTCCCCCTGCTTAAAAATCTGTCTCTTTCCTACTGAGGCAAAAGGTCCTTTTTGGAGAGTTTATAGTTAAAGTTCAGTTCTTTGAAAATCACATGTATTTTTCCAGAATAGAAATTCTAATTTTGAAACATAGAACATTAGTGCAAAGTTTGGCATCATCATGCCTGGTATATTTTTTTGGTGGTTTTGCTTTCTTGTGTTTCAAATACTCTTGAGGCCGTAGTTAATGTTGGTAGAGATTTCTGATACATGTGGGGTTTTTAAATTTTCATTGCTTTGCTTTTCCATCTATATCTTTTCTTATTTTTCTCTAGCTTCGTTTTGGCTTTGGTCTGTTTTCTCATTCCCCTGGCTGCTCTTATTTCCATAAAACTTCTTAGCATTTTAGACCTTGAGCTGGACATACAACTAAATGTATGTCATATGGATATCCCATTGGAAAGTATGTACAAGTAGTAGGGGGCAATGTGTAGTACTTGAAGTTGTTTTGCCATAGTTTTCAGGCAGATTAAAGTTTGAACAAGTGACCGAAGCCAAAGCATTATATGTTTATAATAGATTTTACTATGGGTTTGCTACCTTAGTAAACAACTTTGGATCTTGTTAGGTAGCTAGATTTGCCTATATAATTACTTTTTCTTCTGCATTTGACTGCGGTGTTAGTAGACATGAAGAAGCAATAAATGCTGTTCAGTGTATAAGCAGTAGGGGAGGGATTTTTCTTCAGTTTGCAATCCTGAATCCTGAAGTGAGCCTTGAATTAGTAGAAACCTGCAGGCTGAACACTACAGAAGGTGCCTAAGTGGTGGATAAACATAAATTCTAGTTAATTTTCAGCAGGGTTTATTTGTTTTCATGCTTGGACAGTTTTATGGTTTTGGTTTTCTAAACAAAAGATATTGTGCCACTATATTTGTTTTTTAAATGAAATATGTATTTTAATAATTTCCTTAATTGTTCCTTGATTTCTACTAAGAACCAGGTTTATCGTATCAGGGACAGGTTTAATTGTCTTAGAACATTGCATGATATTAAGGTATCATTTTTGTATAACAAGTCTGTGTTTGGCCTTTGCACTGAAGGATTTGTGCCTAATGAATGTTAGAATTCTTGCTAACTAAATCTGCCTGTTTTATTCTTGACACAGTGAGCTTGTTTTCTTGATGTATGCATATGATTTGCCTCCCTCATTTTGCAGCTTCTGTCTATCTTTGTCTAATATGAGTTAATTGTGTTACTTGTTTTGAAATTCACATATTAACATTGCAAAATACTTGTCTGTGTTTGCATATAAACAGAGAAGGATAATATTGAACTACATAGACATACTACTTCTGGTATCCAGACTGTATACTCCTAAGGCATTTTGTACATTAAATTTATTTTGTGCATAAATTTTTTTTATTTTTTTTTTAAACTGGGAGCCTTTATTGGTCATTGAGCTCAAGGTTCATCCCATCATGGACTAGGCCAAACTGGGAGTAACTGGGCCAAACTGGGAGGCGTCACTGGTAATAAAGCTCGAGGTTCATCCCGTCGTGAATCTCATAATCCCCCAGGGTCACGTGGTCCTTGAAGATCACGTACCATTTCTTGAGCACAATTTTGTCCCAACGGGTCCCGGTTTGGGCCGTGATGAGTTTTTTGAGGTCCCAGATCGATTCCTCGGGGTTGCATTTGACCCGGACCTTCTCGCCCAAGCGGTCATTACAGACAACCTCGATCATCTCCCGCTCCTTCAGCACCGCCGCTGCCAGAACCTGTTGGTGCAGATGATGGCTGTGGTCTGGTTGGGAGTGGTGGTTGTAGTCTGGTCGAGAGTGGTGGTCTCCTCCTGTCGAGGTCCTGCTGCTCCTCTGGATCCGACGAGTTGTGTTGAGGCCTTCTTACCCCCGTTTATGTACCCTCAGGGAGCACCCAGTCCCTCCCCCAGGGCGGGGACTCACACAATGGGTAATTAACTGTGAGTCATGGGATATTGTTGAACCGTTGATGGCCCATTGGCAGCCACGCCCCCTCAGGCTGGGTGTGAAGGTGCTAACGACTCCCTAGATAGTTGTTGCAAATGGTCCATTGTACTTGGGAAATGAATAGAGGGAGTAGAATACATAGCTTTGATCACCCCCCCACACAGTGATAACTGGTCCCACCTGCTGAACTAGGACAGTGCATAATTTTTAAATGGCTGCTGAATATTTTTAGTACAAAATTGACTTCTGGATGTTGCTTCTTTATGTATATAAAAAAGACGCATATTGCTAAAGGACTGACTTAATTACAATTTCTTGTTAACTTACCTGATAGAAATCGAGTAGTGACTGAATGTTCTGTAATGTTTGTATCTGTTGTGGAAACAGACTCCAGTTCTGTGTTTGTATGGGCATTCCTTGCATGGAAAATTCCTGTGGGGAAAGTAAAGCAAAATCTATTTGGACAGTTCTCAAGATCCTAAGTTTCAGATGCAGCAAGCTGCTTGAATTCTTAGAACTGTGGCACAATAATATTTCAAAATCTTATTTCTTAGATACTAGTTGGAGCAATGAGGTAGTCTTTGCAATCTTGTGTTTTGCCCTATTTCCTCTTATTATGTCATTCAAATAACATTTTTCAATAGTCAACAATTTCTGAAAATCTGCACTTATGCAAAAAGTTAAACAGTAACTACTACTACTGAATAAGCTGTACAAAGGATTTGCATGAAGATATGATATAGCTTGTCTTTATAATGTGTATATAGTTTATTAGTGTCATACAAGGGTAGTAGTTTAGGGTTATACACATAATCACACATTTTTTCAAATCTGAAGTACTCAACTTCTCAAATTTTTAAATTATTTTTTACTAAATATTGATTATGAATCAATATTTCAAGCAAACATTTCATCCCATTGTAATTCATGCAGTAAAAGTAAGCTTCCTAAGGTGCTGACAGAGGATGCTTTTCTGGTTTTTTTGGTTTTTTTGTTTGTTTGGGTTTTTTTTGGTTTTTTTTTCTAGAAATTAAGTTGCATTTTTATGGATAACTTACGTAGTTTTTTTTGTTTCTGTGAAGTGTAGACAACTGATAGACACTTAAGTAGATTTGATGTTCAATTCACTGTGTGCAGACTACTAATTAGATGATAAGGAAATGTGATTATTTGTCCATGGTTTTAATCCATTTTGATTTTTGCGGATTTTGTTTGGAGAAGTAAGAGAAACATTTTGGTTTTTTTGTGAAACTTGTATGTTTATTCTGCAGTAGAAAACAATGTGATGAAACAAAAATCAAAGCCAAGGGTGATTTATTTATTGAAGCAGTCTCTTTTCTTCCTAAATTGTTATCTCAGTGCAGTTTAATGGGAATGGGTCTCTATATTTTATTATTGCTGTGTTGTACAGCCAGTTTCTCCTTTATGTAGACTGTTGAAGTACACCATTTTACTGAAAAATAAAAGCTAATTGCTCTTTATAATATTAGGTGATTGTTGAGATGAACAAACTCTATTAAATGGTTCATGGGTTTCTAGTGTCAGTGTCATCATGGAAATGTTCTTTATCTGATTTGTGGATTTGTTACATTGCATGCTTAAAAATGGCCCATTAGGAACAATTGTCAGTGACTTCTGAGATCTGTCAGTAGTTTGTTGGTCAAATTGTGAATTTGGATGCTTAGTGTTATTAGGATTCCTTCAGAAACTAACCCATTGTCCTACAAATTTCTGGTAATAGTATGACCAGAAGATGACTAGAACCTGTAGAATAGTTGTAGGCTGCAGAGATGTAAATGGTACTTTTTGAAAGAGAACCCTTAAACAATACCTTAAGAATTACAGACTTATGAAAACATAGTGAAAATAATTTTACTCTTTTTATAATGAGAATATGGGGATTTTAGAGAAGAGTTGCTTTTGAAGTATTTACTCATCATCAGTGAAGTTCCAGAAGACTGAAAGCTGATGAATATTGTCCTGACTTTCAAGAAAGGCTGGAAACTACAAGCCTGTAGTCTCGTCTACACTCCCTTCTGTGATCTTGTCAGTCACTCACTTCAGTGCCTGATAAAGTTGTGGAGAAGATTACACTGGCAAGTGTTGAAAAACACTTGAAAGACTGTACAGTCATTGGTCACAGCCAGCATGGCTTCATGAGAGTAAAATACTGCTTATCAAACCTGATTTCCTTTTATGACAAGGTAACCCACCTAGCTGATCAAGGGAAGCCAGTTGATGTGGTCTTTTTGGATTTCAGTAAAGCTTTTGATACTGTCTCTCACAGGATCCTTGTGGACAAACTGTCCAGCACAGCTGGATGAACACATCATGTGGTGGGTGAGCAATTGGCTCACGGGTTGAGCACAGAGGGTAATAGTGAATGGAGTGACATCAGACTGGTGACCTGTCACTAGTGGGGTTCCACAGGGCTCCTTCTTGGGCCCCGTGGTCTTCAACATCTTCATAAATTACTTGGATGCAGAGCTGGAAGGGATTCTAAGCAAGTTTGTATATGACACAAAACTGGGAGGAGCTATTGGCTCCTCAAAGGCAGGGAGGGCCCTGTAGAGAGGCCTTGACAAATTAGAGAGCTGGGCCATCACCAACCATGTGAAGTTCAACAAGGGAAAGTGCTGAATTTTGCGCCTGGAATGGTGCAACCCTGGATTTTCATACAGACTGGGGAATGAGATGCTGGAAAGCAGTGCCATGGAAAGGGACCTGGGGGTCCTGGTCAGTGACAAGTTGAATATGATTCAGCAGTGCCCTGGCAGCCAGGAGGGCTGCATCAGGCACAGCATTGCTGGCAGGTCAAGGGAGGGGATTGCCCCACTCTGCTCTGCAGTGGAGCGGCCTCATCTTGGATATTGTGTGCAGTTTTGGGTGCCACAAATATAAGAAAGATATTAAGCTATTAGAGAGTGCCCAAAGGAGGGCAACGAAGATGGTGAAAGGCCTTGAGGGGAAGCCGTGTGAGGAGTGGCTGAAGTCACTTGGTCTGTTCAGCCTGGAGGAGACTGAGGGGAGACCTCATTGCAGTTACAACTTCCTTGTGAGGGGAAGAGGAGGGGCAGGCACTGATCTCCCTGGTGACCAGCGATAGAACCCGAGGGAACAGTCTAAAGTTGTGCCAGGGAAGTTTTAATTTGGATATTAGAGTGAGGTTCTTCACCCAGAGGGTGGCTGAGAGTTGAAACAGGCTCCCCAGGGAAGTGGTCACAACACCCAAGCCTGACAGAGTTTGAGAAGCATTGGGACAGTGCTCTCAGGGACATGATGTGACTTGGGGATGGTTCTGTGCGGGGCCAGGAGTTGGACTTGATGATCTTTGTGGGTCCTTTCCAACTCCCCACATTCTCTGCTTCTGTGATCTTGTCAATGTATGGAGGTAATAGCTGATGAAGATGGATATTATTTTAACATTTTGATTGGCTGTTTTGAATATTTTTGTCTGTGACATGAAAGAATGAAGTTTTAATATGCATTTATCTTTTTTAATGGGTGGCACGTCTTCTTTACATGTATAGCATTTTTCAGGTGTCCTTTGCTTTGGTATTATTGATATGCAAAGTTGTGATTTGAAATACACTATTGAAATAAGTTTGCTCTTACCATGGTCATGATAAGCAAAGATTTTTGTTTGATGGCATGTAGCTGATATTTATGAGTTGTCTGAGAAACCTTTCTTAAAATTCAAATTTCTAAAACGTGTTTATGTAAAAATTGTACCCTTTTAGTCAAAAAGATCTGCATTCTCTGCATTTTCATTCAATTTTTGCCTGTCTTTTTTCTTCTGGCTAAACTACATTTTCATTTCTTTTTGGCTGTGTTAGTGTTGCAGAACAAACACAGATACTGGTGAGTGAGCAAGGTTCTATTTCATTCCAGGCATCACTAACAGAATTGTTAACTGCTTTATGACACTTAGATTTTTGATTTTAGTGTTCCTTGGGCAAGAAGGAGGTCAGATGTCTGTAAATGTGCAGTCCTTGCAGGAAATAAAAACTACTGTGAACTGAGCATGTTTGGTTTTATTGTTGTTGGGGTGACAAGGAAGCTAGGGTTGAGCTGTCTTGGTGGTGGCCTTGGCTATTTTGTTTTATGGTAATTTCTCAGGAATAGCACTAAGAACAGGGCCTTTAGAGGACTATTTTTATAAATATTTAATACGAAACAAACTTCACAGTAAAGAGCCAGATTTGAAAGTAAGGCACAGGAAGCTGAAAAGCCTTACTCATGATATGCCACATAATCTAGGAATAAAGCACAGGTCTCACACCTAAATTTAGTTTTCTAGATACTGGGCTTTACCACTTTGTTAACAGAGAAGCACTTAATAGATGTTAATAGAGAAACAGATATTTCTTCATTGGCATGTATTTTTCATTTGTATTTTTATTAATACTGCATGTATTCAGGTTTTTGACATAACTGTTAAAACAGCATGGGCAGTTTCAAGAAAAAAAGGCACAAAATTGGTAGGTGCTTAGCTTGCATTTTGTTATTGTTTCTTTTCATTTTCTAAAATTCTTTTTCTTGCCTCTCCTGTATAAATATCTTCCTTTATTTTTTTTTTACACCAGTAGCAAATAAAAATGAAAAAATGTACAAACATCACCACAATGTGACAATGTAATTAGCTTTTTACTCAGCTGCATACAGCAAGGTTTGGTTTTGGTTCAGAATGATGGGTGTTTCCATGGACAAATACTTGTCTTCTGTCTTTTTATGCTGCAGATGGGTTAACTGTGGTAACTGTTACTTCCTAGTGCAAAGTGTCAGCATTATTGTGCTTTAACAGACAGCTTCTATCACTTCTGCTGTGTTGTTAATGGACAAGTGAAGTTGGGCGTCTTAAACGAAAAAAACAGAAACAAATAGACTGATACTTTTGGATTTTATGTATAGGCAGAATTCCAAAGAAATCCTGGAGGAGCAAACATTCTGAAGTTTAATGGTAGTGTAGAATATATTTTCAATAGCTTTAGAGTCCCTCAGTTTTTACTTCCGCGTGTCATACTGGGCACTGATGTTTTGATTTTGCTCATTTGAAAATCCATTATTTATCCACAGGTGTCTCAGAAGAAATTTTCGTACCCAACTTCATTTGGCTGTGCTGACTTTTCTGTAACATGACAGTTCTCAAATGCCTGCTGTAGTGATAAGGAACCATTGTACTTAAATATACTCAGATATCCCATCTATTCAGTCTGTGACAAAGAAAACGTGTTCTTTTCTCAATGGAAATGTTTGAAATCTGACATGACATATCTTAAATCATGGAAAGTAAATGAGAATTGAAGGCTTCTGTGTTTTTTGTAAGAAAAATATATACACAGGGTTTGAGAAGTTACTGAATCTTGACACTGAGGTACTGTGTGGGTTTTAGAAAGGAAGTGGCTTATTTGAGGGAAAAATGTGTCACCAGCAATGCAAAGCTTTTTAAAATCCTTTGAGATATCTTTTCAAGATTCTCCTCATACATACTGTACACCTACACTGGAAAAAATGACACTCCAGGCTTTTTCTGAGTTATCCTTTATGTTCCTCTAATACTAGTTTGGTTTACTTTTGTTAGGACAAAGTGTAAACCAATACAAAGTCAATAATTTTTGTAGTTGATTGTGTCATGTATGAAAATTGGGTGTTTTGCTTGGAAGTGAAGAGAGCCTAGATAAAACTATAAAAGTGGCTGTGTCCTTTTTAGAACTTTGGCACTCCAGAAGAACCAGAGATCCTGGGGAAACTGTAGCTCTACTTGCTTTTACAGTGGCCTTTATCTCAGTCCCTTCAGGTTACAGGCAAAATCAACTACCAGCTGGTTTTCTCAGTGTCTTTAGAAGGTAGAGTGAATTTATGAAGTTCTCAGATGGGACTGCTGGAGTGTCAGGAAGGTATGGTTGGAGTCACTTTTTTAAAAAATCCGTTAAGTCTTAAGGATGAATGAATCATTGCTGCTGTAGTACTACTGTATCTCAATTTCAACTTTGCAAGTCCTACCTGAAGTTTGCATTTGAATACTCAAAGCAAGGCTGTTGACAAGACTGACACAAGAGTATTTCACAGTTGAAAACTAATGCATTTCAACTCTAGAAACTAGTAAGACATCTAGATGTTAGAAATATAGGCATATCAAATCCAAAATAGGGGGAGCAAAAGTAGCAGTTTAAAATACATTACTTCCTGATAAAAAGAATCTTGAGGGTTATAACAGGAAACGTGTGAAAATTCAGAAATTGTGTTAAAAAGTAAAAGCCAGCAAAGTGGAAAAATTCAAGCTTAAAATACAAAATTACTTCACAATGTCTGTTTATGCTAGGTGTCTTTCACTACAGATAGTATTCCCTCCATAGAAGATTTTTGTTGTCAATACATACTTTTTCTGTCTTTTGGATGTTTCTGCAGTTTTCTGTATGATTGAGTATCGTTATAAAGCACATTAGTTGCATAGTCTAGTGTATTATGTCACATAAGTATCCACAGAAATGCAACCCACCTACTACTTGTGTGACTCTAGTTACAACTGAGGTGTTTTGTATTTGGTTGACAAAACATTACGCATTTTTCATCATCTCAGCTTCTGTGTTCTTTCATAAAGCTAGCGTTTTGGTCTTCAGAGTGGACAGTTACAAATGTATCAAGTACCAGAATCTTCCCTTCTGTTACACTTGTGATGATTGAAACAGCCACTAAAAACTCATGAGTCTACTGTCAGAATCCCTGTGAGGGAGTAGAAATTCATGCTTAAAATGCCTAAAGCTTGGAACACCGTCTGAGTTTGTTATGGACAATACCTGTGTCTGCAGAAGTTGTATTGCCCAATTGGCAACAACATGGAAGAGCTTCACTTGGTTGTGCTTCAGTTCTTTTTCCGTATTTTTTACTGCATATAAAAGCTTACCTTAAGTGGAAATTTTATATCTAATTAATTCCAAAAGATGAGCTGATGTTATTTTGAGTACTCCTTGTTCGAGTCCTTGTTACCAGTTTTTGTGGTTTCAGAATCACATTTTCCTATTTTTTATGTTTTCCGCTTCCCTATCACTGACCCATATAAACAGGAAAATGACTAACTTTGCTTGTCCACTAGGCAACATGGTGTAACTGTGTATGCACCAAGTGTTATGCTTAAGTTGAAAAAAAGGAAGAACATTGCTACTCAAAGCTATTTTTCTGATAACATGTGCAAACAAACTATTACAAGGTTGTGGATGCAATCTGTGTGCTTAAGGGGACTAATGTAAATGTGAAGTGTGGAGAAAAACATTAAGCAGTGAGCTTGAGTCCATGCAATTCCTTCCTAAAGTCATGATAGAGTGGAATGCACTGCTTCAGACTGGCAAATGTATTGTTCTGCCGTTCTTCTGCATCTTACAAATCTTGCAAAGTTTATTTAAAACTATAGGTTGTCTTTTACTATATTCAATTTTGCTTCTAAACTCAGATATGCAGCTTTTTATAAATCAGTTTGTGTCTTTGAATTATTTTGGCAATGAAGAATAGAACCTCCAGTGCTATGTTTCACAACACACACACACACATACGTGTATATATATATATATATACACACACTCATATATACACACATACACGTATATACATACATATATATACACACACACACATGTATATATATACATATATATATATAGGTTGTTATATTCCAAAATACAGCTCCTCCTTATTCAGGTTATGGTAATGTTTGGTCTCCATTTTTTCTAGACTTAATTAAACAAGTTCATCTTCAATAACGTTGGAATTCAGATAAGTTTGGCTGTTGCTAGATGAATTCATAGGAAAATGTGGGCTAAAATTTTTTTTAAGTAATAATATGTATAAATATTTCAAGTGTAGATAAATAATGCAGATAATGTAAAACATGCTGCAATTAAAAAGGGAAAACAACTATTTACATGAATACATTTGTTATGCTGAAGGATGGTGCAATTTTTATAGACTTTTCCTAATTTATTTTTTTTTAATGCAGAGCAGTTAATTTTTTTTTAATGTATTTTGTGCTTCTCAAATGTGTGCCACTTTGTTTGCCAAGTACCTTACTTGTACCTTGCTTACTTCAGCTTGGTCAGTATCTGCACTGTTCCCTGCAATGGTTTCCCTCATAAATACAGTTACAGCTTAATTCTAGGATTTTGTATCAATTAGCTACAGAAAGGCCTACTGTTAGCTTAATTATCAAATTAATGGTAGCTTCATTAAATCCCTAGTAATGTTGGTGGTGGCATCCATAATGTGTTCCTTAGGGAATTATGGCCTTCTGGGATACAATCTACTGTAACTAAGTGTTCGTACAAACAGTGTGGTGCACTGCGGTGATCCAGGAAAACTCTTTGTGGTTTTTCAGATAGCTTAACATTTGTCTCTAATATTGTAGTAATAGTGTGAGCTTGTTTTCAGGTTGGTTTTCTTTATTTTGTGGGTTTTTTTTAATGATAATACATTGTTTTTAGTAGTGTGAAGGTTCTAGACTGCAGAGAAACTACGTATGTTTGATAAGTGTACTGAATTGATGCAGCTTGAGTTTGTTTTGCAGTTTAGACTCAGATATCTTCAGCAGTTTCACACCTAGCATTCAAATATTCTTTGTCTGTAAATGTGTTGCCACTAAGATATTTAAATAAGGAAGAATGCTAAAGCTTTTCTTTTTCTTTGCATTTTTAGTAACCATTGCTTCCTACTAATTTTTGCCCTTCCTCAAATGTATGTATTTATGAACAGGACAAGATGACAGATGGCAAACTAATTCTGTTTATTTAGGAAATGAGCCTTCCATTAGAACTAAAAGAAGCAATAAAAATAGATGTTGAATGGACCCTGTTGATATTACAGTGAAGACCAAAAAAAAAGTTCACAAGAATGAACTAGAAAAAAATTATGTGACAATAAATTATGTTTTAGTAGTTTCAATCTGCTTAATCTAACAGCTTCTGTCTCAAGCTGTGCTTTGAGAATGTGATCATCCCTGCCTATGCATATATTTAGTTACAGCTTGTCTTTTGTTAAGGATAGCTGCTGTTGGGTATGTTTGTGTGTGATTTATTTAACTTTCATCTGTGCAGCACTGAGGACAAAACTGAGATTGCACTCTTTCTTTCCAAATGGCAGGAGTTGCTCGAGTTTAGGAGGTACCTGCAGAAGAAGGTCCTTTGCAGCACAGGAATATCTGGAAAGTCTACCAGCAAGAGCTGCTAGTGGTGATGTAGCTAAGTATATCAGAAAAACTGAGCTTTGAATACCAGCAGCAAGGTAGAATAAAATGCTGGTTCAGTAGAGTAGTTATGACCAGTCAAGGTCTCTTCCAGTAGAGAGCAGTCACATGTGGAAAAACACATCTTCAGATACCCCATTGTTCTGGACATACTACCAAAAACTAGGTAGATAAGAACATGACTGGACTCAAAGACTCATTTCCCTTTGTTTCTCTCCTGATGTTTCACCGTGAGTGAAAAATAGCATTAAGGACAGGAATAAGACTGGATGATGATGGGAAGATGTTCTGATTTTAAGTGGTATCTAATATAAAAATAGGGAGAGCACCCTACTAATTTTAGCACATTGTAAAATGTAATATTTAGTGTTGAATTGTAGGTTGTGAGCATATTGTAGAAACATTTAGTGGTGCACCTACAACCTTTGGTTTCATGATTTAAGAACACTGAAAACAAAACAAAGGAAATCTGAAGTGTTTTCTCCCAGTCTTACATTTTTGAAATTGGATGCCTCCAGAGTACTTAAACTGTCCTATCTACACAGAAATAATTTATAAGTCTAATTTTATTAGAATTGTCTTAGGTTCAAATTGATACAAGAAAAAGTGTTAAAACCTTGATTAGCATTTCTGAAATTTCTATGAAAGAATTGTGGTCCTGCAGGTTTTTTTTTAGACCAACTTAATATTTTGTTGTTAAGTAATAATGTAAAATTGAACTAATACCATAAAACATCACCCCTTAATCTGAAATCTTGAAACAGTTAAGGAGGGGAAGAGCAGGTTTATCAATATTAGTTTCTAATTTGGATAAAAAACTTAAAGGAGAAACAACCCCTTGTTAATTATTTTGCTTGGTTCTGTTAAATACGGATGCTTTACTTTACTATTTTACATATAGTCCTAGTAAAACAAGTACTATAAAAGGTGTATGTTCACTCAGCATGTTTCCTTTGAACAGATTGTGTGTTGTTCTTTCTTAACGTTTATTCTTTCTGATTGATGAAAATCTGAACATTTAACATTTTTCTCTTCAAATTAATTGTTTGGGTAGCTCTTAAATCTATATATTTAACTGTTAAAGATTCACAGGGGTTTTTTTACATAAACTCAATGTATGATTTAAATTTTTACAAGGTTATGCATTTTTAGTAGCTGCTTAGATTTTGGACATTAAGAGACTAGTCGAAACAGCAAAAGAGGTAGGATTTTCAAGTTACAGTACCTTTGAGCTATTCTGTTTTGTAAAACTAAATACCATCTCTTCTACTCTATCCTCCATCTTTGATTACAGTTCTCTGGTAATTAGGGGCTTATCTCCTAGGTCTGGGAGTTCTGTATTGGGACATGTCACCTATCAGAGGTACCTTTTCCATCTTTCAGCTGTATTAGTAGTTTGTGTGAACTTTCTGCTTTACAAATTTTATTTACAATGGTTAGCTACTTGTCTTACATAAAATTTTTATGCGCCCAGCTACAAATACTTGCTCTGAAAAAAATCCCATTTTCTTGGAGGCACACAGGCACACCTGTCCTGCTAGATTGCCTTAAAAGTGAGAGCATCTATTAGGTGTAACAGGTTGGTTCCCATTTCACTTCTCATTCATGTTCCTTTTGAAGTTGTTTTTTTTTCTTTCAGAGTAAAAAGTGTTGCTTATTCACTGGACTGGAGGCCTTGCATAGAACACAATTGTTTCTACAAAGCAGGCGAGCTTGTTAAGATGATAGTTTTGTGTTTTACTGCTTTCATCTTCATTAGAGCCTGCCTTCCAGCATCATTTTTTCCATTCTGGTTAATACTGTCAGCTTTTTCCTTGTCAGTTTCCTCAATTTGTTAAAATTGCTCAAGATCAAGACACACAAACACTTAGCATTGCTCTGTAATGGTTTGGAAAGTGATTGTGTCTAATCTATGTGGTCAAAATAATATCTTTTAATGATTTTTATTTTGGGATTTAAAATAGCACACTTTTTTCACTGTATGAGAGTGGTTTTTTTGTCAGCAGTGGATTTTTTGTATGTGTTCTTGTATGTAATTGTAGTTTTCAATATGGAGAGTTGCAATACTCTTTGGAATGTTGTTTTTATATTATGAATATTTAGAGTCTTATTTATGTTTCAGAAGAAAAGGTTCTGTAACTATTCGTCTTTGTACCTTACTATCTCTCTTCAGTAGCAATTTTCTGCTTTGATGAAAGCAGCGTGATGTCCTGAAGCAATTCTTCTTGAGTTCAAATCTCCACTATAGCTATGGACTGTAGAATTTAACTGGCATTTAAGTATTTGTAGCAAAAACGTGAGTTAGGTCTGCTTTGAGTTCTGTTTATGAACAAGTACTGAACCCAAAGATGGTTGGTTTTGAACCGAGGCTCGCACCCAAAGCTGATTAGTAATCTATAGTGAAGTGCTTTTTAATTGGAAGGTTGTAGCTTGTCTAAGTGAATTAAAAAAAGGCACTCAAAAATACAGTGGTATGAATCATATGCATATCATCCACAGTTTCTGTCAGTTATAGTAAGGACTTGTACTTAGTTTTACCAGATGCCAGAGAAGTGCTCTAACTTAGGAAGATGTTTCCATCTTTGGTGAGTAGGAGATAGTGGGCACACCAAGCATGATCAAGAAGTCACTTTTATAAAAACCAAAGTAAAAACCCTTGAAATGTGAACTGTTCCACATCGTGTGTTTCCATCTTTCCAGTTCCGTTTCTGTTGGGAATCCCGTATCACCATTCCTACCGTCTTTACCTGTAATGAAATTCTAATAAATACTGTCATTTCCTTTCATCTTCATTATAGGTAAAGCTTTCAAAATGGGAGTATTTGGCTGACTTTTTGTAAAATATGTAAGTAGAGTATGTATATTTTTTGTCTTCTTAAGGGAAAAAACCCTACAAACTAAAAGGGGGCATCTCTGATTGTTTGCTATTTAATTGCCTAACCTTGCAAGCAGGAATGCAAAAGTCAGTGTCAGTCAGTGAGCTTCTCCCTTGTACTTGTGAACGACTCCTAGTTTTTGTTATTAAATGCACGTGTGTTTCAGGTTACAGTAAGGGATGGGTGTTTGTGTATGCACAGTGTTAGCAGTAATTGCTGTACTGCTGGACCTTGTGTTTTGGTTTTTTTTCTTAAACCATACTCAATCTGTTGAACACGATTTGATTCTTTAAAATCATATCGCACTTAAACCCCATAACTGCTTTTTTCAATAGCTGATAAATTTTTGAAATATGATTAAGTTTTTGGTGCTCTGAAGGCACAAATCATTCACTCTGAAATGTGGCTTATGCTGTGACATTGCAATTTGCACTGCCATCCCTGAAATCATGCAAGGGCATCAAGTAAATCTATTTTTCTTATACAGGACTAACTTTACAGAGAAACAAAAGAGTGAACGCATGGGCAAGTGAAGACTTTCATATTTGACTGAGTTTTAAGACAAAAATTGATTAATTCTCCCACAGATGTGTCAGCTCTCTAGCCTAATCAGGTTCTAGTATGATTGTAATGTCTCCAGTAGAGTGTGAGGGTTGAGAATTCAGAGAACCTAAATTTAAAATTAAATAAGGTTTTAGCTAGTCTTACCTAGAAGTTTTCACTACACTAAAATTTTGCAAAATACACTTTTCTGGGACTTAAAAACGCTCAAAATATTTGTAGCTTTAACATTTTTAGTTGTGCAGGACTACTAAATACATTTTTTTTTTCCTTCTGCAACTTTAAAGGGCTTGTTAAGTTTTAAAACTTGTTAAGTTTGGTGAAAATTCGCAGAATGGTTGAGGAAAAGTTGAACAAATGCAAGATGATTTTGCTCTTTAAATACTATCAGTTTGCTGGTATGTTTTTCATGCTCACAGTTCTTATGTTTAAACTTCTGTTTCATACTGAAGTAATTTTGCTGCATAAAATTGTGGATCAGGAAAGATTTCTTTTGTAAAATGCTTTACCCTCCTTAATACAATCAACAGGAATGTTATTGGATAGGTAATGCCAATGTGTAAAGGGCATGATGTTGTTTCTGAATTACTTGGATGATATACAGGCAAATAGCACCATCCTCTGGCATTATAACATTAGTTAAGAATTCAACCTGAAATTGCTGTCTGTTATTTTTGGAAATTCAGTATAATTGTAATAGAATGTACATATTGTACTTTCAGTTTTACATACTCATTTTGGGCCAAGGTTTTAACAGAAATTCTGATAATTTGCATGGACTCTGTGTTCTGATCAATTAAGTGACTGGCTAAAGGGGATATCTTTTTAGGGTTATCCTGCCCATAGTGCTGACTCTGCTCTTTACATGACCATTTATGGCAGGAAGTTGCACTTCAGAAATACCAGACCGAGCTTTTTCTAAATCTCCGTGAAAGAAAATTCACAGTCATTTAAGAAAAATTCGTTGAGTTAGAAAACACCACCAACGACTTATGGTTGTATTTGTGGGGGAGAGTAAAGGTGCTGTTACAGAACAAGTGCATATGTCTAATAAATTATTTTTACAGGAGATCGCTGCTTCAGTTACGGATTGAGAAGGGGTATCGTTGGCATTGCTAGAGTGCAAAGCAATACACCTCCCACAATAAGGTTTCAGTAGTTACAGGATGAGTTGTGCTGAGTTACAGTTGTATGAAGGACTGGAATTTACTCTGTTTAACTATAAGCAGTAGCATGAGAAATACCACAGGGGCATTGTTGTGAAAGAACTTGATGGATGAGAAAGTTGCTGTTTTGGTTGTTGTGAATTCCTATTGGACCTTTAAGTATTTACGTATCAGACGCACCTAAAGGAGACAGCTGATATTTGGGTAATCTCCAGAAGAAAGCAGTCACCACCCCTCTAGTCCGCCTTTCTGTACAGCACATCTCCGTTCTTTTATATGGGAGGTCTCAATTAAGCGAAACTGGAAATCTTGAGAGTTTTACTATAGTGACAGTGCCTTTCTTTCCTCTAATAGATTACCTGTGAATGTAAACCAGACCAATTATCCGTGCTTTTGGAAAGACCCTACCAATGGTCTACATATAGAACTGGTCTGTGCATTCCTTTGTTGTTGTGTATTCCTTAAACATTCCTTAAGCTTCATATAGATTGAAATGTCCTAATAAGCATTCAGATATTGAGACATACAAGTTTAAGTTGTGAAAACACTGAAAATTCACAGTTGTAATAGAGATCAGTTAAACCTTTTATTTAAAAATAGATATATATATATATACATTCTGTTCTCTGAGACATTAGGTTTCAGTGGCAGCATTAGATATTCTAAATTAAATGTACACCATGTAATGGAATGCTTGCAATAAGGAGTCACAGAAAAAGGAGACATAGTGAGACTTCAGAAATTTTGGCTAGGTTTCAGACAGAAATGAAAATTTGTTGTTGCCTTGTTATAACATATTCTACCCCATCCCACTTCAGTCTGATGTAATGTCAGTATCTCTGTCTTTCTTATCTCTGACTTACTAACTCATGTTCAGTTTTTTTTGTTGAATTCCTGTTTGTGTCCTAAACACAGTATTTTGTCATGTCATTCCAAATTTTTTATTGCAGTTTCATTTTCTCTACTTTGTAATTTCAAACTCCTTATTCATCTGTTCCCAGTTTCCTACCTATTTTCCAAGTTCGCTCTTTTCCAGTCTTGAGTTCTCTTTCAGTTCTAATCCTCTTTTTGCTTGCTTTGTTCATGTTTAGCTCTGCAAGTAACTTGTCCCTGAGTATGTGGCCTCTTATTTTCTCTCTCTCCTTACATGCAGTTTTTCCTCAGCTTAGGTTGTACACTAATACTGCGTGGGGTTTTCTTTTGTTTGTTTGTTTTTGTTTTGGGGTTTTCTTGTTTTTGTTTTTTTTTTAAATGGTCATTGTAGGTCTCATTTCATCTCCTCCACTTTACTGATTTTCATTCTTGTTGTCTTTGTCCTCAGTAATCTGTGTGTCTTGCTGCTTGTCCATGCTCACTATATGGTTGTTTTTCTTTTCTTGCCTCGCAGTTTTGTTTATTTTTATGATTTATCCAAGGCTAATTTATTCCTCCAGTTTGTTGATGTGGTAGGAAACTATGGAGACCACAGGAGAGGTTAGATTTTCTCACAAATGATGCAATTGTGTCCAGCCTGGACAAAATTAGACACAGCAGCTACATACTGAATGTTGATGGAAGTATTTCTGGGATTTAGTTTTTAAAACTTAAACCATAAGAGCATGTGCAAACTGTTTTCTAAGGCCAGATTGACTGGATTTTCAGAATATGGAAAGATCACTTGGAGGATTTAATTTATGCAAATAATAATTTCTTTAGGTGCCATTTTTGACAATCTTCTGTATTTTTTCTTCCAATTTTCCTGTTCTCCCTGTCTGGGGGAAAAAAATAAAAAAGTTGACCCTAAGTAGGAGTCTCACTTGAACAAATTCATTTTTGAACTAGAGATGTCAACTTGCTGAACTAACTGTAACAGGGGAGGCTGCCAGCCCTTCTCGCTGTACCTGCTGCACATCCAGTTGTTGCAGCAGCATATAGCGAAGCAAACTATTTCTGGAACTTCAGTCTTGGGGTAACAAGTTGTGCCCTTGGTGTGTTGTGAGTCACAGAAAACTGGCCCATGATGGAGATACTCAGGAATATCACCACTCAAGAGCCTGCTGTATCCCTCTTCCCTCCTGCTGTATCAAACCTTAGGAATGAAAGAAAAAATTCTTGTAGTTAGGTGCAAGTAGACATTTGTGTTTTCAGCATTTTTCAGTGAAAATGCCTACTCCCAATTTCATGAAAAAAAAAGTCATCCTCACCATCTGAGACTTTGCAGATAAGGTAGTAGTTACAACAAGACAAAGTTACCTGGAAAGCCCCTGACTGTGGTTTCTATTAGGAAATAACCTTTCTTTTAAAAAGAAAAAGTTTCGTGGTCTTGTTTGGAGAATTGTTTTCAGTAGTGTCTTTAGAATGGTTGTGTCTCATCACTGGGGTTGACTTAGCAAGTTGCCTTTTGTATTATTTTGGACTCGCAATATATTTGTAAGTCCTGTGGATATTCAGTAGCATCCATTTGTATATTGTGGTTCATAGTAGTATAATGTCATACATTTTCCTAAAAATTGATATTTTGAACCAGTATAATTTAAATACTAAGGTTTGCATATGGAAGAAATTCTGGATTTTGAAGTTCTCACACATGCAGCAGACTTTGTCACTGCTGTTACATCCAAAGAAATTTAACTGATGGGCTACAGGAATAATAAATGGCACATTATATGCAGGCAGAATGTTTTAAAAGTTAGCAAATTATGTCAGTTTAGGAAATCTGGGATATTCTAAGTTTCCTACTCTGTTATGTACTGGTAGTACATAGTTCAGAGTCCTGGACTTCTGATATTATTTTCAGCACTGTGGTGTGATGATAAAACTAATACCCAGTACCACTGCCACTAACAATCCAGTGTGCTGCATCCCAGTGCAAGCTTAACTAAACTGCAAGTTGCCACTATATCCTACAGCGTTTTGTAGAATTCATGAGTGTCAGATAATTCGATTGAATTTTAAAACCAAAATTAATTTTTTTCAGTAGCATATCACTCTAGTTGGACAAATTTTAATACTTCCTAAAGTTATTTTTCTCTGTGTGCTGTGATATTTGAAGAGAGAAAAATAAAATTCTACTGTTTTTAATTCAAATTAAAGTTTTTAATTAAAGGCTAGATGCTCATGAGTTTTATGACATCAGTGGAAGAATGTAAACAGTTTGAAATTTTTCAGGTGGGTTATGTTACATGATGGATGTATTAGATGTTAGTATGTGTGCAAACAGGTGATGCATGCTTCTGATCATGAATTTTTGTGTTATCAGGCAGGCATCTACATCTGGTTGACTCTCTCATGTGTAGTCCATATGTGAAATATTTTCACAAGTGTAGGGCCTTAAACTTGTTTAAAATTGTAGCACAGCATATAGAGAGGGAAGTATTATCTTGAGAAGGGCCTCTGCTTTTCAGACAGAACTGTCTTGTCTGTGCTTCTGTTGTTAGACTCAATAGTTGGACTGTCAGTACTGTATGCAAAAAGTACTTTTTTTTAAACAGTGAGTCATTAAACATACTTGGAACAAGCTCTTGACATGGTGCACAAAACCAGTGCACTGTCTGTTTTCTTTTATGCAATTGGTGACTGTTGCTGTATAATCAGTAGACAGAGGTGTAAGTGGCTTGGTTGTGGTTATATAGAAAGTCTGTAGCAGAGGAAGGGATGCAAACCATATCTTCTAGGTAGAAAGCATGGTTTGACTTCTTTTTTTCATGGCAGTGCTGGTTTAGACTGCATTAGGAGGACCTGCTTAAGTAAGTTAGTTCTGTCCATTAAGTGCCAATAGAATCTTGGATCCTTAGCCCCATTCAAAATTAAAATAGTATGCAGCTGCCTTCAGGTGTGCATAACACTTGAGAACAGAGGAACAATATAAACCAAGTAAAAATGTCAAAAACATGTAAGTGACTTAAAGCTTTAAAGAGAAACTAACTGCAATCTAGCCACATCTAATTAGAATGTAATGCCCTTGAAGGTGTGATCCTTTGCCAATCCTGATACACCACTAGTAGTTGCTTTGCCAGTAGGCATGGATTTATGTAAATGGGATTGCCATTTGAAAAAGCATGGACTTGAGAAGTGCCTGACTTGTTGACATTTGTCCTTGCTTTTCAAGCTGAATTCAGGCACATGGAAAATTCTGGTTCATCTTATCAGAAACGGGCTTCTCTGTGCAACAAAGTAGTTGAATTTCAAGTTTCAGTGCCAATTGGATGATGGGAGGACAATTGGGAGCACAAGTCTCTGTGTATAGGAATTGAAAATGGTGGGTTTTTTTGTGGGAAGATGTGGTCATCTGAACAAAGCCAGTGTGGATTTAAATACGCAGTGTTTGTACGCATTTCTCCAAATACGCCAATATCCCTGTTTCATCTGGTATCAATATGTCTTTCTTGAAATAGTGTCTGTTTGACAGACTCCTGTTTTTATTCACCTCTAAACTACCTGGGAACAGACTAGACTGTCAGTTGACTCTTTCGTATCCTGAAACCTTCCGTACCTCCAAGAGAATTAGAGGAAATATGAATTTTTATCTTCAAGTTGATTTCAATGTTGATTATATAAACAAAAACTGAAAAAAGAATGTATCAAGCCTGTTATATTTGATAAAGTAGCCAGAGTAATCTTTTAATTTGTTTGTATAGATCTTACAGCTGATTTTACGAAAGTAATCCAAAGGGGGTTGCTTACAGTAGCAGAAGATGGCTGACTGTGTCCATATACTTTTGCTCTTCCAACTTGAACATCCAGGGAGACTGTTAATTTTTAGACTGTCCCTATAGTTTGCTTCCTTCCTGCATATGTATGTGTCTATGTCCTGTTCATCAGTCTGCAGGTACTTTATTGTGCCATCAGATTTTGGTCTTGTACTTCTAATAATTTTGAAGTTACAGCAAGTGTCATTAGTAGTACTTTTTGACTAAGTCAAAAGGCTGCTAAGTCAGAAGACCAACTGGCAGCCACAGGACTGGTAAAAAAAAAAGAGAATAAGAATAAAGAGAGGAGAGCTTTGTCAAAGTGTCGCATTCCAGTTGTATTGGAGTAATGGCAGAGCAGGTCTGTCCCCTTTGGTGTTAGGCTCAACCCAATTTAATACTGAGACAAGGTTCATCAGTGAATGTTTTGTTGTGTAATAGTGTTTGACTTGTGCCTACAGTATGCTTTAGTGTAGATAATCTCATGTCAGTGCAGTTTAAATACCAAATACCTGTCTGAAAACTGCTTTGCTTAAAATAGGCTAAAAGTTTGGGGGTTTAAATATTCTGAATTGTGAGAATTATCATGCTGACAAGCGTTTAAGTTTTTGCATTTTTATAATTTATAAATGTATGCTGTATTTTCATGGATGGAAAAATTTTTAAGTTTTCATGGTGTTAAGTTAATGAATTGCCAGAATTCTTATGATGTGTCCTCTCCAGTTAAGTCTCTTGCTCTGCAATTTGGCACCACTGGTCAATCCATGCATTTACTTGTTGAGGTCCACACATATATTTACTTTTTGCAATACTAGAGTAGTGAAATATAGCAAGGAGGTATTTGGGCTTCTTTTGGAGTTTATGAACGATATATCTGTCTTTGTTTTAATTTTATTTGTACTCTTGATTTAGGCAATGTATTGCCATTGAATTCCTTTGGTATGTGTTTGTCAATGTCCAAAAGGCAGTAGGCATGAAGAACTTTATGAAGGCCTTCTTGTCAAAAATTTAACCCTCATTATCCTTTCCCTTCAAAGGTTAATTTTCCTCACAGTTGCTCTTGTCCTAATCAGGCTGGGATTACTACTGCTATACTTTTTCTGGCCTTGTAGCGCACTTCAGTTGCCATAGGATACCCTGCTTGTTGATTAAGAAGTGTTTTAAGAATTATATCAGCTTTGTACATTGACTTCCTTTTAGTTCCAAGGTGCAATTTAAGGATTTGCATGCAATCTGTTAAGTGCCGAATAGCTTTTGCTTTGCCTGCTAAAGCAGATAAGAATTTATCATGGAGTTTTCTCCGGTTCCCTATAGATTAGATAGTAAAGCATGCTCCTTTCTCAGCCTCCTGTCCTTTGTAATGAAGCCCATAATTATTAATCTTTAATGGCGCCTGCAGTGCATAAAAGACAGACTTGGTCCTTATCTCAAATGTGTTGCTTGATTTTACTGTACTTGATTATAAAAACACTGAAGTCAGAAAATTGTATTTGAAGCTTCCATCAGTAGTGTTACTAACAGTTCTTACTTTGTCTTTGCATCTGTTTGAATGTCCATTCTAGGACTATCTTATTGTGGTTTGGTTTGTCATTATATGATCCCAGCCTACTTCCTTGCTTCACCTATGCTTTAGTAATTAATTATCATTATTATTGTTACTTACAAAACTCAGTAAATAAAAAAAACACCAAAACTGTCAGTTTCAATGGACAATTATTTTACTTTCTCTTTTTCTTTGGAATTTTAGTTTATCTTCTTTCCACTTGTAATATTTCCTAAATTCTAGTTTTATTTTCTGTGTCAAACACTCCGACATTATTTGTACAGAGTGAAGCTTAATTTCAAAACTGATTAGAGAAGATGTTTTTTGTAAGACCTTTGATTTTTGGATCAACAGATTACAAATTATTTTCAGATTATATAATATGAATTGTTATCTTGGTTTCTTCCAACTAATCTCATTTCAATTTAATTGTGGGGGGTTTTTTTGTAATTATTAGTTCCTTGCAGCCAGATTTCAAACATGGTATTTTCTCAGAACTAACTGTAATTCAGCTTTCAAATGAGAAGTAAAGCTTTCATGTTTACCTGTCAGTTGAAAGTGATGTCTACTTGAAAATTATTAGAATTGAGGTGGAAAAAAATATACCAAGTTAGCAACAAAAGTAATGTGATTTTTACTGTAACTGAAGCGTTTAACTACTTACTAAAAAATCCTGTAGAGGATCTACTTAGCATCTTGAAGATGAAACAAAATCTTTGTGTTTAACTAGTAGTAGCTGTTCAGTGAAAATTTTCTATTCTGAATATTTATAATTGTTTGTCAGTTACATAACTTGTGAGTCTCGTATGTCATGCTTTGTGGTGTTGCCTTTATTTCTCTTACTTTTTTTCCTTATTTACAGTGTAATTTGTATGCAGCTATTAATAAAATACATATATTACTTCTTCCAGAGATCTGCAGTTGGCATATAAATGAGTATCAACAGATAAGAGAAATGAGAGAGATGAAGACCAAGTCATCAGATAGATAAAAATGTCTTCATCGGTAGTGAGATTGTTTTGAAAAAGTTGCACAACAGCTTTTTTGGTTTGCTATTGTAGACATGTCTGTGGTATTCTGTTTCCTTACCTGAAATCTTCAGCAGACTTGACCGCAACTTTTTACGTAACCTGCAAACCAACATGATTTTGTGGTTTAAAGCTCTCATACTTTAGAATGCAATAAAGAGTTAACTTAAATGAGTAGGACCAAATTACTCTGAACAGTTCATCCTAATGTAGCATATAAAATACTTAAAAGAGTAACTTGATAATCACTTGGCTCTTGAGTATCTGAATCGGCCTACTACTGGAAGGGTAGTGTCATTTTTCTAGTTTTCAGATGCATCTGTAGTTGAAGGTTGCTTAAAACTTTCAGCTTAGTTCTGAATTTAGATTATTGTTTTGCTTTCTTATGTATTCTTAACATACTTTGAACAAGGTGCAGCCACTCTTCACTCGTGTTGTAAAGCTGAAAGTCTTTTTCCTTTAAGAAAGAAGGAATTCTGACATACAAAAGAGGGAATTGTGGAAAGATAATACCTAGTTTACTTCTTTTATATAAACTCTTTCTCTGCAGAGTAAATTTTTTTACAGCTTGATAAGAAACTAATAGCACTGCAGTGCTCTTAGTTGTGAAGCTATAGTTTCACGAAATTAAGAATGACCCTTGCTGTAATTGTGTTTTCATTTCAGTTATGGTAAAAGTTAAAGTAATTAAGTTATTCAATTCTGGTAATTATTTCTAAATAATTTTTGAATTAGCTACCTAGGGAGTATTGTTTGGTTTCTTCAGTGTAATTCAGTACAAGACAACTCTGTTTCTAGGTTTCAGGAAGGGCCTTATAGCCCACACATAGCTGGTGCTGCTGCTAGCAGTACCTGAGGTAGACATAGTTTTTGCTTTACAATAGCCTTGATGCTTAACAATGTTAAGGCAAAAGAAAAACTATATAAGAATTAACATAATCATCTAGTGAGCAGCTGCAAAGTATTTCTTCATCCTCATAGTGCTGTAAATGCTTCTGGCATTCTGCAGAACTGCTGCTAGTAAAGCTTGTGAATGGTGTAGGTGTCATGTGAATGCTTGGAGATGAGATTTTCACAATGGATATAATTGTAGATTATTTTGAATAATTATGTAATATGTGCAAGTAAGACACTGAAATGTGAGACTTGATCATGAAAGACTGGTATCTTCACATTGGAGAGAAGTAATGTGAGTTGTTATAATTTATATTTATAAACACCTGTTAGTTGCAACCTTAAGTTCAAACTTACTTTTTGTCTATTACTAGGAAAAACAAGGGATTCCCAGTCAGCCAGAATGGAATCTGAAATTGTGCCAAAAATTACCAAAATGACAGTGTCTGGAAAGAAACAATCTAAGGGATTTGAAGTTCCATGGTAAGCCAAGCCCTTGTACATCAAGGTACATCAGCAGCTCTTCTTTCTGACTGATGCACCTGTAGCAAGTTTTCTTCTTCTTTTTTTTTTTCTATTTTTCACAGCAATTTTAGTGTCACTCTCCAGAACTAACCATCTCAGCTTCTTGTTTGACTCAGAATTACTTTCAGAAGATGGTACCTCACGTTTTGAGTTTGACAAATCCTTTCACTATGAATAGTGCCTAGAGATATCAGGTAGTCAGATTGTTTAAACATCCGCTTCATAGAATACTGAACTTTCTTGGGGTTCGTTTATTTTAAATTTAGTTCTCTAAGTGGAATTATGAAATCAATAAATCTTAACTGTAATTGCTTGTTCTTCAAAGGAAATAGTACATTTAAGAATAGTTAATGGGGAAAACAACCACTTATAGCTAAACTTTGCCTTCCTCTGCAGCTTTTATTAACTTAAACAGGTGTCCAGGGTACAACTGTTGTAGCAATTGGTCCTACTTATGCTATAGCTAAATTTGAGTGGTTGAGCAATAGTTCTAATTTTATCCTGAGTTGGAACTGTTGAGGGGGATGTCATGAGAGCATGAAAACAGACATCTGGATCTACAACAGTAGCTAGCAGTGAATAGTTAAAGAAATATATAAGAAATATATATGTGTGTTGGGAACAGAGTCCATGAAATACCATTATATGTAGCGTTCTGTGCCTCCCCACAATTTGTATTTATTTTTTGGTTTAGTCTGTTTCTACTAAGAATGGTTAATGTATTTTTCTTACTTCGGTGTCATTATTCTCTTTTTTAACCCAGTTTTACAATAGCCACCTGATCTGTAACAAGAAAGTCCATAGTTCGTCCTAAGGTCAAAAAATTCTTAAGTGTAAGTGCCAACATCCCAACCTCATCCCACAGTGTTTGTAGTTCTCATCTGGAGAGCATTTTTGAGAGTAAGAGTGCAGCGTGGTCTTTATTTTACAGAATCTTGTGCATGTTTGATAACTGAGTGGAAAATAAGCAGTTTCAGCTACTTAAGCACAGTTTAATATACGGTGTAAAAATGCTGTCATTGCCTTTATCCAGCTAATGTCATTGCTAAAAGACATCACTTTCATTCAGGTTCTTAGAAGCAGTAAGCTCCAAATGAAAAATTTCTGGGACTTTTAAAATCTTTCTGTGCTGTTTGAGATTTGCAGTATATTAAAGGGCACATCATTTGTTGTGGGTTTTTTTCCCCTTGCTGTCTACTAGTCAGTGGCTCTGGGTTTGGCTACTGGACTTGATAATGAAATTCTGATCAATGTTATGGAACATTCATCTCTTGTGTTCCTACTAAGCTGCTTAGAAGTTGGAGTTTTTCATGGGGACTTTTGTGTAGTGAATTAATTTGAAGTTTATAAAAAGAAAGGAATACTAAGCAAGTGAAAAAGATCTGCCAGCTAGTCTTAAGTAATAGTGACTGACTGATTTATTTTTTTTTTAGCTGTAGTAATGACTATTTAAAATGTTTGTTTATAAAAAGGAGCAAATATAGAATTTTGTATATCTGATACTTATTAAGCTCCGCAGGGAAGAAGATAAGAATTCTTCCTCATCTGTAAGCTGAAGTCATCTGTGAATAGGCTGATGATGACTCGATCTCTAAGGAAATATGATTGGCTCCAACATGGTTCTCAGCCATTCTGCTTCTCTTCAGGGACTCTAAAATAGTTTGTATCACACTTCTTCCAGTTTACTAGCATACTGTTTTTTGTGACAAAAAAATTAAGCCTTCAGGACCTGCAGGTAAAGCCTTTAGATAAATCCTTACTATTGCTCTTGTGAGACCCCACCTGGAGTACTGCATCCACCTCTGGACTTTTCAGCACAGGAAAGGCACGGAGCTGTTGGAGTGGGCCCAGAAGAGGGCTACCAAGATGATTAGAGGGGTGGAGCACTTCTCCTATCAAGACAGGCTGAGAGAGATGGGGTTGTTCAGCCTGTAGAAGAGAAGGCTTTCAGGTGACCTTATTGAAGCTTTCCTGTACATAAAGGGGGTCTATAAGAAAGATGGGGACAGACTTTAGGAGGGCTTGTTGTGATAGAGCAAAGGGGAATGGTTTTAGACTGAAGGAGGATTGGTTTAGATTAGATATAAGGAAGTCTTTTACAATGAGGCTGTTAAAGCACTGGAACAGGCTGACCAAAGAGGTGGTGGATGCCCCAGCACTGATTCAAAGTCAGACTGGACCAGGGTCTGAGCAACCTGACCTAGTTGAAGATGTCCCTGTTCATTGCAGGGGATCAGACTAGATGGCATTTAAAGGCCCCTTCCAAACCAAACTATCCTGTCATTCTATGATTGTGAAGATGTTTTTTAATTCACTTCACTTATTTAGGGCTACTGCTGAAATACTAATTGAAAACAAACCTTTTTACTGTTGACATTGGATATGCATTAGGCATTTAGCTTTAAGTGGGAGGAATAGGTAAGAAGTGAAATGATTTGTAAAAGAGCTTGAGATTTGGAGCACAGCCAATCAATGAGTTTGGAAGAAGGCAAAATTTAGATAGTAAAGTTACCTATGTGTCTAAAGATCCCTTTTTTTTTGTCCTACAGGCCACTGTGGAGGCATTGCTAGGGCACTAGGACCTTGACTTCGTATGCATCCAATTTTAAACTTGAAAAACAAAGCACAACACGAGTCCCCACTTCAATGAGTATTAGAGTTGGGCTTTTAATTCTGCAGTTTTCTCCTGGATTATTGGCAGCATAAGGACGACCTGTCAAGCAACACAGAGTCTCTGTTTATTAACAAGCCTAAGAAAGTCTTGTTCTTTTGACTCCTCTCACACCTCTTTTATGTTACCATTTCATTGATAGATTTACTGCAGACTGTTTATAATAATGCAGTTTTTAAGTACACTGACCAAAAGCACAGGTATATATTACTCATGGCAGTTTGGATACTAAAACATCTCTAACTGGGCCCCCTACTTTTATCCCAAATATTTTTATGGTGCTGATGCAGACACCATTAGAAGATTGTATAGTATGTATGAACTAGGCTTTTTTGTCACCTTTTGTGGGATCTTAAAGGTAATTTATGGACCATACTTTTAAAACCAGTGGGCTTGCATTAGTGGGAATAACCATTCTTTATCTAATCATTCTTTATGATTCAGTCTTGTTATGGGATATGACCTCATAATAATTAGTGAATCTTATTTAAAACAGATGGATTATTAGAAGTCATGAATTGCTTTGAGTATTGATTACCTTTGTAGCTGGGTATTCTTAGTGGGCATGTCTACAGAAATGGAGTTAGCTGACAAACTGATGCTCTAGCAAAACTGTTTACTGGGCTTCTTCTTTCTGTTAACTTTGAAGGAAGCCAGAAGAAGTTGTGACCAAAAAAGGGTGACTATTTTAACTAGCATGACCAATATTTTGTAATTAATAATTTTGAAAGGGGAAATAATTGTAGACATTTCTGTAATGACTGTAAGTACTCCGAAAGAGTGGGTTGTGTAAAAATAATTAACTGAGCATCCAGACTAAAAGATTGAAAAAATGTTTAAATTCTGAAGAGTTAATCTTCAGCAAATAAGCTTTCAGGTTCTTCTTTGAATGCATGATAGTGTTGAACCTTTCAATATTGTATGTGTTTGACTGTCTTCTAGCATGTCTTATAACAACTATAAGTTGTATTTACTAATTTTCCCCAGAAAACAGTGATGTATCCATAACATTTTATTAAATTTACTCTTCCAGTCCTTGTTGGCAAGACAGCATAGGAAGTTTCTGGTTTGCTGGTTTTAATTTGGGCTAAATGTTGGTCTTTGCCAGGCTTTTATATGTCTGCTGATTTCCAAAGACCTGTGGTAAGCTCTTTTGACATTTATGCCTGAACTGCTTGTGGTCAAACTTTCTTCAGTACATGATGTCAGTACACATACAAGGTTCATAATAGTTCTGTCCTTTCAAAGAAGTTGAGTTGCGTAATCAGCGGCTGCATGGTATCAACTGGCAGTGATGTGGCAGACAGGAACAGATGTTGGCAAACTGGGACCGCTTTTGATAGTTCCATGAAGTTCTCATACAACAATGCAAGCATTTGGTTAGGATGTGGTCTTCCTCCAATATAAATTTTTCTTGATATGGTAGTTCATTATAACTCAGACCAAGTTGGAACTTTGCTACCAAAGATGCTTGCTAGGTGCAGTCGACCTGTTTTTACCCTCAACTACCTGCACTAGTGACACAGTAGGTGCTGTCTTCTGACAGAAATTCAATAATTTTGAAAAAAGTCTGAGGAAAAGCCTTGCTGTCAAGCATTTTCAATGTAATTAATTTCTTTCACTGATTGTCTGAGATAAAGATCCTTAGCAGTTTTCTGAGCAGTTACCAGATTTTCGGTAAACTATTCATCTGGTTGCCATGAGGCATAACTAAATGTCAGGGTCCTACTGTTGCATTTCTCTTCACGTACTTCTATGAGACTGGAATTGTATGTTTCATCTGCCCGCCTGCCTGTTTAGGTACCTAGCAATGAAGTTGTTCTCCCTTTTCCTGACACTGTAAGTAAATAATATACTCTATCCAGTCTGATGTTTCTCCTCTGAAATGGCAAGTCTTGGTTTATCATGGCACAAGTTGTTTTCAGGTTTCCAAAACATAGTAATATCTGAAACCTGTAACACTCTGAATAAAGCAGTGTACTGACTTCAAATACTGTACCCATGAAAAAGTTTTAAGGGCTAATGATGGCTGGAGTCATGTTGCACTCATTATTTCATTTGTATCTAGCACTTTTTATTTGCACCATCCAAAATAAAAGCTATTTGACAGCTGTAAATAGTGTTAGTTGCAATAAAAGCTCCTTAGAAGTGAGAGAATACTTACTGTATCTGGCAATAACCATGATTTTTTCAATTTGAATTCTGCCACTCAAAATCCATTCTGTTTTTGGAAATCCTTACTGACATAGGCTTTGTCCTGCAAGAAAATCTTTGCATCTGGGATTAGAAAAAAGTCATTACCTAGCTTAATGAAATAAAATTTAGAAGTTTACAAATAACCTGTCTCTGAAAATATATTCTTGTCTTTTAATAGGCTGATTTGACAATCTTTGAATATATTTTGGAAAGCTGTAGAAAAACATGAGAGTTATGTTTTTGGGTCACATTGCTTCCAGCTTCATCTGAGTAACTGCCTTTTAATTTTTTTTTCACTTTTGAAAATTTGATTTGGGAAGAAATGCAGACATTGAAAAGGAGGGAAAATTATTGCCAACTGTAGAGGCTGCTTTGATATGACTTCTTATACAAATACTTTTCTCCAGAACGTCAAATATTGGACTTTCAAGGAAGAAAACTTGATACCAATGTAAAATACCATATTTGCATTACAGTGTGACCTTTGCATATTGGCACTAGTCCTAGTACTTCACTGTGAACATGCTAGATGTTATGCTGAGACTGAACTGAAGTTTGCCTGAAAAAGGGAAAAGATGGACGAGAGTATTAATCTTGATTAAAGTTGTCAAATGCAAATTAATTGTAAATATATGAAGCTCTCTTAAATGATTAAAACAAAAATGATTTGGTGTACTGTACATAATTCAGATGATTTTAAATACCTTATTAAATTATGTAGAAAGCTTTGTTACCACAATTCTCTGCACAATTACCCTCTGTCAACTTGATTATTTTTAATCAATTTTTATGAAGTAAAATTTCCCTGAAGAGGCATTGGACAAAATAATTGTTTTGTCATTCCAAGGTAGATTTTCAGCTAGAACTTAATGTACTCTTTAAAGACTTTAAAAAAAAAACAGAGCCTTTTGTTCAGCCTTATAGAAATGCACTTATATTTCCCAGTAAATGAAAGCATAAATAATTGTAGAGACTTTTTTTCCTGTGGAATAATTCATTTGTAATAAACTTTCTTCATAGCTACATCTAAAGCAATGATGAACCCCTTGTTTTTTGGTTTAGAGTCAAGTGTATCTTCTTACAAAGGGTGTCTGGCTTGTCAAGATGCAGTGTTATCTACTGGAACTATTCTTGGTGATACAGAACAGTTGGCTTTGTAGTGTAAGTTCTAGAATGTCATGCTTGTATGACCTAAGGCAGTAGTTTGATATAATCTTGTCCTTCCCCTTTAAGCGGTTTAGAATATTTTGATAGGGTAAGTTCTTTTGAATAGACTTCTACAGAATTGTCTATCCATTATGCAGAAGCACAGGCACCATCTGTACCCTTGCAACCAGTATGGCTAGAACAAACCAGTCTGTTTGCTTAGCTAATCTGAGAAGCATGCTTCTGTATGCAGCCTTGAGACAAGACCCTGACCTTGAGTTGTGGAACTGTAGCCAAAAAAAAAGAGTGCTCACATTTCTGCTTTGGTGTCTCACAATCGAGAGAAAAAGTTGGCTTTGGGCCTTATGAAAAAAGTGTCAAAATCAGTGTCTGCTGCAGTACTGATAACACAGGTGGGTTCTGAAACTGGGGGAGGAAAGGGAAACCCATAAATGTCCCATCTTACTTAGTGCTATAAAGAGAAGCTGCTTGAATTTGATCTGATCATTAACAGTGTTTAATTGTTTAGATCAAACTCTTGAATGGCTTTGTTCAGTAGATGAACATGCTTAGACTGTATTGTATTGTTCTGTGAGATACGTGTAATGGAAAGGGACTAATACAATGCAAATAATCCTATGCAGGCAGAAAATGAGAAGTAATGTTGTATAGAAGCAGAGATGTGACAATGTGGGATTCTAAAGAACCAAAAGGAATGTTTATAGAAGTTGAAAAGATTAAAACTGGGAAGGTAACTGGGGTATGGAAACAGCAGAGAGTGAAAATTTCACTGTGGATGTGGAAATACTTGAGTATGAGAGCCTACATGAACCTGTTCAAAGAAAGCAGCCTGCAGCATGAGGGTACTGAACTGGAAAGGATATCCAGTTTTCCAGGGGAGGAAGCCGCTTCCCCTTGGATAAAGTTTTAAATAGAGTATTTTGTAGGGATTTTCATTATACTGTAATGATCAGCCGTTTGTATAATAAAGTTTTCTGTGATACAGTGTTGGCACACCTGTAATAACTGCTTCTATTCGTAACTAGTTGCTTAGATTAATGCTTCACCATGGAGCCCTGTCATGCAGTAAGAAAGCTTTTGCTGTCTTGAAGATGTTACTTAGTGTTTGTTTTTAGTGGTCATGTTTGTCATAACAGGGGAAGAATAATATTGTATATTCTGAGCAAGCTTGTGTAAATTAGAAAATATGCAAATGTACAAAATTGAGAGAAAAAGAGTGAGTGTAAGAAAATAATATATTTAGGATTATTTACAGGGTGTTAGAAAAAGGGAGTTATAGAATCCAGATCTCCTTAGTCCTAGATCCCTTGCTTTATGTGTCAAACAACTTTTCTCAGTATTGATAAATCTTATTCATTATGGTTCTGTATAAGCATTGCACCTTAAATTGCAGCTCACATACGCTTAATATCAGCTCTTTATGCTATATTGCTGTTCTCACATAGAACATCACTGTGATAACTGCAGTAATTGTAGTGTATGTGGAAGCTGTTTTAGTATCTGCTTCAAAGTTGACTTGGGCTCTTAGTTCAGAGACAACCAGCTCTCTCTTCTCCACAACTGTCCTTTCCTTTCCTGTTAAAGAAAGAGGCTATCAGAAGCTTTTGTTTATCTGTTTCATGTATTTTACAAGATTACTTCTTATCTTGCTTTTGTAAACAGTGCTTTTCAGACAAGATGTTCAGAGCTGGCATCTGTGCAGTTTGTATCCAGCTGCTTATCTCTTCCACTTTAATGGGCTTATCACATACTTTGTCTGGGGCTTACACCATAGTGAAGGGAAAACTCAATTTCTCTCCTATATTTTGATGTCTTCTTTGTCACTTGCATTCTTTGTGTTTTCTTTTTTTCCCTAGTGCGATTACTGAAGAAAATGGCCACACTAACACACCTCAGAAAGGACTGTTACCAGAAGATGCCACTGTAGCTTCTGGGGTACTTGAGGCTGTCTCAAAATCTACTCTTCAGGTTTCAGAAGAGCAGAATACAGTGCCTACTCCAATAAAGAAGTCAAGCAAGGCAAAACCACAAATAGATGTGAAAGCAGAGTTGGAGAAGAGACAAGGAGGAAAGCAACTACTTAATTTGGTGGTAATAGGTAAATCTGTTAAATTATATTTTTGACAAACATAAAATTTAAAAAGTGTGTTGGTTGAATCCAGAAGTGATACAGAAGCTAAACTGTCCTCTCTCTAGGGAAGGACAATTTCATACTGTTTTCAGTTACATCTGCTTGATGGTTATTCTTTGGAGGGAGTACATTCAGGTGTCTTTGTCTAGGACGCTAAGGTTGACTTAGCTTTCTTTTGGCCATATAGAACACTGTTTAGTTTGGTTTCATTGTTTCATCGTGTTCTTTTTAGGATGAATTTGGAGATGCTCTATGGCTGACATGCTAACTGACTTAAACTGTCTCCCTTTGTTTTATAGGATTATGGGGTTCTATGTGTTGCACAAACATTATCAGTGCATCTCATATGTTTTAGTATATTTAGTATATTTCTTCTTGTGCTATACCTAAATTGCATAAATGAGTAAAACTGATATGTAATATTTATTTCCCTCTGTAGGACATGTTGATGCAGGTAAAAGTACTTTAATGGGTCATTTGCTCTACCTTTTGGGAAATGTGAACAAAAGAACTATGCACAAATATGAACAGGAATCTAAGAAGGCTGGTAAAGCTTCGTTTGCCTATGCGTGGGTCTTGGATGAAACTGGTGAAGAAAGAGAAAGGTAGAAATATATTTTAATGAAAATTACTTTTTTCCCTGAAAGAACAGTATTTGTTGGAAAATATCAATCTAATAAACTAAGCATTGAAATTGTCAGTTCTTCACATGTGACTTACATTACTTTGAAAATAAAACCTACAATTTAATTAATAGTTATATGCTTTGTAAACTGCCTTTAATTTATAACTTGAAATATGAAATTTTAGATTACATTTTTTCAAAATGAAGATATGTGTAATGGGGAAGCAGTGAAGCTAATTTAAAAAAAAAAAACCTATCTCTAAGTTCTCTTAAGAACACTGTGTGAGAAGCTAGCCATGATATTCTATGTTTACAAAGTAATAAAAAAGGCGTTTTCATATGTGTTTATGTTTTTGCAATCACCCGTGATTTCATAGCATATAAGCTCTTCTGGCTGGAACGATAACCTTCACAATGTAAACTGATGCTGATGAACATGGAGTAAGGCAGTCTCTACAGAGGGTGTAGCTGTTGTTTTCAAAGGCAGATACTCTTTTGCAGTGTCCCTGTATATAGCTAAACTTGCCTGTGAGAGTCGTTTTGTGTACAAAGCACACGTGCAAACCTGAGAGGAGTGCAGGGATGTGTGTGTTGGTGTGGGTGCAGATATGGGAAAGAGGGGAATAATACTGAAGTGACCAAACACAAATTTTAAAAGTAGCTTTCTGTCAGTAAAAACTGATGATACTGTACTGGTAGTGTTGTCATGACATTATAGTCTAAGGGTGTGAAAGAGGAAAGGCTGATAGGAGGATGGTCTCTTTCTTAATCCCCATAGATGTAGATGGGTGTAGAACAAACAAACTTTGTACATCAATTCATTTCACAGATCTGTAATAGAATAATTAAACACTATCTTAAATATGTTATTTTATTAATACAGACTACCATTGGTAAGATGTAATTAATGTGAGAAACCAGAAAGAGAGACAAATGTTTATTGCCTGCAAAGAGTAAAATGTTAATACAAAGTAAAGTTGGTGGAATAATGGTCATGAGCCTCAAAATGGTATCTCTTGGCCTATGCTTTTTTTTAGTGTCAAACAGTTGTGCATTTAGGTACCAGACTTCTCTTCAGAATTAAAATTGTAGTTATTAAGGGAAAAGTTTTCTGAATTGGTATTTTTGATTGATCCTGTTTTCTATTTACTTAGGAGTTTTGTATTTTTAAAGAAAAAATTTCTGGAGTTATCTGTAAATGTTTGAGGTGTTGGGGGGCTTATTTGTTGTTGGGGTGTTTTGGTCATTTGAAATAGCATCCTAAAAGATGCTATTGTGAGAAGTTTTGTCCCTTGAAAGTGCCTGTCTTGATCATCTGTAAAGGAAGATGCAGATGACTAACCCAGGTACAGATGTATATGATAGGTGTTTGCATTTGATCAGATGAATCCTAACCTATGTGCTGTGCAGAACATGTGGTGGTTACTGAGATGTGGAGCTGAGTCAAAGTGTGCTGCGATTCCCCCCTTGGTAATCAGTAGTTCTGCATGTGGATGTTTGCAAATGTGTAACTATTTCTATAGGCCCATACCGCCTGGGTTTTTTTTAAAACTTGGCTATGTTTCTCTTACTCTGATACCTTTATCTGAAGAGCTAAATTTTAAAAGTAGGATGAGTAATGCAGTACAATTTTCATGTTCTCGCTATGCTTGTTGGAACACAGTGAATGGGTTCATGGAATTAGTACTGTGAATTCTGGGTGCTTTTCTTTACAACTGGAGTTACTGAAAAGCAGCTCTAGAGGTCTGCTCTTCCAACAAGCAGGTATCTCTCTTTTTGTGCAGGCTACATCCATGAAAGCTGTGCAGTGTATCATTTCATGATTGTGTTTGTAATAGCTTACTTCATATATCTATGAAGCTTTCAAACCAGTGTTAATGGTGCTTTGCATGTATGTTTTGTTCAAGGGGAGTGACAATGGATGTGGGTATGACCAAATTTGAAACAAAGACTAAAGTAATTACACTGATGGATGCTCCAGGCCACAAAGACTTCATTCCAAATATGATCACGGGAGCTGCACAGGTAGAGATGGTCTAAAATGCTTTTTCCAATATCATGTTTACAACTTTTTCTTAGATTGGTTTTCTTCTTTTAAAATCTAAGACGAAATGTAATCACTGATAGTGCTAACATATCTTTGAGGTTTTAATGAGTTTTCTAAACTTAAAGAATGTGTTTGCTAAACATTAAAGGTAGTTGCGTTTTTTGGTATGTTAACATTTGTGAAGGAAGTTCTATTATGGAAGCAATTTAAATATTAAGTTGCAGTTTGATAAAATCATGGTTAAGCTTTGAAAGCTGTTTAGATGTGGTATATGTCTACTCAATTAAGTTCTGAGAAAGTGGTCTTTTAGGTAAAGATTTTAAGTGATTTTGAGCTTAAAGAAAAAAGATTTGGAGAAGCTAAACAAAACACATTCTTCTGTTTAACAGTGTATTTTATATGGCATGAGAAAACAAAACATAAATAAAGTTTATACAGAATGCATCTTTTCAAGAGGGCAGCTGTAGAGACTACGTGCCCCTTGCTTCAGGAACAGTAGGTGAATTCAAAAGTACTGGGCACTACCAACTGAATTTAGTATGGCACTTACCCCTCTCATATAGGTTAGTTATTTAATTAGTGGAAATAATAAATTGGGAGGGGGGAAATAACATGGTTACATGACATAAAATGTGTGAGTTTTTTTTCCACTTAAAGGCACCCTTTTTAAATAATAAAATGGATTTTCCAAACTAGAACTTTAATCAAATACTGGGGTTTTTTCCCAAAGCTAAGCTACTGTGTATAGGTTTTTGCATTGCACGTGTCATAACAGTCTGAAATATGAGTCTTTTATATTAAGATCATGGTTGGATACTTGGATAAGTGCTGTTAGTGTGATTTTACAGATAAAGTGCACTATAGGGAGGCTGGCTTGCCCCAAGTTCTGCTTTAAGCAGAGCCTGAGTAATAATTCAGACCCTGTGACCCAGTGGTTAGGCTGCAGAATAGTCAGAAGTTTGCAAATCACGGTGTGGTGCTTATACAGTCATCTGTATGTTGGAATATATGTTGTAGCAATTTCATATGTTTTAAAATTAGAAATGGATCTTTAGTTTCAGAACAGTGGAAAATGTCAATGCTATTTTCTTTACAATTATAATTTAAGTTGGTTTGTCTTCTGGGGTAAAAGTAATACAGGCAGAAGTATTAAGAGAAGACTTGCAAATCAACCAGCAGTTGTCTCAGTTCAACAGATGGGGCTGACCATATAAAGCTTGTATGTCTCTGTTACCCTCAGCTCTCAGGATGGGGAGGGGCTGGTCTATTCTGAAGCCTGTTAAGGAATTGCTGAAACTTTGCTACTTTTCATTGCTTATTAGAGTAGGCTCAGTGCTGAAGCAATGGCTGGAAGTGGCTTTAATGCCTTTTTATTGTGGAGAATGCTGTTAGAAGGTGAATCCCCAACTGCTGATATGCAAAATGCAAATCAGCCTTATCAGGGCCAGCATCTGGCCTTTGATACACATTCATGTAAGTTCTGAGGTACTGTTCTTATATTTTATTATTTAGAAAATACAGGATGTCTATTTTTTTGAGGGAGAAGTTCACTGCAATACACTTCTGAGGCTGAGAGTTATGGGGAAATTCATCAGTAATCCTTTTCCCATTCTCACACTTTTGCTCTAAATGACCTGTGGGGATTTCATGCCTAGGACAAGGCAAGGCGAGTTCAGAGTCAGGACTCTGTACCTTTTCCTGGCATCCTGAAGCATAAACATGCAAGAAAAGGGAGAAAATACCACTTTTTCTTCTCTCCCTCCATTATGTCTATCTCTTCAGTCCTGTGAAATTGTTTTACACCTGCCTCTTGTTTGTGTCAGTTGCCATCACTTAGTACATGATGATGGTCTAACTGGCAGTTACTTACCAAAACAAGAAAAGTAGAAGGAATATTAGCAGCATTTAAGGCTAACTGCAAGATCTGTGCTTTTTACCAATGCTTACATGCTGACTTTTGTGCAGTGCTATAGACTGTTTGCTCTTAATGCTGTAGCAGAGAGTTTGTCTAGGTGATAAGACAGGCTACTTGATCTTTTCCATGTTGTGATTTTGGCATGCTCCAGTGTGGTAAGTGGACTGTGAAACATTCACATCCAGCATACAGTCAGCAGGTTATCCCAGTTATATAATGAGGGGATTTATCAATAATTTTTGCAGCTTCTCACTATAAAGGTGTCCTGTCTGAGACAGGGGAACTGAGCATTGTGCTTATATCTGTTCTAAAGCTTCTGAGCACAGGCTGCTTTTGTTTAGTTGAGATCTGTGCAGCACATCCATGGTGGATAGATTGAAGGGGACAAGTTCCCAAAACCGAGAGTTGGATGGTGTTTAACCAGGGGTTCTGGTTTATAACATGAGATGACATAATGCCATAGCATCTCACCAAAGTGGGCATGATACAGATAGGACCAAGCAGTTTCAATTACATTTGAGACACATTAGGATTACTCCTGTGTAAAGTACATTTTGCCTGTTACGTTGCTGACTTATGTATTTGCCCAGATTATTTCCACCTCATAACCAGTTTTGATTGGTTTGGGGTTTTTTTCAAACTTTTAATCTAGGCTGATGTGGCGATTTTGGTTGTTGATGCCAGCAGAGGAGAGTTTGAAGCAGGGTTTGAGACGGGTGGACAAACTCGAGAACATGGATTATTAGTACGCTCTCTTGGAGTGACACAGCTAGCTGTTGCAGTCAATAAAATGGACCAGGTATGTGCGTAGTTTCCTCATTTAAGTGAGATGCTTCCATCTAGATTTGTGGACACTTAAGTTTAAGGATCAATTTTGTTAAACTAATAATAAAATCTTGTTTCTTTCTTTGCTTCTCAGCTCTGTCTCTTGTGTTTAGACCTTACAATGCTATTCTTTTTATTTATGGATGTATTTTCAAATCATACAGAATGATAGTTTGGGTGCTAAAATGAGCAGGGGTCCCTTTTGTACTTGTGGAAATCTCATATAAATGGTTAACCCAGTGGCATCTGCAAGAGCATATCTTGGTGGTTATTTGGGTCAAGACCCCACTAAAAAGTTTTGCTTAAATCTGTAAGGTATGTTAAAAATTATTATTTATGTTTGAGGTTGCTACTGTGTTGAATATATCTTGCTGAATCTGAATTTTGCGCAAACTAAAAAAAATTAAGAAATTGCTGTTCAGACCAAAGGGGCTTGCAATTTAAGTGGTTCCTTTTTTGCTTATATATTCAAGCATGAATGCACCTGGGAACCTCATGTTTGTAAATGCTCATCTGTTTCTACTACAGAATTGATGACATGTACCCGTATGTTCAAGTCGTGGTTAAAAATCCATGATTTTATTATTGTATCATAATCTGTGTTTTATTTTAGGTCAATTGGCAACAGGAAAGATTTCAGGAAATTACGAATAAGCTTGGCCAATTTCTTAAGCAAGCTGGCTTTAAGGTAATGTAAATTTCTGATGTCTTTGGTTTGTTCAAGTTTTTGAGTGGAATGAGCTTTTCCTACGGTCAGGTTATTTTGTGTAACTTTCCTGCTACTACTATGTGCACATAGTATAGCAGATTCCTTTTCTTACTGGTAGAGTGTACCCTGGACTGGATAAGGGTAGTCAATTCTTTAATACACTTTATTTAGGTCTGTTGAATCTTTGGGACACTCACCTCACTTGGAGATTCTTGGGATTGCTGTCTGCAAAGCAGAAGAGAGAAAGACTTGTCTGTCTTATTGTTCAGGATTGAGTGAATGACAGTAAAGAGTAGACTGGAGCAAGTGTCAGTGTAGATTATGAACTTGTCAGAACAAGTTTTCTTATTTCCAGCTGTTATCTATTTAGACTGGCTGTGGCCTTTCTGCAATCCCTATGCATAAAGCAGCAATTAAAACCAAATTTTTGCCTGTCAGATAGAGAATTGGAGTTTGTTACCTGAACTCAGTTTCTAGTTGTTAATGTTACTATCATGTTTAAATATCTCCAACACTTTGTCAGAGATGCACCTCTTGTTTCTGCTAGAAGATCCTGTTATTAATGTATGCTTAACATCTATTTGTTTTCTTAATTAGGAATCAGATGTAGCTTATATCCCAACAAGTGGCCTTGGTGGTGAAAATCTAGTCACAAGGGGTCAGTCAAGTGACCTCACACAGTGGTATAAAGGAAAGTGTTTGTTAGAGCAAATTGGTGAGTATATCTTAGTCCTGTGTATGTCAAGGCTTTTATTTTGAGGAAAATATGGGACAAAATGATTGGAATGCAACATAGTTGATTTCTCTCTAACTGAGAAGTTGTTGAGATAGTTGTTGAATACAGAAATTCTAAAAGATCTTGTCAATTTATTTGCAGATTCTTTCAAGCCACCACAGAGATCAGTGGATAAACCTTTTAGGTTGTGTGTTGCTGATGTTTTTAAAGGTTGGTTGTTTCTATAATTTTTTCATCATTTCACCACTGTTTTAACATAAGTGTTGAAAAATGCTGTCAAAATAAGACTTAACTAGGAACTTTATATGTGTCAGTAGTCTTGGACCAGAATAGTGAGTTTTCAAGTATTATTCCTTATCGAGTTTTAAATAGTACTGCTGAAGGTGAAACATACTGGAAAAGAAATTGAGGAAGATAATCTGTGTGACCAGTTAGTTGTCTGTATGATGAGTTTATGGTTCTGTGAGACAGAATGTCTCACTTTCTTTTTCCCAGACTGGTTCTGCTGGCATAAATAAATGTTTCTCAGACTTTTTATGAGTGTGGCTTTGGGCTCTTTTACCTTCCAGTCCTGGATTTTAAACAAGTTTGTCTTGTACATGCTATGTTCATTGTCGTAGCTGTAAACAATGATACATTTCTTAATTTTTGTATAAAAATTTGGGCAGGTGAGGTAGAAGAAAGTGGTGGTAGAGGTGACTGTTACAAGTAGCCAAGGTTTAATGAAAAGCAGTTAGCTGTTCCTTAGCATTAACAGATGGGGACAGCAAGTAACTATAATTGGTTCTTATTTTGATTGTCTGTAGAAAATAGATTGCCTTGAGCCTGTATGATTTTCATGGTAAATGTGTTTTGTTTTTTTTTCATTTAGACATTTACATTTGCAGGTAGTTTACAAGAAGGTTTTTAAACTCATTCCATATAAGACATTCTGTAGGTCCCTTGAGAAATGCTGAAAACTAAATGACAGCATGGTTTGAAATGTTGTAAATATTTGTAATAAAATATCAATATTGAAGTTCATATTTTAAGACATTTTCCTTTATATATAGGGTGTTTATAGGGGAAGTACAAAAAAATCAGATCAGCATACTAATTGTAATTTGAGATACCAGCTTTGTGCGATTTTCATATGTGCCTTTGAGAAAATACTAGGTATTGTACATGTCCTTGGTTAGCTGATTGAAGGTACTGAAGCCATAATGTTAACTATTGAGAACTTGCCTGGGAATAGTGTGTTACTACTAGTTTTATCATCTATGCCATCACTATATTTATTTTTTCTTTTTTAGTTTGTGATCTGTGAGAAAGTGTGTTAGGATTATTGATTGAGATATTTCAAAATATTGTCAGAGCTTTTCTGTTGCAATAATCATTTTTTGTTGAGCTTAAGTTTCACAAAATGAGCAATTTTTACTCAATCTGTTTTCCTTAAGTATGTAAAAAAACAATGGCTTTGGAAGGGACTCAATTTACATATACAAGATTTATTACCAAATTGCAGCATTTTTGGTGTTTTTTAGGCTATATTTGCTTACTTCATGATGTCAAAACTTAATTAACTTGGATGCCACCAGAGGAAGTAGCTGCAGATAAAAGTACATGAAGCGACAGTTGTTCTCAGCTTCATTCCAATACCTGTGCATGCTCAGGAGGAGCTGTCCCAGAAGTGTGCAAAAAGTGAGAGTGCTGAGCATGCTCTTACATAGTGTGGAAAACCCCTTTCTTTATATTTCATGGGGAGCTTAAGGAACTTGACACTTTGCAGGAAGCAATCAACGTGTGAGAGGGTGAAGCTTCAAAGACCACATTAGTTTGCCAAGCTAGAGCTGGTGATGATGTGAACAAAAGATAAATGGTTCTTGACTGTGCTTGGGAGTGGTTGAGAACCTGGAACCAGTTCATGTTTCTGGTTGCCTGCAAGTGCTTGCAAAGCCAGCTTCAGGTTCTTTTGTGTACCATATTGAGGTGGTATTTGCACTGTGACTTGGGTATTCTTTTCCTAGCAAGTATCTGCTTTGCCAGTTTTCTGTTTGTTTGACATCCAGTGTCATCTGTTAATTGACTGTGTTCATCTCATTTGCTGGAATGAATAGAGGAAAATTAGCATGCAGGCATACTGGCAACATTTTCCGAGCTGGATAGATGGAAGCATTCATCAATATTGGTGATGAACACAAAAGAGAAGTTAGTAATAAGTGACCTCAAGATTCGAGGTCAAGTTGCTCTTTTGAATTCAGCTTTAAATTCGGCTTTTAATCTAATGTGAGATACAAAATACTGAGATGCTGGCTTATCACTGAATTCGGATGTTCAGCAAAAGATGTATTTGCTGTTTGTATGGATACTGAAAATTTCTTTGTACAATCAGTTCAGAGGATTCTTTTTAAACACACCTGCAAACTCATGCTAAGAAGATGAGGCATTTCTTTAGGTGTGTGTGCCTAAATGTGCATGTGTAGCGTATCTGTGAAAAATAACTGGCATATCATTCAGATGATGAACAGAGTGTTAGGACATTTAAGAAGAAAGACTTTGCAGATCTTTTATTCAGAAGTACTTAAGTCATCCCCAGTAATAATAGTTTCTCATATTAAATAGGACTGAATCAATCTTTGACATTTCCAGGAGTAAAAGTAATATGCAGACAGAGCATATAGGATTCTGACTCAGTTGAAAAGTAAATGGCATAGGAATTTGCACCTGTGTGCATGAGAATTATAAGATGTCTGTTGGATGCTTTTTATCTGGAAGTATAGTGAGAAAGTGCTGAATTAAATAATATTGCTGGAAATTAAGGGGCTTAATCTAATACTGAAAAAAACTAAAAAATATTTCTTCATGTACCTTCATTTGTTTAAAGAAGGATATTTCTTCCTTAGGTCTGAAAAATACAAGATCTAGAGGTTTTGAATTTAATGTTTCATTTTCATTATGATGTGCAGCTGGCAAACTTGCAAGTACTGAATGCTCTGCTGGGAGGGGGGAAAAAAGTCTTAACTGCATTGCTGAAGGACTAACTTGTGATGGGAAATTGACCAAATTATGAAGTTTTTTGAAATTGTTGCTGTGTTTATTGCAGACCAAGGGTCAGGATTTTGTGTGACTGGTAAAATAGAAGCAGGCTATATTCAAGTTGGAGAACGACTTCTGGCAATGCCTCCCAATGAAACTTGCACTGCAAAAGGTACAGTCTTCAGAAGCATGTTTACTTTCAGGTCAATACTGGGTTAGAAACAGTTACTGAAATGGTAACAGACTGTCAAACTGATACTAACTGTCAAACAAATTGTGAAAGCATAAAACGAATTTCTTTAGATGTGACTGTGTCTGTATAAATATGTCTATGAAGAGTATGTGAAATCTTGCATGCCTTTTTTTTCCTTATCAGATAATCCAAATGTAATAGCCTTGTAACTTTTGACATTGCTTTATGAAGAGCCTGTAAAAACATCTGAGTTCCATGTGTCTATAAAAATATGCAGTACAGGAATCTTTAATATTCAGCTTTACTGTAGAGTGTTACTGCTGTTAGGAAGTGTGAGGATGTTGAACAACCTTTAGAAATTAATGTTATGAATTGGATGTGAAAAAGCTGGAGAATTAAGTAGTCCTTCCTCTTTGGTGTTCCTAACATTTGTCACCGATCCTTTCACAATATCAAACTTTCAGGATATAATTGTCCTGAGCAACTAGAAAAGAGAAGAAAATTAGATTTAAATTTGAATACATTTGATTTCTGAAAAGAGGAATAGCTAGACATTAAATGCTTATCTATTTCCTGATTAAGCTTGCTGTCTTTGTGCTTCAGAGTTGTTTTTGTTTCATATGCAAATAGAAAGATAAAATTATGGTTTTCCTACATTGTGCAATGAATAAAAAAAATTGAGTCCTAATTCTGTATCTAAGTATTTAGCCTGAATTCAGCAAGGTGCGGGTTTGACTGTCCTGTTCTTTTCCAAAACCACTGTGTTCAGTGCTAATTTGGGAAGCTCTTCAGTGTGCCAGCTTATATGGTTCTATGCACATTGTTTGCATGCACAGGAGTGTTACAATAATGTGGATGAATATGGGTATCAGACCACTACAGTCACTCTTCTGTTTTGTGGCTGGAGGAAGTAGCATGGAAAAAGATGTATTTTGTCTGAGTATCTCCAGTGGGAAGATTCTATAGTTTTGCTTTTGTACTGCCACTCGTGACTGAAATGCAAGTGAAGGTTGGGGATATTAGGTCATTAAGCATGTATTATTTACATGTAATGTAAAGAAGAAATAATTTAATTTATCATGCAGTATTTACTAAAGGTAGTGTGCATGTTAGGATTCAAGTTTTTCATTTCAAGAGGTTTAATTTAACTCTGAGAATGACATAAATGAAATAATTATCAACACTGCCTAAAAAAATGGTATTTAACATGCTTATGGTTGAATGATACTTTCTGGCATGTTTTGGGAACAGATTGGTACATCAGTAGATGCAAGCTGTAGCGAAATAAAACTGGATCCTATAAATATATGCAGTACTTCTAAAAAACCAGGTTTTTATTTTCTCTCTTGGTGTCTACCAGGATGCTCAGAATGTTATATCAGACCTAATTAGTCTTATCCTCACCCAGCAGCCAGGTTTTCTTTTAAAGAAATTAAAATGCATCAACATGACAATAAAAATTACTTTTAAAGATGCTTTCTAATAGACACAGTGTTGCGAACGAAAGGCTTCAGTTATGCTTTTTTATGAAAGAGTCAGCAAACCCACGGAAGGTAAATGAAAGTTGACATAGTACCATTAAAGTATACGAAAGATGCGGTCTAGGGTGTGCATGTGCCTCAAAGGATGGGTGGGGCAGATACGGAGATATTAGTACTACGGCATTTTCAGGATTGCGTCATCTGTGCTGGTAGCAAGTGCCAGGTCCCCTCCTCTGGCTTAAATAAGGCCATGTTATGGTGCAGGGTGGGGTGAGAGAGAATAGTGAATCCTCACTGAGGGGAAAAAAGCTTCCTCAGTATTCTCAGTTAAAAAGCTTTTACTCTCAACCCATTCATACTGAAAATTGATGAGTAATGGTTGATGAAGCACAAAGGGCCCAAACAGAGCTGTTTGTTTGTAGCTCAGAACCTAGGTACTTCACTGTGAGGTTCTGTTCTTACTCATTTCCAGGAATCACACTGCACGATGAACCAGTTGATTGGGCTGCAGCAGGAGATCACGTTAGTCTCACTTTGACCGGCATGGATATCATCAAAATCAAGTGAGCAAAACTGGGTTTCAGTCTAAGTAACGGTTTGTTTTTAATGAAAAGCTATATAACTATTACACTCGACTGTCGGCAGTTTACTTGAAGAATGATGTGGCTACCGGGATATTTAAAACCAAAATGATGCATATCACCTGGCTTGCATGTACAAACGTTGGAAACATCTGCTATATGTGCAACGGCAACCTCAGAAGAATACTGTTAGTTTTCAGACTTTGCCCTAGTGCTGACACTGGTGGCTTTCAAAGCCTTTTTCCTTTAAACTAGTCCTTGGACATTTAATTGCTAAATTAAGTAAACCCTTGTTGCTAAATAAAACAAAATATTTTTTAAGAACTTAGCAAATAATAAATCTTTGTAACAAAACACATCCAAACAACTGCCATTTTGTACCAATAAGTAAACCTGGACAAGTGGAATTGATGGAAACTGTTTATTCAACACAATACAGCACATTTAGGTGCTTGTAAATTTGTTTCCCTAAATGTTTTGCTGACCCTTTTTTGGGTGAGTGGTCTGATAGTGAGACACAGCAAATCTGTTTTTGTCCATTCCAGTCTATAGGCTTCATGTTAAGTGTTAACCTCAAGCATTTAGGTAAGTGTCAGTTGTTGTTCAGGCCAGAAAATTGGATCCATAATTTGTTCAGCTTTTTTATATTCCAGTTGGACTTCAGACACCAAACTTTCAAGCTAGGTTTTGAAAACTTCCTTGCATTGATAGTTTTTCAAATATATGCTCTGCTTTTAAGGGAAAAGTACAGGTTTCTGTATTGCCATTTCATAATGGGGTGTGATTTTCTGTGGTAAAAGGGAGGGGGAAAAGTCTTGTTCTACTTGTTGAATGAAGGCTTGAGTCAATTTGTTATCTTGATGTCATTCATCTTTTGGAGATATGTTAGATTTTTCAAGAAAAGTCCTCTTGATATTGATGAAATTTGATGACAGCTATTGTATATATTTAATCATGCTGTTTGTTCTCTGAAGTTGTGTTTTCCTATGTGGGATTAGCTTTTCTTTCATTTTAGGTGGCTTAAACTAGCCCCTCTAAAAGAGCTGTATCTACTCTTTTTATCAACTTATAATGAGCAGCAGCTTTCTTGTGACTCTATGTAGGGTTTGTTGGAAATGAATGCTGCTGAGAGTCAAGTTTTGAGTCCTGATCACGATGGTCCTTTATCCAGAAAATATTTGAGTTACAGGCAGCAGCACTGCAATTTTCAGCACCCTGCAGTATTTTACGCCTCGATCTGAAACACTGAATCTCTGAATGAAAGTATAATTCTTAAAAATATCTACGCACAGGAAACAGTGACATTTTTAGAAACTGATTAGCAATGGACGTAATTGTTCACTGAACTAGACAGACCTCTTCATGCATACACACAAAATAAGGTAGACATTGTCTAGGAATTAATTTTGTTACAGGCTTTAATACAGTGCTCCAGGATATCCATGCACCCACCCCACCACTGCCCCAGTTATATTAAAGTGGTGGTGTCTTTCCTTTGCTTGTCTTGAATAATTATTTTTTTCCAGTGCAGTGATTAACATTTGTATGTCAAGACATATATTTGGGTTTTTTTGTTCTCTCTTGTAGTGTGGGCTGTGTCTTTTGTGATCCCAAGGAACCCATTAAAGTTTGCACTCGGTTCAGAGCTCGGGTTCTCATCTTCAATATTGAGGTTCCAGTCACTAAAGGATTTCCTGTAAGTTTCTGTGAAAGCTGCTGTGTTCATTACAGGTTGCTCAGGGCTTTTCCGCTTCATGTTTGACCCCCTGAATACGAGACACATTTAGAATCCATAAGTGGTTCTGTCTCTCTTGAGGAAACAGATTCTTCTGTAATTTGAAGTGGATGAAAGGGGGATATTGTGTCTCCTTATGCATATTCTTATTGGCTTTTGATACCTACCTAAGCCATTTTAGAGGGCATGAGTTTTGCCACAAATAGGCTGTCCTTTAGAAGCTCACACCTTGTAGAAGTACAATGATGCACTTAGGTGTAAGATACCTTATAAATACCAGTTCATGCTGCACTGAGGTGGCAAAAGCAAAACACTTAAGAATGAAAAATATATTTATGATGACATAAAATATGGCCTTTGTATCTTATCTGTAGAGGTCACAAAGTTTAGGAACTAGAAACACTTAACTGAATGTGAGGCAGACATTCCTGTGAGAGAAGTTTTGTAAGCATTTGTTTAGAAATATGAGTCTTAAAACAAGCTCATGTTTTCAAGTATTAACACCTAGGATTGCTGATTATCATAGACTGTTTAATAACTAAAAATATATATTTTTAGGTGCTTTTACACTATCAAACAGTAAGTGAACCTGCTACTATTACAAGACTGTTGAGTGTCCTGCACAAAAGCACTGGTGAAGTGACAAAGAAAAAACCAAAGTAAGTGTTTTGAATAGTTAATAATTACTCAAGAAATTGGTTGACTTTGAATATACAGTATATCAAGCAGTTTCTACCATGAATCAATATGATGATTATAAGAATACGCTTTCATTGTTTTAGTTGATTTCATGTTTGGATTTCAGTGTGCTTTACAAAGTAAAAGCCTCCTAAGCACCTGAGAAGTACCAATGACTTGCCTAAGGTTACTTGCACAATTGGGAATGAGTCCTAAATCAGCATCCCTGCCCTTAAAGGATTTTTTTTCCTTTCTCTTTTTTTATTACAATATTTCTTCTTGTCTTGTTAGAGCATGGGATCTCTTTCTGGGGATGGTTTGCTGTCTAAAATACGCTTGAATAGACAGACAGTCAGGGTAAAAGATATTTAGGGAGTCTTCCCATACAACTGCAGTAACATCCCCCTAGTTATTTAAAGCTGCATTTGGCTAAAAATGCTATTTGATACATACAGCATTATCAGAATAACCCTTTTCCAGGAAATGTCTATCTGAAACTGTTGAAGACTTCTACAAAGCAATGAATTGCCTCTTTAGCTGTGGGGTTTGAAACAAGACTTGATTTCTACTTGGCATGAAAAAACAGTTTAATGAGATAATTAGCTTCAAAACAATTTGCTAAATATTGTGCCCTTAGGTGAGTGCCCTTCTCTAGAAGTTCTTGAAGAAAACTCAGATGTCTTTTTAAAAACTTTGCTCCAGATAAATGAGTGTTCAGTCTCATGGATTGGGTTATACTTAAAATCAAGCCTGATAATTATACTTTTGGCCTTTTAACATGATTTTTTTTTCATTTATTCAGTGTTCTTTTCTTCATTTATGCATGCATATATTTCTAATAGAATTTTCTGCTTGTTTGCCTGCAGGTTCTTGGCTAAAGGACAGAATGCTCTAATAGAATTACAAACTCAAAGACCTGTTGCTCTAGAGCTGTACAAAGATTTCAAAGAGCTGGGGAGGTTTATGTTACGCTACAGTGGTTCCACTATTGCTGCAGGAGTTGTTACAGAGGTATGATGTTTCTGTAACAGACTTTCTATACTGAAAAGGAACTATGCTATGGTTAAGACCTGTTTTACACTCTCTAGCCTGAGAAGTGATTCTTTTCTGCTAAAAAAGAGACAGTGCTTCAGTGAGATGTGAGGAAAACTTGCCATGGTTCTGTTCAATTTATTAGCAGTAAAAATTACTTTTATTTATTTAGAATTTATTTCCCACCTCTGTTGAGTTAAAAAATAACCCTTTGCTGTTTTAACATGCATCAGGTTTTTTTATGAAATCTGCCTATATAGATATACTGGAAATCATTTGTAAATATGAAGCATTGGCTAATTTTACTGTGTCTAGTTTGGATACAAGATCTTTTTCTTTTAAAGACAATTTTACATTTGATTCTTACTGATTCCTATAAGCATTTTCTGATCCAGTCTGAGTGACAGGAAGCAAAAACTGTGGGGCTAAACATAAATGTTTTATCATCTACTAGAAGCCAGAAATATGAATGTCCCTCTATATGCCCCTTTAAAATCTTGCTGTGATTTTTGGATTAGGATTTAAGTTCTGATTCTGGGCCTGAAGGAGTGCAATTTAGTCACAGTAAACCGGTTTTGGTGCTGAGACTTAAAGCTGAGTCATTTAGTGTCAAAACTTGGAATTAGAGCATGAAAATTTCCGGTTTCTCCATGTATGTGTAGGAATGATGTAATGATGTGCTAGGTCTGTCAGAGGCTCTGGACTTAAGGAACTTTACTGTTCTTAACAATCTGTCTGGTCTTAAATAGGATCCAGAATTAGATCTTAATCTTGCACATATTTTTCATTAAATTTAACTTGAAGTGAGTGGGGTTCTCTTTAGATCTATGATGACCAATGTTTGTAGAACTGGGACTAAATGACCTCTCTGTTATTTGGGAATTGCTGTTTTAGTACCTGTGATCTTGTTCCAGAGAATTTCAGGGCAAAAGGAATTTTTTTTTTCCACAGCTAACTACACCATGTTGAAAAATGCTGTGGTTGTTTTACATTCAGTACTTAATTTTTACCATAAGGTTTTTTCTATTTGCTTATATTTTTAGATTAAAGAATGACAGCAGTGACAAAATTTCCACCGTCCAACCAAAACACAATCAGATACCCAAACTTCTGTCTAAAAATCCAATTATTTCAGTTGAAGGAACAAGTGCAATTAACTGGGGAGAAGATGATGATGACAAAAGTTAAATTGTGTGAGACACCTGGGGATCCCTTCATCGGACTCTCCTGCTGCAGAACAAGATGCCAACTGACAAGGAACTGCAAGTGTTGCACTTCTCAATCTCAAGAATCTCATGTGTTTCTCCATGTGGAAGTTAGGCCTTAGAGAAGTTGATGGAAAAATCTTAGAAAGTTGAATTGGAGAAAAAAAAAAGATGAATTATCATGAAACAAACTCCTTACTTCCAGACATAAATTGTTTACATGTTTTCTTTGATTGCTTTTTTGCTGCACATTAATTCAGTAAAGTAACTTTATTGGTCTAATATATTTTTAGGTTTGAGTTGAATGCATATTCAGGGAAAAAAGAACTATTTACTTTGTTTTCAAGAGAATGGCATGTAGTATTATCCTGGGATTCATTTCCCTGTCCCAAAATCTATTTAAAAAAAGAGAAATTTTCTTTTGCTGTGTAGTGGAAGCTGTGCCAACTTCAGCTAATTTTATTTTTTAAGAATAAGAATATTCTTAAGAGTAAAAATAATAAAATAAATCTGTCTAAGCATTTTTGTCTCCTTCATCTTTTACTGTTTAAACACTTCTAAACTGTGTTCAATAATTCTTTACTTTCCACAACTGAGAAGTTTCAGAGGAAACTTATGAGTTAAAATGCAAACTGGCATCCAGCTTTTCTTTCTGAAGAAATAATTTCAGTTTTTCTCATGTTACTCAGTGCAGCTACTGCATATACACATCTCTTGCATCCAGGCTTAGTGCTCTTTTGAACAAAAGCTGACTGTTTAATCTTGTGATGTCTGCTAAAGCCAGTTCTTGTGCTTACTTATGCCTGTAACTCCGTCCTGCTTTTCAGTAATGGGGCAGATGAAACCTCCTAGCTGAAAAGAGGGTCCTTCTGCCACCTCCAGCATAAGCTCAGGTCACACACACTTGACTACAACTTGTCTTTTTTTCAATAGAAGGTGTGAAAGGACCTCAGGTATTTCAGCACCTGTACATGAGTGTAGAGTGCAGACAACTCAACTTTGCCCATAGTTGGTAGGTGGGGGGCAAGAACTAAAATACTCGCTCCAGCGCATCAGACACTGAAGTAAAGCTGTGTCTGGGATAATGAAGGACACAAAAAGCCTGTGATTATTACTTAGTTCAAAGTCATCTACAGCCAATACCTACTCATCCCACATGATTTTTTTGGTAGGTAACTTTTTTGCGCTTACGTGCTTTAGCCCCAGTTCAGCAGTTGATCACATATATAAATTGTACTCTTAACTGCACAAAGTATTGGCAAGGCTTTATGTGGAAATTACTTCTGTAAAATCTTATGAATCTGAATTACCTGTTATTGCCAAAACTGAAGCTTATGAGTTATCACTGTTTGTTATGTCTTTTAATAGTCCAGAAATTATACTTAAATTCTCACCAGTTTCACCATGCCAACAGCGAATGTTTTGGTGCCCTTCTTGGATTCCAGAGATTCATATTGCCTAGCTCACTGCATTGAACTTGTCCTGCTTGAACTTGCCTTCAAACCTTGAAAATGTTTAGGTTGCTTTTAAGTCAGGGGGCAGCTACAGGCACAAGAATATATCTTCAGTTTTATGACTTGCATAAATTCCTTAGTGTTTATGGACAAGAAAGTGTGATATGGGGTGAACCTCTGATAACCCTTCTCACACATGATTGCATTAAATTTTGAGGCTCGCTATTCTGTGATGGCAGAAAAGCTACTGCATGCTTTCCCAGTTTGTAGCTTAGGAGAAGCAGAGGTATTACTTAATCCAGTTTCAACATGACCGCACTATCTTTCAGCATGGATTTGAACTCTGCCCGGAGGTGCCAGTTCGTTGAAGCATAAATGTTCTGTTGTGCAATAGAAACATATCACCTTTATTCAATCAAAATGTACTTGCATATTGATCCACAAGAAATTTGATGGCCTGGCAGTTGTCTAGGGTGCAAAACCTTTCTAGTCTGCTGATTGAGATATTCACAATCTCCTGGTGGCAACATGCTGCTCTCTGGGTGTAGTGTTTTGAATATCTTTGGAGTGCAAGGATGTGACATGCAGTGTTAGAGCAATTTGGTAATATTAAGCGTTCTCTCTTGAAGAAAAATGTCTTTTACACAGCACTTACCAGGCAGTTTGGGTTCTTGGGAAGTTAATGAAAAACCTAATTATATGTAACAGTGAGGTGGCTTCCTCTGGAAAGTGTGAAAGTCAGTGTAGTGTCTTGCTTTTTATTTAAAAAAAAAAAAAGATGAATTTTTGACAACATACAACAGAGTGTACCAGGTAGTATTGTGCTTCTCAAGCATTTGAATTGAGAGATCACTCAGCTGTTTGTATTGTTTGATGTTTGGGGATATTGGTGGAAAAAAAGAGATTTTTCTTAATGCTTAGAATCTTTTGGCAGGTGCATTGGTTTTGGGGATACAAGGAAAAGTATTGATGACAAAGCAGTGAACATGAGCTTCAGACATAGTAATTTAAGTGTCTTGCCTGTCTGTCTGCTGACACGAAGGAGCAGGTTTCTGGCTAGGTGTTTGAATATTGAATTATTTTGATTAGTTGTTGCAAACTGTTTTCAAAGTAGCCTGAAAAACTGGTATAGGGAGACGTTTCCCTGTCAAACCATCCTTTTTCTCTTTTTTTTTTTTCTGTTACTTTATTTTCTATAGAGAGAGAAGGGCTCTTTTCCAGCAACTACGCTGTTCTCGCGTCCTTGCTTCAACTCCTAGAAAAGAACCAAGTGTCACAGAAATAGTAATTTTTCCCTCTTCCTCCTTTCCTGCTGTTGTCACCAGGATTTGTTCCCGCTTGTAAGCAAGCAGTGCAGGGAAGAGGGAGAGAGAGGGGGAGGAGTTCGGACTTGCTGTGCAAATACATACTGACATACTAATCTAAACTGATGCCTCACAGAAAAAAAATCACAGATGAAGTAAGCAGCTAATGATGGCTCAGTCAAAGTCTCTCTTAGTGTTGGAAAACTTCATAGGTGGCAAATTTGTGCCTTGTTCCTCCTACATAGACTCCTATAATCCGTCCACTGGAGATGTCTATTGCAAGGTGCCAGACAGTGGCAAAGAAGAGGTGAGTACTATCCAGATGTACAAAAAAGTGAAAAATGTTAAATGCACATAACAGTGATCTTTTGAGTTAGAGAGACTGACGGTGAGAGAACAGAAAATTAGGACGATTTCAGTGCTTAAATGAATAAGTTCTTGATTGTATTGTGGTGCTGAGTAATCCACTGCTGCGGCAGCAAATGCTGTTATTTTCTTACATTTTGCTGCTAGAAAGTTACAGTCTGGATCCTAAGCTGGTGTGAATCAACAAAGCTGCAGTAACTTTCATGGAGCTCTGTCAGCTCACATGGGAGATGTCTTGTTTATAATTCAACAATAACGCTCAGATTGGCTGTAAGTATAAACAATCTGTAAGTGAGAAAAGGGTTTATTGATATTCTCTGTAAATACACTTAGAGGCAACATATGTAACTAAATGTGTTCTCCCTTAGTGTCTTGTTGATTTGCAGTTTTCATTTTAAAGGATTTTGGCTTGCTGTTTCTTCTGAAGATTGTAAAAAGCTTCCAGACCTCCTTTGGTTTAGCAGTTGGATATTAGTGGAGGTGATGAAGTGGCTGCGATGAGTGAGTTTCTGTATAACATACCCTGTCCTCTGCATGAATAAGGTTTCTTGATGCTTTGTGGGATGAATGTTTGCTGGTACCTCGTATGTGTACAGGTGTGGATGGGCAGTGACATTCATCAGGGGAGCTGCAGTTTCATTGGTACAACTTTATAAGGGACCTACAAGTCAGTCTCCAAAATAGTATTTCAGCTTTACTGAAGAGAGAAGCTGCTCAACAAGCTTGCATAACACAAACAACTTGGAAAATATTGACAAGTAGTAGTGGACAGTATTTTCAAAATGTTTTTTAAAACAAAGTACTACTGCGTGTAGTTGTTCCCTTCACTTGCATTTCAGCCATATTGACATCTTTTTCCTTTGCTTTTCTCAGCAGAAACCTTTGAACTGTAATTTCAACTGGGTAAATATTTGTTAGATGCTGGTGACCAAGGGTTGAAGAGTAACAGGTTGGGTTTGTTAAAATAAACCTATTTAAGTTCATTCCAACCCTAGTTATGCCTGAAAAGACTTGTCTTTGATGTGCAGGTGCAAATCTTCCTATCCATTTGCAAAATCATAAAAACTGGAGAGATAGGAAAATGCAAGAACAGGCTAAAAAAAGTAGATTGCTGGCCACTCTGGAAATGCAATTCAAACATACTAAGAGCAATGGCTTTTCTCTTTCAGCTTTTTGAGTTATTGTTGTGTGTAGCAATGGGAACCCGGTTTTACGACATGTAAATTTGGACAGGTCTTCAGTCCTGCCTTTAGAAAACTACACAAGGCTGGGCTCCGCTGAGCTGGCATCCACTGGTGACTGATGGAATATGCTGAAGGAAATGCAATCACATACTACTTGAGGTTATCTAAAGGTACCAAAATAAGCATCTAGACCTAAGTTCAACAAAGAAGTCAGGATGCTGGTTTCTAGCAAGGCTCAATGCCCATTTGGATATTTTCTTAGTTAATTTTAGTGTAAGATGAGAAAGTGAAATGGAGGGAGACAACAAAGCTGTTGCTGACCCTGGAGTTTAACACCAGGTCACCTGCAGTAGCCATTTCAGCCACTTTCTGCCAAAAACATGGAATATATTTTTTTCGGAGGTTGGTTTGTTCTCCAGCTAGGTGTCTTAAATTCTAAATAGCAGTACCACAGCAAGCCAAGCAGGTGCCCTCTATCTCCAAAAAACAGGCTGGTGAGGACTAATTAGCTCTGTCAAATATCTAATTTAAAAAAACCCTCTCTTTGAAGAACCTTCCTCCTGTGCATCATCCCCTGCAAAAGCAAACATCATGTCCTGAGGGCAGTTCAGTTTGGGGTATTTTGCTATCAACCTTTTACGATGGGTCTGGATTGCGTGTTGTTTCTGTGTCTGTCTCGTGCGAAAGAGGAAAGCAGAAGGGAAGTGCTTCAGACACGCAAGTTCATAGTTGAATTCTTACACGTTTTCTTTGTGGCTTGACTTTGCTGCATTTTGCTAGTCAAACTGATTAACTTTGGTATGCTCTCTTACATCTATACCAATCTCCTTTTTTTTCTTCTTGGTTTTTTTTAGGTGAATCTACTGCCACTTAATTCCTTCCTTTGCTAGCTTTCTGCGGTCTGTGAAAAAGAAACATTTTCTTCTAAACCCACTGAAGGGTTAAAGATGCAGATAATCTTAGTTATATCCTGTTCTGGCAGCACCTGGTGGAAAAGGCCACAGAGGAGATGACAGATGAGCAGCAGCAGCACAAGAGGGGAGGGTGGAAGAACTAGCTCATTAGTGAAGGTGGTATTGGTTTCACAGAGGGTGAACCTTTTCAGGGTAGCATGGCATCTGCACTGGACTCACTCAGGAAGCTGCAGTTCCCCTTTCCCAGGCCTGCTTTGGTCCTGCTTCAGCTGTTCAGTGGCTGACAGCCTGCTACCATTAGCACTTGAGCAGCAGACTGTTGAACTACAGTCGAAAGAGTAGAGTCTAGGTTTCTGGGCTTGGCAAGTGATCCATGTGACCTTGTGCATGTTGGTTAATTTCCCACCTTGGCCTCTGTACTGGTATTGTTCTGGCTCTCAAACTCCAGTCCTTATTTTTACGGGAACCATAGATTTTTGTGTGCGGGGGATGGGCAAGGAGAAGGGGTAGGTAGATTTTTTCTGCTTGAACTTTTGTGGCCTCATTAGTAAAGCATCATTGGAGTGTCTGTAAATTATTTTGTGATGATTTTTATAACAGCCATCACAATCTGAAGGAACGTATTTGGCACTCAGTTTTGTGGAATTGGTGGAAAGGAGCCTTTAGTGACTGCATGGGAACCAGCAATGTGGCAACCTTAGGAGAGATCATAATGGTCTGATTAGTATTACATCAGCATCCTCCTAGTTACTGATTTTGGCATATTTCCAAAATCTGAAGAAATTTTACAAGCAAAAATTTTAGGAAACCAGCTGAGACAGCTTTGACTTAAACCCCGCCTTGATTAGACTTTGGGAACGATGAAGAAGTGATACATAGGACAAAAAATTGGGAAATAGGGCAGTTAATTGAAATATGGAAAGATGTTGACGACCATCTTTACTTAGTCTGAGACTGGTAAACATGAAGAAAGAACTGTTAATGAATCAACAGATGCAGGTAACTACCATTTAAGAGTCCAGAGGAAATGATTGATGGGAAAGAAAGCTTTCTCCTGAATTTTAGTCCTTTGAAGCATAGTCTGCTTCAGAAAAGTGCTGGTAATCTGCCACTGTTCAGAAGGAAGGTCAGGCTAAAGGACCATATAGCAGTTATGTACATCTCAAGCAAAATACTGATAAGTCTGGTATGCATTTTTCTATATATATATAATGATCTTTCTTATCTGTGGGCCTCAATAGGTGAAGAACCTATAGGATGAGAGAACCAACTAAACCCCAAGAGTTTAGAAAGGAACTTTTTCTCCTATGAGGGCATTAATGAGTTTCTAGCTGTAATCAAGTAAGATAAAATTTTTATCTGAGTCTCTATTCCCTAAATATATTCTTAGTCCTTGCTTGAACCAAATGGTGGAAAGGGTAGAGGAAATCAAGGGCTAGCAGGGCATACAGTCTGTCCCTTACTTTCATCATTGCCTGCTACAGCTGAAGCCCTGTATTGCAAATGCTGTGGATTTTTAAACTGAAACTGCATCTACTCTTTTATCTATAAGAAACAAGATTATGCTTTGGTTTGGCCAGTTACACTTGGTGGTGCCAGTTGAACAGTCCAACATTTCCTCCAGATGTGCAGGGTTGCCCAAAAGTTGCTGGAATTTGGAGAAAAGCAGAAGTTCCTGTGGAAGTTTCTTTTTCTAGATACGCTATTTCAATAACACTTCTTGAGTTATGGCATAGTGTCTTGATGACAGTGGAGAAGCTCTAAGGAGATGTCATCTTCCCAGCAGTGTAATCTGGATTATTAGCCTCTGAAATGTGAATTCATCTGCTGAGCTTTTTATATTTTCTTATGCCTTTCATAAATATTCACCGTCCCTCTTTTACTTTTTAGGTGGAAGCTGCTGTCAAAGCTGCCAAAGATGCCTTCCCAGTTTGGTCCTCTAAAAGTCCATTGGAAAGATCTCAGATCCTGAACAAATTAGCAGACCTGATTGAACAAGACCTGGAAGCATTTGCACAAGCAGAGTCAAAGGATCAGGGTAAAAATTGGAACTGGTGGTCTCAAGTATGGTGTGTCTTGCTGATTACTGAAATGGAGGATTTGGATTAAATTTTTAGTATGGTATGAACTGTTTGAGCAAACTGGAGTTGATGTGCATGAACCTTGAAGAAGTTCTGGAGTTTGCATTCCTGGAGCATTCTTGCTTTTCAGAATTGCTGACTTTGACTTCAGTTGTGTCAGATATTTGGAATGCATTACTAAAGGGGGGCTGTTGTCATTGACTGTGGTTATACTGTGCTGGGGATTACTTGGATGCAGGACAAAAGACATTTCCCAAAAAACATGCAAATCAACTTCCAGAGCAGAGTATAAAGCACTGTTTCTGTCCATAAAAGCAACACGCTTGTTTGTGTTTCAGGAAAAACTATTACATTTGCCAGAACAGTGGACATCCCTCGGGCTGCATACAACTTCCGATTCTTTGCGTCTTCCATCCTTCATCATGTCACAGAGTGCACTGAGATGGCAACCATGGGCTGTGTCCATTACACCTCGAGGGCACCTGTGGGAGTTGGTATGACGATCCTGACATGCTGAAAAACTTAGCAAAATGTCTGCTTCAGTAGTGGCTCAGCAAGGAAATGATTTTTTCAAAAGCGTTTACGGTCTTTGAGTTATAGCTTGTTTGCTAAAGCATCTGCAACTTCGTGTAAAATCAGTTACCTCATGGCAAAAAAAAAATTACTGCATACCTTAAAAAGCCAAACCTGCTAACTCTCACCTTCAAAATCTCTCTTGTGTTTTGTACATATGGTCTGTGTAGGTTAAGTATTATGGCTGCGGATCAGTAAGGCATGCAGGGCATTAAGCAGCTGCTCCTGCAGGGAGAGCAAGATCCTCCTCACCTTTGGGAAAACAGTAGTGTGCAACGGGTCTGTGACCTGAGTGCACATGGGTGGATAAACCAGTTGTAGCTGGGGAATCGCTGAACTCAGCCACTAGATGCTGCTGGTGCTTCAGAAATAAAGTGTCTGTGCTGAGCTGGCAAAGTAATGGTCTTGTGATGATTTCATTATTACGTTATATATTATACATATAATATAAATAACATGTAATATAGCACTTGAATTATTTAAAACATAAAATTGGCTAACCTAGAGGACCCACTGAAAAGTTTTGTTGAGCAGTGGAGAGCATGACTACTTCTGGTAAAATTACTCTCATAAGGAAAAGTCCCTCCATGTATCTGCTTCATCAAACTGCAAGTAATCCTGTGGCTTTTGTGAGGAGTCACACCTAACAATTGCAGATTTTTTTTCGTAATTTCTTACAAATATATAGAATGAAAATATTCCTACAGGTGATTACTGAAAATAATTCTGGTAATTGAGCAATTTTGGGGAACAAAAGTTTTGTACAGTGATAAATTTTGGCACTCATGAGTTAGACTAAAATTTACCTGAAAAATATGTACTATATGTTACACACAGGTTTTTTTTAATACTAAAATTGAAAAATAAAAAAAAGCTTTAAAGAGCGAGGGAAAGCAAGAGTGATCTGAGCTAACACATTCAGCCTGGAGAAGAGAAAGCTTTTGGGAGACCTGCAAGGAAGTTGAAGAGGGACTTTTTACAAGGACATGTAGTGATAGAGCAAGGGGTAATGGCTTCAAATGGAAGGAGGGTAGGTTTAGATTAGATAGTAGAAAAAAATTCTTTACTGTGAGAGTGGTGAGTCATCGGAACAGGTTACCCAGAGAAGTGGTCAATGCCCTGTCCCTGGAAGTGTCCAAGGCCAGGTTGGATGGGGCTTTGAGCAACCTGGTCTAGTGAAAAGTGTCCCTGCCCACGGCAGGGGGTTTGGAACTAGATGATCTTAAAGGACCCTCACAACCTAAACTGTTCTGTAATTACCTTCACTTGCTGTTTGCTAACACAAAGTGTTACCACAGACCAGTTGATGGAAATGATTTCTATGGCTAACCTTGCATTAATGTTCCTAGGAAACACTGAAAAATTTCCTGTGAATATAAGATTCTGCCATGAAGAAGTAGCAAAACTTTGATTCAGAGAGTTCAGCTGATCACTTTTAGAATAATCATTTGCACAGTTCTTTTAAAAAATTATCTGCCTTTGAGAAATGCTGCAGATTTATAATAAAATTGTCTGGAAATGAGAGCCATAGCCAAATTTTCTTCAGAAATCTGAATTGGTATATAACCACTTGACGTCAGAAAATGAATTTTGTATCCCAGCAGATTGAACTTCTGTCTTTGTGGTTTTGCTTTGTAGCTGGTTTAATCAGTCCCTGGAATTTGCCACTGTATTTGTTGACCTGGAAAATAGCTCCTGCCATTGCATGTGGAAACACCGTGGTTGCCAAGCCAAGTGAGATGACATCTGTCACAGCTTGGATGATGTGCAAGCTCTTGGAGAAAGCAGGTAAGTCCTTTAGTATGCTAAGGAGGGGCAATGGAGTGCACCGTTTGTTTCTTGTTGTGATTGTTGTTGCAAAAATCAGAGGGTGCTCAAAGGCTTTGGGAGACACTGTTTGCTGTAGCTGAATGTTATACTGGAGAGAAAAAAAAACCCTCCCTGTCCTCATGCTGTCCTATGTCCCCATCCCCAGCCATTGCCCAATTTTTCCACTATCTTTGGATGAAAAGATTTTTTTGTGCTTCCTTTGCTCCTCCTGCACTCCACTTAAGGATGTCGTAAGTCTGTGGTGCCAGCAGAGGAGTCATGATAGCATAAAAGAGCGAGAAACATCTTTTGGTATCTGTGTCGTGGCTGTATTTGGTGTGCTGTTATTTAAAACTGGGAGGACAATTGTTTCTTCCCTGAACGACTGAAAACTGCATCTCTGATTATGCATATCAGACAAACTTGACTGTCGTCAGTGGAGTTGGTCTTATATTTAACCCATGACCTCCAGAGCTGTTTAACATCGTGCATCTCAGCTTCTACTTCAGTTAAGGGTCAGTATTTGACACCCTAGAGTTATGGGTAGTTTTCTTACTTGAGGGACAAAACACAGTGAAGTGAAACTCGCCGAGCATCAGTAAGGGTACAATGACTGTGTGCCTTTCTTCCCCTAAGGGGTACCCCATGGGGTGGTGAATGTAGTGTTTGGAACGGGTGCCAAGGCAGGAGAAGCCCTCGTCTGCCACCCCGACGTGCCTCTGATCTCCTTCACGGGGAGCACGCTGACGGCCCAGCGGATCACGGAGAAGAGTGCTCCACACTGCAAGCGGCTTTCGCTGGAACTGGGAGGCAAAAACCCCGCCATCATCTTCGATGATGCCGACTTGAGCCAGTGCATCCCCACCACCCTGAGGTCCAGCTTTGCCAACCAGGTTCCTCCCACCTCTATAGCATATAAACCATGTTAGCAGTAGGAGGGACGTGTGCGTCTGAGAGTTTGTGCGCACGCGCATATACCTTTGGATCCAAATCCTAAATTATCAAGGTCTGTTTCAGGCCTGTGTTGTGAGAAAATCCTAGGTAGAAAAACATGAAGAAGGTTTCATTATTCCACAAGCAAGGGACAAAAGAATAAAGAGCTCTTCTTTGTGCGCTCCATCAGAAGGTAGCAAGGTGTCATTACTTCTCTCAAAACAGATATATTGCTTATCTCTGCAGGAAGCAGCTGCTGTAAGTCCCACTGTGCAAGTCAGTAAGTGGGGAGCTTCCTGATTTCTGGAATTAAATTAGTAGACTTGCCCAAAATTTTACCAACATTGTTCTTCCCTCATCACCACCCTCAGGAGAGATCACCAAAGCCAGGAAATTGTATCAGGGCAAATGTTCAGAAAAATAGCTTGGTATCAGAAAGGGATTATCAGGAAATGAAGACAAAGATCATTCAGAGTTGGAAATCACATTTCCTATAAAAAATGTTGGAAAAGAAAACGTAATCAATGAAAAATCAAATTTACTTATGGTAGTGACTATATGGTCCTGACATTGTTTTGTGTTTTCCTTCCCCTTTCCTTTTAAATCTGGAAAAAAAAAATCTCACTTTGCAGTGCTCCTTAATGTAGTTTACACTTCTGAGGGTGAGGCGACACAAGTCTTGTTCTGGGATATGACTCCTAGTACGAGTCAATAGTACAATGTATCATGAACCAATATTGTTGATTTCTTGGTTGTTTGTTTCTTTTTGGTAGGGTGAGATCTGTCTCTGCACCTCCAGGATCTTCGTTCAGAGGGGCGTATACAGTGAGTTTTTGAAGAGGTTTGTAGCAGAGGCCAAGAAGTGGAAGACTGGGAATCCCTCAGATCCTGCAGTCAACATGGGAGCACTGATAAGTAAAGAACATCTAGAAAAGGTGATGTTATATGGAGATTGTGATTTCATCTCATCTTCTAGAGGGCTACACAAGGTGATTTCAGAGGTATATGGAAAGGACCATGTCCTCTCCAAGATTAGCTCTGAGGGATGATGACTCAAATCTGTTATAAGGTATCTTTTTTATGAGGTTTCTGTTGTTTGTGACCTGGGATCATGGAATTGCTCTGGAGAAATCAACTCCCTGGGAAAAATAATTTAAAATTACAAAAAAATATTTCTTCCTGTTTGAATGAAATAATTATAATAAGTTCTAAATCCTGAATTTATACTAACTGATCTTAGAGCTCAGCAACATTTTATGGATTTTAATAGTGCATTTGCTAAAATCACTTATTTGCCTAATAAGTTAGTTGACAAGGTAAAAGTCTTACTTTTGTATCACTGCCAAATTTTGGGGAGTACCAAACACAGTTGCCTAGAACTGCTTGCAGTAATTTTGAATTGCCTTTGTGCGGAGAGCAGCTGAGGTGCTGCACAATTAGACATAGTCTGCTTTAGTGGCTTATATGAAATGAATGTTATGGTATCAGAGTTCAGGGATACCAAATGCTCATATGCCAAAACTATCTGACACAACCAGCACAAGCAAGAAAAACCACAGATTGAGAGAAAACCAGACCTTTGTCATGTTTTCTGGTACCTCAGCAGGTTCTCCAGCTTCTCCTGTTCTGAAGTAGAGTGGTAGAAACACCCAATTCTGAAGGTCCTCTGTGGCACCAAAGAGGACTTTCAAGTGTAACCTACCAAGGTGCCTAAAAGAAGAAAAAGAGAAAGAAGCCCTGTGTTATCTCTCTGGGCTTTCTATAAAGACAAAAACCAGGCATCGATTGCCAGACAGCAGAAACAGATTGACAGCATGTCCTATGTGTTCAAGGTAGCAAGCATATGGTAGCAGCAGCCATGGAAACATCTTGAATTATTTATAGATGAGATTTTCTGTAGCATTCATGGCTTCATCATCCTAGTGGCATGTAAACATTTAATAAGCCTGCCTGTGAGGCAGGAAAAGACTACTGATCCCTTGGAGTAAAAGAATGAACCATGGTATGAAATATGTGTCAGACTGCCCAGGCTCCGAGAAAGGAGGAAGGCTCTGGCTGAACTGCTGTTTTCACCAGGGGCCCTACCCTTTTGACAGTAATTAGCCAGAAGTGTTGCCTGCTAGGCTAGTAAGTGTTAGGAAAGAGAAAAAAATGGTTTTTTCAGCAAGAAATACACAGCTTTACCTTTAAAGAAACATAAGAACAAAAGCTAGGGAATGCTGCCCTCTGTTGTAGAAGGGCAGTATGTTCCGGTTGGAGGATTTTGTGTCCTTCAGCAGTGACTTTTTCCTGTTACTTCCCCAGGTAAGGAACTATGTGAAGAAAGCCCAGGCTGAAGGAGCCAAAATCCTCTGCGGAGAGGGAGTGGATTCTTTGGCTCTCCCACCTAGCAACCAGAAAGGCTATTTCATGTTACCCACAGTTATTACTGAAGTCAAGGATGAATCTTGCTGCATGCAAGAAGAGATCTTTGGTCCTGTGACATGTGTGGTACCATTTGATACAGAAGAAGAAGTGATCAAAAGAGCCAATGGTGTTAAATATGGCTTGGCAGCCACCGTGTGGTCCAGCAACGTGGGACGCGTTCACCGGGTGGCACACAGGCTCCAGTCTGGATTGGTGTGGACCAACTGCTGGCTCGTGAGAGATCTGAACTTGCCATTTGGTGGGATGAAAGCCTCAGGCATAGGAAGGGAGGGAGCAAAGGATTCCTATGAATTCTTCACTGAGGTCAAAACCATCACAATAAAGCACTGACATATGTAAACGGAAATATGTTAGAGTACAATAAATGACAGTAAATTGAGTTACCAAAAATGGCTCTCTAGAACACAGGCTGCTATTGTGGCCATCTTTTTCTTGAACTTTGGTCAAATAATATCAATGACAGCTAAAAACAGTCATCCCAAATGCTAATGTTGGACTCAGCATTTCTTGTCAAATGAGAAGATCAGTGTGGACTCCACAATTAAGCCATTCCAAGCCAGATCACTTCCTATTTTATGGATCCTAAAGCTTTTTGAGTATTCCTGTCTCAAAAATCTGTCCCTCTAAGGCAGAATGGAGAAAGAGTGATATATAACTGTATTTCTAGTCGGTGAATTACCTTGAGGAACAAAGTGGCAAGCAGATGGTAGGGCTGATATTGTACTGGGAATCAGCCCATTTTCACTCTAAACAGTATGGTCCCCATATCAATCCATATTGCACTTCACTGATATCAAACAAGGACTAATGCTACACGACAATGAAAGCCTGAGGAACTAACTTTAATCTACTAAGTGGTTTTAAACCATGTGGTCATGACATTCTCATGATATTCATGGAGACAATAAATGTTTTAGTTATAATCTGCTTTGTAGTGCACAGTTGAATCATCCTAATACCTGTTCTGTGTTTTGAAATTAAAGCTTTTTTCACTTCTAGGCCCCATTGATGGTGGTGTTTACATCCCTGCACAAAGGTATGGCTGCACCACAAACAGCATCATTCTTCATTAATAAGAACTAGAAATGGCTCCTAAGAGAACTAGCTGTTGGATATCTTTGTCACCAAAATGTAAAACCGTTTTCAACTTTTCCCCATTTGTTTGCAGAGACTTTTTCTTAGTTTGATATATCACAAACTGGTTTGCATTCAACAAAAAAAGAAATAGAATTGGATATGCATTTGCCTGAGAAGCCTAGCTTGGTATTGAATTTTTAAAGCAACCCTTCAAGATTTGTTTTTCAAGTTTTGAGCTCCATTTCACAGTAGACAAAGCTGCATGGTGTTTCATAAATGCCTGTATTTTGAGAGAAGCTAATGAGTCATTGGGAAATTTTTTCATGTCTTTTTGGGGAAAAAAAAGGGCACTTCTAAAATAGAAATGAAAAAAAATATGAAAATTTATTACTGATGAGATGTGAAAGAATGTAGTAGCAAATTGCTCTGCTGCTGTTATGATGTGCAGGGCTGTATTACCTGGTAAAACTGATGCAGACCATCTAGAGGAGTACGTTTTCCAGAAAGGATTAATTTTTAATTTCTAGAGTTTGATGAAGCTCATGCTGGATTTTCACTTTTCTCAGTTAAAAAAAAAAAAAAAATGCCAAAAGACTGTTTCAAATTAGAGTTGCATAAAGGGACTCTTTTCTCTCTCTTTAAATACTTTTTCGTGAGAGAAGTCACTACAGTAATTGTGATGTCCTCACTCTCCACAAGTTGTGCCAGGTACTCTAAAGGTTATAGAGTAGGGAATGGATCCCACTCCCCTTTCAGGAACATTTTCTACATGTGTCCTGAATTGACTGAAAGGCTGATTTTCTTATTCAGAAGGCTTTTGGGAAAATAACTTTTATCACAGAGCTGAGGCCCAAGTCTGTGATGAACCGTGACATCCCCAGATCCCACCTGGTTGCAGGGCACACCTACCAGGCAGGCTGGGACTCTGGGCTTCACATGGGTTTGGTATAAGTACCCCCAGCTGAAGATGAGTAAAAGAAAGTAAAAGGATATCAAAATGATAGGCTTAGTGAATTGATGCATTCGGAAGCAGCACATTTTATTTTAAAACTCTGTGTAGGCCTATTCGTGACCATGTGGTGGCAGCAGAACACTGTCTTTGGTGTTTTTAACCTTCCCCCTCCCCCCCCCAGCCACTCATTTTGTTGAGAGGGGAATGAACAGCTGTATCAGCGCATGTTTCTATCTGCCGGTTTTTTTAACAAATCCTGTTTGGAAGAGCAAAAGAACCCAAAGGCTGAGAAACACTTCATTAGTTGGGAGTAGGGGGTTGGGGCCGGGGAGGGTAGACATTTTCAACAACAGATGGGATATTGCACAATTAGTAGATATGGATGGATACCTTCCACCACCTGGATCTGGTCTAGGTTCAGTTTTAATGAGGTGAATTTGCTTTCAAGTGTTGATTTTATCTTTGCATTAAGCGTGATGGCAGATTTTTGTGTATATTTCACATATTGGAGATAAAGACCTGTGTGTCATTTACATGTTTCTGGCTCAAGACATCAGAGGTGGAGTAGTAGGTGGGGTGAGGACAGAGCTCTGCAGGACCCCCAGGTGCAGGGTATGGAGGTGGCAGCTCCATGTCCAGCATGGCTCAGAGTGTTTCTCAGAGGTGGAGAAACCCCTGGGGTACCCCATTCAGTCATCCCTATGTCCAGCGCCTCAGAGAGGTAAGGGGTGTCTGCTGGTGCTAATGATGCTGCTTACCTTTGGGCAGGAGGGAGACCCCATGTGAAGATACAAAATATTGTCCCTTTCTGCATTTTCCGTATGTAATGGCTGGCCTCCTCCCTTCTCCAGTTAAGCTGCGGTTCAAGTGCCTTGCTTATTCTGCTATTTCTTGCCCTTTTAGATGAACAGAGACACACACACATATGTGCAGAGGTGTGGGTGTGACCTAGTGGGGAGATTTCTTTTTCTGCCTGTGTTAATAGGTAATTCTTGCATTTCGCATGCCTCCCTCCAGCCTCAGCTCCTAGCCCACAAGAGACCTGCTGTGCTTGTGGCAGTGAAGAAGGTGACATGAGAGAGGTTACCTGCTTGTACCAGGGGCACTCTGTGGGGACACAGAATTCTCCTGTGTACCAAATGCTGTGAACTTCCCCATGTTTTTCATTTGAACTTACTTTCAATATAGCAATGTGCATAGATAACTGTCTCATCTTGCAGGTGAAGCAGTCCAAGAACAACTTCTTGCAGACGAGGAAGGTGTCTGTTGCAGCTGCTTTATGTCTGAGTTTTCTGCTCTCACTCTGAGTGCACAGTGAAAAGGATATCCTGGAGGATGAGGCAGGCTGATCCAAGTCATCAGGCTGATGGCCTTTGCAGAGCTCTTTGGGCTACACGTCCTGGAATTTTCCAACGCGACAGCAAAGCTTTTTTTTGTAGACTGCCCTGGCTTGTGCATGAAATCATGTGGCTGTTGTGAGGATTTGTTTAATTACTGTTATATAAAGCTCAGAGAGTTGCTCCATCTGTTAATTCTTACTGATGGAGCAAGTACAGTTCTGTTTAACACTAGAAGATTATCTCACTGGTGTGAGATGATTACATAGGGAAGTATTAATACTTTTGCCATACTTTATAACTCTTGATTAGCATAAGGTTATTTTTGTTCTATTTCAGATCTTTTCTCATTCTGTTTATGTCTGTATCCAGTTATTGTATAAGGCTTGAAAGCAGCTTTGCTTAGGGAGACTCTGGACATACTTTGGAGAGGGTACACATCAGCTTTCATGTTTATATTCAGATAAAGCTGTCCCTGTTCCCACAGTGGTTGTTACTTACGCAAAGCAAGACATAAAATTCTCAGGGATTAAAACAGACTTGATTTTTTGGGTCAAAGAAAGTTTCAGGCCTAACTTTAATGTGCAGAACTAGAATGTAAGCTAAGCTAGTTTTAAAACCACAGCTTTGAATTTTCAAGCTTCAGAAAGAAACACCTTAAGATTCAGCTTCACAGGTAGTCAGATCCCTAAGATTTTCCTCTTAATAACAACAAGAAAAGGAGAAAAATAGAAATAAAGACAGGGATCCTGAGGCAACTGTGAGGACTTCCTTGTTTTCAGGGCTGAGGTATAAGTTTTTGATCAGACTTGAAGTGTGTTTGCTTAACACCTGTCTCAGCTGTAGAAAGAATGCTATCTGAAGTGTCCAAGTACCTGACCTCAAGATTCTTATTAAATCTATGAATTTTCTGTGTGGTGAGAGAGTCCTCACTTTTCACCCTAGTTAGTGATTAAATATGTAATTAAATATGTTGCAGCAAGCTAATCGTAGTGAATAAAGGAGACCCACAACAGTTGGAGGAAATCCTGGTGACTGGGACGTTTTCTTAATCAAATTCTGTTCCTCTCCTTTCCAAGCATTTGGTTTTGCACTTGGAAGGTGATGCTTATGCTTGATGGGTGCAGTACATGAGCTTTGTTCTAGAATACATTGAATCCCTATTGGTAACACTTTAACTTTAGCTGAAGAGTGGGGTATAATGAGAGAAAGAGGGAAATCTTGCAATATTATAACTGGGTAACCTGGATGCATTTAAATGCAGCTGAAAGCTAGTTAAGCATCCAGAAACTATATGTGTGCTGCTGCCTTCTGAAAAGGAGCAGTTGAAGAGGATTTGGAGATTATGAGGGAAAGCACAATCAGTATGAGAATACCAGTTCAGCCAAACCAAACAGTGTAGAACTCAGCATGAGCTCTGCTAACATCATTTCAATTAACAGGAGAGCCAGCATGATCCCAGAGAAAATAAGCAGTGTGCTGAAACTGCAAATAACCTTTACCTTTGTGTGTAATATTACTGTCACATTGTGCATCTATTCCTCTCTTTTAAAGGATGTGGAGGGAGGAAAATGATTTCAGGTTCTGAAAAAAGTCCTTCTAGTGTGGGAGTTGGAAAATGTGTTGCAACACCTTTTGGCTTCAGGAAGACTTTTACCAAAACAACTTGTGTGTGTGTACATATATGTGTCCATACGCAGGGAAACAATTCCAGGGATCGGTGATGAGTCTAGAGGGGCAGATGCACACTACTGGGCTGCTATGTCGAAGGGCAGATTTTGTCTCCTAAAACACAGGAGGTGGTGGAGCACATCAGACAGATGTGTTCTCTGGTGGGTGATGAGTTAACCATGGCACAGCCTGGCTTGTGGCGTTCACCTCTGGCATCAAGTGTCCTTAGTAATTCCCTAGAAAATCCAGATGCTCCCACAGAAGGCAGGGTCCTGAATGGGTGGTGGTTTAAGACGGGAAGTCATAACCTGTCAGGTGGTTCAGGCCAAGGTTTATCACCTGGTTGTGACCACTCAGTCTTTGTCCTGGGCTTTGGGAAGATGTGCTGGACCTTGCAGGTTGGCTCAAGTGAAGGCAGGTAGTGCATGGTCCAAGGAGCCTGCTGAGACATGAGTAGGTGAGAGACAGATGCTAAGTGGCAGTCAAGGCTGAGGAATAAGCACTTGGGCAATTTCACTGTAGGCACGTGGGGTCTTTGTGCAGTTCTGTGCAAGATGAAATAAGAACTTTTCCCTGTGTTTAAGAGCTGCTGAGAAGTGCTCTGATATGATTAAGATGAGGTTTGTATAAGTACCCAGAAGCGCAAAAGGCTTCTTTCAGAGTATTACTAATGAGAGCTATCTCCTGGTTTCAGAGAAATGGAAGTAAAGAGCATTTATTGTGAAGTGAGGACATGCATTCATTCACAGGGTGCTAAACTTGTCCAATTAACTCTGAGCTCCTGAAATAATAATGAAAAGATTATGCTATCATTTTAGTAATTGAATTTTCTCCCGCTTTGGGAACAGTGCATATTAAAGTGAGGGTTTATCCGCAGTTGCAGAGATTTCTTGTTTTCCTTGAAGTTTGGCTGACCCAGCGAAAAAGTCAAGCAAAAGTCACATTTTCTGCAGCTGTACAATGGCATTTCCAAAGGGTGACTTAAAAAAAAAAAAAAAAAAAAAAAAAGAAAAAGGAGCATTTCCTAATCTTGCCTTATTTTTTTTAAATGGATGTGTTTACACTTACTTGGCTTCAGAGAATTAACTGTGTTTAACTGCTGAAAATATAAGTTTTTGTCCCCAGGGTGAATGCCCGAATGTTTGTTGGTGGAAACAGCAGAATGTCAGTCTTGGATTCCGTTTGGGATTCTTGTGCTGAAATAGCCATGTTTTCATGGTTTTTGTTAGCTGAAAGTAGGTAATTTCATCCTGTTGAATGGCTGTATTTCAGTCACCCATTTCCAAGGAGACACTGGAGCCAGTTTTCCAAGTAGAGGACATTGAGAAAGTATGATGAGATAGTCTCAGAAGTTTGATTAGGAAATTACCTCCTTCCTTTGCTGGTTTGCTTCTAGAACTGCACTAAGCTTTTTGAGGATGGAAACGATACTTTTGTAGTGCATAATTATATTCCTACACTTAATAATTTTTTTTCAGAGTTGTCAGTTTTGCCCATTCAAATGCACAGTGTGGAGGGTTTTTTGATCATCAAATGTGTCTCTGGCCTTTGTGGCTTTGAGTCATATGGGACAGAGGTGAAAATCAGCATCATGCAAGAGCCATGTGCACAAGAGTTTGTTGGTGATTGGAAGAGAAATTTGCTGTTACAGCACTGGGAGATTCTTCTAATCATTTGACCCCTGCAAGGCACTTCAGGCTGCTTCCTCTGTTGGTGATATGTTTTGAAGCCTTTGCTTTATTTTAAAAAATAAGTATGTGTATGTGCATGACTATTCAAGTATGTACTTTCCATAGTGTGGTGCTCCAGTAAGAAGGGCAAGCTGAGCTATTGTTCCATGTGCTTCCAAAGAAAACCTCACTGTGGTCTGAGCCCTTACTTTCTTGTTCAATTTCTTTCCATGGGCAGCCTAAAAGAAAACATTTTTTCAGATTCCTGAGCCTTTTATCTATTTGTAGTGCTTAACATCATCAACTCTTCTAATAATAAAACTATCTTTTTATAAGTACAAGGGTTCAGGGGAGGTCACGTTCCTCTCAGCTGATACAAATCAATGTCTACTTTCGATCAGCAGCTGATGGTTCTGGTTTTGCTGTCATCCTGTCTAGGGCTCACTTTTCTTCCCAAGGTCTGACCAATACCTCTTTTCCCCAGTGGAATTAGAAGATTGTTTACCAAAGCGTCGTCTTTGTCTGAGAGATGTAGCTGTTCACCACTGAGAGAGGAAAGTCATTTCTCCAATCGTTCTTCCTGAGGTTTGGCTAAGTTATTGCAGTTTATGAAGTTTGGCTGTCAGGATCGTGATGTTCTGTCCAAGGACAAAACACAGCAAGAGGTGCATTTCTATTTGATTTTTAAATATGCTCAATTTTTCTTTCCTTCCTAATTAATATTTAGAAATGTGCTTTCATGCACTCAGATTCACTTGCTGTTTTGCTCCTTCATACCATTTCTCACTAGTGTTAGTCAGTGGTATGAATTATTTAATGGGCATACTGTGCTGCAGAAACAGCATTTTTAGCTGGGCTGCTATATACTTGGACAGACACAAAAAAAGATCGCTTTTTGAGGAAATTGTCAGAAATCTCCTGCATTTTAAAAATGAAAACTGTGAGCCTTGAATGCTGAAGAAAATGTCATAGTGGTCCACCAATACTTACTCTAATGTCCCATTTCAGTTACCTGTCAAAAATAGATAGTGAAATCCCAACTCTGAGATACAGCTGGGAAATACAGTTTCTGAGCAACCCCTGAGGCTGCAAGTAAAACTTTGATGAATAATCCTACAACTGGACAATTTTTCTGTCATGCATTTTCTGTGCAACATCAATCTGCTTTTTATGAGGTTGGGTTTTTTATACCAGAGAAGATGGATTCTGGTTATCTGTTCTTAGCACTTCTTTCAGAGGTCTTTCTGTCTTCAAAGCAGATGGAAAAATGAACTCTGGCTAATTAACCTTTTTTGCACATCTTACATCTGGAAGTGTGAAGCATTTTTCATTTTGTTGCTGAAGCAATTTATAGCTAATACTGTAAGATATTTCTTCAAAGTGAGTTGAAGGTGTTTTTTACCTCGTACGGTCATGCTTTGAAAGGTTTCAATAATCTCATCAGAGAAGAAAGTTACTTTGGAGGGGGGAGGCAACGCAGTCCTGGCTGAAATTTTCTTGCTTCTTCTTTACTTTTGTTGTTGTGTGGTTTGTGTTGTCTTCAGGCATCCTGGAAAATGCTAACTGCTGGAACTTGAGCTGATGTGTTCTCTGACTTCTGGGTCTCTGGTAGGGATGAGTTAGAGCAGAGCTGAGGTAGGAAAAGTAAGAGTGAAACCTTTCAGTGTACATCATTGGGACATTAGACTGTTTAATTCAAGGAAGTCTGGTAAGATCTTATTTGACTGTAGATGAATATTTAAACTCCATTTATATATCTCAAAATCATAGAAATACCATAAAGTAACAGCAGATGTGAAGAAGCAGAATATAAGTGAGGTCTAGGCTCAGGTAAAGCTCAGAAAACAAAAAATGAAATAGGTTTTACAAGTGGTGTTGGCTTTTGCCTTTGAGGTCATTAAGATCATGTATACAGAATAAAAGCAATTGCTGACAACTCATCTATGTGAAGGACAGGAAAATCACAGATCTACAGCAATATTCTGAGCAATACCAAGCTTTTACCTGAGTTTCACTGCCATGAAAAAGTATAGGAACTTATTTTGGTTTTAGGAAACAGCCATTAAGGACTGTAGTTTTACTTCATGGAGCTGCCACTGGGAAGCTGTCAGATTTTGATGGCTCTTGAAGATAATTTTTATGATTAATTCACAGCACTATTTCTCTTTCTATATGCAACTACTTAGCTATCCTCTGAGTTAAATTTAAGAAATATGAACACTCAAAGCAGTCATCATGCGTGGATTAAGACCTGCATGATCAGAGCTGCAGGTGAATTAGGCATGCCAAATCAGGGTTGTGCTGTCTTAACTCAACTGGAATTTGCCTGGGGTTTCACAAATCTTATGAAATCTCTTTTCTTTTTCCATGTGGCTCTGAACAATTTGCCCTGCTTTGAATAGGTATGATTTTTGAGCCTGTACACCTCCATGCAGAACACTTGTATCTGAAACATCGAGAGTGTAATAGCTCTTAATTCTCTGTAGGGGAGACTGACACATACTTCTTCAATGGAAAAATGTGAATGAGGAAAGAGCTCGCTAGTCCTAGGGAAGACACCAAATGCAGCATTTTGTTCTTCCAACATCAGTGGATGCCTTTTTACTGTTGGGGACAGCTTTGCTCTGTGGGTGGGTGGGTGAGTGTGGTGGTGAGCTCAGACCAGGTCTGCAGAGGTGGGAGGACTCAACCCATTCTCAATACTTTGCTTTGGGCCATTGTAATAGAAAATTTGGCCAAGCATAGCTCCAGCTCTTAACTTTCCACTTAGAAATGCAATTCTCCCCTGGAGTTGGATGGGGCAAAGGTAAAGAGACAGTCACTGGACTGTGTGACTGAAGTATTGTTTAAAGGTGACCATATATCCCAGATTGGGGCAGTCTTGTTTTCCCCCTTTCCCTCCAGAAGGTTAATACAGTTCGTGATCTTAGACAGCAGTCATGCAGAGTGGCACTGCACCCTTTCCTCAGGATGCATCCCATGCAGTCTAATCTTTATAAAGAACCATATCCTGAGGTAAGGGTCACATTGCCACAGATGGAAATGAGAAACCTTTTCTTACAGTTCTCGTAAACGTCAAGGCTAAGTGACGAGCCCTGTGAAAAAGTGAGGGGAATCTCCCCACCCTCTCCACGGACCTTTTGGCACTGCGTTGTGATAAAAGGAGTGCTGCTATTTCTGACTCTTGGCACTGCTGACTCTGTGCTGCAGGTTCACAGTGATAAACGGGCTGTGAGCTGCTCATACAGAGCTGTTGTGGTGGTGGCCGTGCTTTGTCTCTTGGTGGCAAGGCAGAGCTTGCCGTGCGGGAATGAGGAGTGGTTCGAGTTGGTGACAGCTTTTTGTGACACATCCCCACCTATTCAGAGAAGAAATATGGGCAGGGTCACACACTCTTTCCTCAACATCCTCCTTACCTTGAAATTACACTTTCCAAAGGGGCATTGCTCTTGCCCTGTGTAATTTAAAATGATGGCTCTGTGCCATTTTTAGGGTGTTGCTTACTTTCCACTGTAAAATGGGGTTATTCAGACTTGTTTCCTCCACCGCCCCTAATTCTGAGAAAACCATAGGTAAGTGAAGAAGAAATGCTGGTAGAATTCACAGTCCAAGAGACCCCTCCCAAATGGAGGCAGATCAAGCAGTATCTTCTGCAGTAGTGTCTCAGCTCTGTCTTGCTAGGACGGAAACAAAGAAGCCCATTCTGTGTGCCCAGAAACTGCCAAGCAAGGTGCTGGCAGCCATATTAATACCAAAGGTTGGATCAAACTCTTCACTTTGTGCTGCTCATCAAAGAGGCAGCACAAGCTTTTGAGCTGTAGCACTAAATTAATTCAGGATTGCAGTGATAGCCCAGCTAACATAAAAAAAAGCCCTGGAGTTTATAGCTGCTCCAAGGACCCTGGAAACATTCAAGGCCAGCTTGGGTGGGGTTCTGAGCAACTTGATGTAGTTGCAGGTGTCCCTACTCATGGTAGGGGGGTTGAACTAGATGACCTTTAAAGGTCTCTTCCAACCCAAACTGTTTTATGATTCTTTGATTCTGTGATCTGGGAAAGTGAACAAAAATATTGTTGCTGCAAGGAGAAGCAGGTGTGTGTACACACTCACCACCCCCTCCTTGTCCTGCACAGTGGGATTGCAACAGAGTCTTTGTAGTCTCCCGTCTGATTATGAATCTGGTTTAACCCTTGAATTGGCAGGATAAATTTTGCCTGATGCAGTGGTTAACTGCTGAGGGATGTATATAAATGTGTACTCTTCCATAAGTGCCATTATATGGCAATTCTCACAGTAGCTGGGACCTCATTTCATGCTGCTTTTGCTGTTATTAGAGTTCAGAGAGAGCAACTGAGCATGTAATCTTTTTCTGCCCCATTGAGGAGCTCTCTGCGAGCACAACTTGCCATGAGCACTCTTGTCTTGTAAGCCAGCTAGAAAGCAGTAAACATCCCAATTCTTTCCCTATAAATGATTGTATTTCTTTGCTCTTCTGTCCCTGTACACCTCCAGTCACATCTGCAAGTACTTGTGAAGCTGAGCAGACTTACAGAGCCAGATTCACCAAAGGCTTTAGGTGGACAAGGCAAGACATTGAGTCCTACTTATAGAGTGACTTCTTACATTGCAATTTCCCAGGCCCCTGCTTAGCCACTACATAAACTTGATATCCTCTCTGCATTTAGCATCGAAATATTCCAGGTTTCTCAATCCTTTCACATATGTGCCTAGAAGCATTATGGCTTCTGCCTCATGGCAACCTCACTGACAACTGGCGGGGAGGGGGCTTGAAAGTCCCTGATAAAGGTCTATTTTTCATATATTCCCTGAAGGTAAGTTGTTTCAGAGTGGGTGAGCGAGATACACCAAACTCTTGTTTTCCTGCTTCCAGGACAGGCTGTCCAATTTATCTAATGGAACATCAAAGCAGTTTTCAGTAGAAATGCTTGCAGCTGGTGGAATAGGAACCCAGAATGGCTCGTTCATGGAGCTGTTGGTTGCATTTAACTTCTCTGGCCTACTTTTTATACTCAGCATTATGGATTTTGTTCTGCATCTAAAAACTTGGAATAACTATGCCTAGATTGCATGAGGCTGTGGGTTTTCACATGGCTTCTTGAATGTTTTTGAGAGGTTAAAACTGAGGGAAGAAAATGGTATCACTATCAAGCGAAAGGAAGGTCACACTTTTCCTATCGCTCTGTATCTGATTGCCTGCTCTCTCCTTCCTCTGCCCTTCCCAGACTATGAATAGGGAGCTCAGAAGTGTTTCCTGCAGGCCAGCTGTGGTATCGTTGCTGGAAGGTCTCAGTTACAAGTAAGGAGCATGGGCTGGATGAGAAGTGATGAGTTACTGGTGACTGATCTCAGCTGATGGGGGAAAAAATGACTCCTCCTTGAACTGGGCTAGTTCCCAAAAAAAGAATCCATCACTTTGGAAAAGAGATTAATGAAGTACATCCAGCAGCTCTGCTGGCCTCTGAACAGCAGTTTGCACTGAAGCCACCGGATGAGGCGTTTCGTTGTGTCATCGTGCGATTATTTATATCTTCCGTTGACTAGCACATTTGTTTCCCCAAAGCAAAGTGAGTGTATAATTTGCTATTTTTTATTCTTTATTGAGTTCTAAATATAAACCAGCCCTGAAGGGTGTGTAAAGCTGTACTGCTGATTGATTGGGATGGGATGGGAGGAGGCTGAGGAACTCCCTTTGCCTTCAGAGGTCTTCTCTCCTTCTCAGCATTCACAGACTGCAGAGCCAAGGAAGGAATTTTCCTTTCTGCCTGGTTGCTGTTTATTTGAGGAATGGTTTGACTTAGTCTGGAGAATTAAGACTGTTTTATACCTCTTATCTCAAGCACCACAGATAATTTTACCAGTAAAATAATTTGCCAAGAATAGTGGTGGTGGTGGTGTGTGTGTTTTCATGGTTTTCGCTAGAGCAAGCCTACATTCTGACAGTTCTAAGCTTCTGTGACAATACATGGCAAGGAGGACTAAGTTTATGTGGTATTTTAGTAGTGTTGAACTGCAGAGGAAAGCTTTGTGAACTTAATTTTTTGACAGCTGTAGAAAACTTATCTGGCTGATCATGTACATTAGGAGAGGAAAGCACTCACATTTCTTTCCCTCCTGCTTTGATAGGTTTTTTTTCTAGTCTTGTATGAAATTATATTTCAAGTTTGTAGCAATTTAAGTTTTAGAAGTGCAAAATTATTTTTTATGTATTTATTAATCTAATGTTTATCTAAATTGAAAAGGAGAATGCATGAAACAGTTCTGCTACTTCTTCGAATGCTGATTAATGTTAAAGAGAAACATCAAGTTCTCATACTGGATCCCATATAGCCATTTAAAACTGTGGAAGGTGTATGGCTGGAGGGCCTCCCTAGTTTTGAGTAGGAGACCCAGGGTTTGTAGTGAACATTTTCATGAGACTTTCCTATATGCCTATCAAAGATGATTTCCCAGCAAGTAATTCTCTAGCATTTCTCTGGACAAGGAGAAGATACTGGTTTACACCTCAGATCCTATTGGTCTTTATCACTGGGGTCAGTGTCTGGTGTTAAAGACAGTGAAAGACTTAAAAATTGGTTTGAAATCATAAGTAAGATTTGTTTTTTAAAAAAAAAAGTAGTTATTGAAGTTCACCAACTTCTTGAAATGAAATTTCATTCTGATAATTAAAAAAACCTCCTTTGTTTGCAGCCTTTAACTTGGTGGTTTTCTTGTCTTCTTTACCTTTGCCTTTTCAAGTTTGGAATACAAAAGGACAAAGCACTGAAGAGCTAACAGGAAAGTTTTTCATGTGGGGGACCCTTGTGCCTGGGGTTTCATATTGGTGTTAGACCAGATCCAGACATGATATACTTTGATACATCAAATCTTTGGATATTTGCCTGAAATTGGTGCAAACCTCTGTCTGTCAAAACATCCAGATGCTTCTAGTAGCAGATTATAATTCTGGTTGGTTTTTCTCAGCTTCCACTGGCTATGCTGAGACTTTAACTAATGCCTTTTAAATAAAAAGGTATAGGATATTTACAGCTGTATTAGGCCTGGCTCTAACATTATGAATTGGGCTGTAGACATCAGGCTTTATAAAACAGGTTTTGACTGGGTTAGGCAAGTTCATTTACTGTGCATGAAAAAGCATAGCAGTATGAAAGTATGTAGGGGAAAGCAACTAGTGTTTTATCAGCTGAAAACAGGAAAAGTCTAGGTGATATGCTTTTGACACATCCAAAAATAGGTAGCGAGGCAAAAAAATTTTCCACTGGTGTGTTCCCATTTCAGAGACAGCTTATTTAAGCAGAGTTAAAGTGGCTCTTTGGATCCACTGTAAAGTAGCCCTTATTAACGCTGTTCATTCTTTTTATTTATTTACCTTTTTTTTTCTTTTAATTAGTGTGTGACCATTCTTTTACATGAAAACTGTTAGAATAAGTACAGATACATATTCCTTTAGGAACATGCTGTGGAAAGTACCTATCTTATTTTTTTTTGGCTATAATCTCAAAGACTTTGTTTATTGTTCTTGGAATCAGAGGTGTATTTGCGTTGAATTTCAGGGATGTTGTCTGTTCTTTACTTTTGAAGCAGAGCATCAGAGCCTGGTGAATCCCAAGACACCCTTCGGACCTCATTGTTTCTGGGGATGTTGTCTTTTGTAGCAGCTTGTATTCAGACTGCATGTACATCCCATATGCCTTTGTGGCAAGTGATGGGAAGACACTGGGTCCTTGATTATCCTGGACCGATGTCAAGGAAAAGCATCTGACATTTTTGTACCAGGCATGGTCACAGAAAGGGCAAAGTGAATAGCTGGAAGTTGCAAAAGCCCAACGGTGCTTCAGCTGAGTTATGGGGACACTGTTGGGGAACTGAGTTTTTCTACTAAAATTCCCAAAGTAGTTCAGGACCAGCCTTGAGAACATCATTTAAAAGCAGGCATTTAGGAGGTCTGAGTTTTTTTGGCATAGAAAATAGTTTCAGAAATCTGTTCAAATCCACCTCTTCAGGCCAAACAATAACTTCTCTCTTTCTATTCTGTCTGAATTGATACTTTTTCATTTCTTCTTTCCAACAAACCTATTTTTAATTCTGGGTAGTTGGAGGTATTTCTCTGTTCTCAGTGGAAAAGATGATACCGCATTTGGTCTTTGTTCTATAAGGTTCTGATAAAAATTGAATGCACAAGAAGACTATACACTTATGGTCATGGATTAGGTGTCTCTTCTTATACCTGCTTTGATTGTGATTAGTGTTTGTGTAATAGAGTACTAGGTATAATTTTTAGAGAAAGTGAATTAAAAGATTTCCTTTCCAAGGCAAATATAGTTTCCTTGTAGATTAAACGTCTGTTCTAGAGTGCCATCTTTGGGGTGTTGTAAAGGGAGACAATGCCTTGTTAATTCTGCAATGCTAAGCAGTCTTTTAGAGCATGCTGCACAATTGTTGTCTTGATTCTCCTTATCAGAGCTAATAAAGACTCATTGTGGTCTGTTGAGCCAACAGGAGGAACATTAGCTGCTAGTAAAACAATTTAATTCTAGAGGTTTGAATCTTCATATAATAATCAAAGCATCCTGTCTTTCACCACAAGTGCTATGCTACTGATTGTTGCCATAGCAGCCAGGTTTTATTGAGGGAAAAAAAAGAAGCGTCTGTGCAGTGAGTTAACCACAGATTTATTTTTAAACAAAGTTCTGACTGATCTCAGAGGACAACTTGCATGCTTAAATTTAAGTATATGTTTAAATATCTTACTAAAGTTGAGCAACTCGCAGAGATATTATTGCGCCTGAAGACAAAATCTTAAATTTATTTGAGTGGAGGTGCCTCTTTAATAGTCTGTTGTGGCAATAAACAATGGAAACCATAATCTGGAATTCAAAGTTAATAACCCAAATTTAAGGCTTGCTTATTTCAGAATTATATTTAGAAACAGTGGAAAATAAGAAGCTTTGCTGGAACAAAAATATCTAGGACACAATTGTCAAATAATGTGAGAAACAGCAAAGTTATTGCAGAATTCAAGCAAGAGCATTGCTGTAGTGTTCAGTGAAAGCCGTCTTTGCTTGGTAACCTCTCAGCTCTGGGGAAGTGAATAGCTTCACCCATGACAAGTCAAGCTGTCCTGAGTCAAAGACATTAGCAGTAGAAAGCAATGACACTGATTTAGTGACCATTGCCTCACACTTCCAAATACTTGTTCTTAGTATGCAGGCTACTCATGTGTGGTCAGATGTTTTAAGATGACTTGTTCCTGCCTTGAACCTGTGCTTTTGATATCCATAGCTTCAGGTGTGTCTTGCTTTGTCTTCATGCTGAGCCTAATAAACTTTCCTTTATCAGCTCCTGTCATAATATATTTTTCTTCCTGCTTAGTTTTTCCACATTCAACACTTACCTTCAGAAGTAGATTAAATATGAAAATGCTCTTGTTACTCCTAGGGTAAGAGTGTCCACACATGGGCAGTTAAATACAATCACAAGTGCATGGGGTGCTCTGTGGCATTTGTGCAGCCAGGCAGACTGTTCATCCCCTTTACACAGAAAAGAACTGATTTCCAATCAGTAATAGATGATATTAGGCTGGTCCTTGTCAATAAGTAAACTACCTTAAGCCAATGTGGTACTGACTACCTTGCCCTTCACACTAAATAGAAAGGATATTTAAATACTGCTGTACACAATGAAAGCTGTCTATCCATGTACAAAGGGGCAGCCCAGCTTTTTGGGAGGTGATAGTTAATGGAGTTCCTCTGGAAGAGGATGCAAATGTAGAAGCAGAGATACCTCTTGGAGGGTGCTTGTTGTGTTAGTAGGAATCTGGCATCCTGGAGACAAAGTGAGAAAGTGTGATCTGATGAGGCTGCTGGGAGACTTGTTCACTGATCTCAGTGAAGGCAGCCGCTGGCTGACAGTGTGCATTTTTGAAGAAAAAATGCAGATCTCCCAGTCATTTTCAGTATTCTGTCAAAAGTCTAGTAAGGAGGAATTAATTTCTAATACAGTGGTTGGAATATCTGCTATGATCTAGTTTAATAACTTGGGAATATGCAAAACATCCTACAAATCTTAATGAATCATCTAGCAGATGTCTGGGGTGAGAAAAATATGATCTCTGTGTTACAGATGGGAAACTGGGGCACAGAGAAGATCAAAGATTTAGCTAGGCCCTTTGGTTACATTTTTAATTAATACTTACCATGTACAAAATTAACCAGTTAAAAAAAGAAAGTTGTGTGAAACTGTTAGTTACAGAAAGCAGAGAAGCTGGTTTACTAAGTGGAGTTTAATATAAAGAATGTATTCAACTCCAAACCTTCCATCAGTGGGTTTAAAACATGATGCAGGGGCATCAAATCAAATTATTTTTCTCTCGGCTAATATTTTTTTCCACCTGTTAGACACTTAGGTACCATAGTAATGAGGTGACAATATCGTTATTGCTATAAAACACAGAATAAAACAGAACGAAGAAACTAGTATGTGTACAAAAAATATCTTGAAATTACCTTCTGTCACATTAAAATCCATTAGCTTAATGATCTTTATTGGTCTTTACATCAGCTTAACTCCACTGCTCTTAACTTTACTCTAGTATGTGTGAATCAGGCTGTACTTGTATTTGGACTCTGTGTCTGAAGTTGGAAGGAAACTTATTTTTTTCTTGACTAGAATTTTAATATCAGAGGCTCCTGGAACAACAGGGCTTGAAGAACCTCATGAACTTGTCTAGGCTTTGCTTCAGGCCAGAATAACTGTACCTGTTTATTAAATTTGTCTCTAAGGAGCTCTGATAGAGGGGAGTCCACAGCCTTTCAGGGACCTGATTCCCATATCACTGCCTCTACTGCTAAACTACTTTTTGGTAGCATCCAACCTGAATTCTCCTAAATACAAATGAAGGTCATGACTTCCTCCTATCTGTTATGAGCAGAAAGATCTTATTACTTCTCTTTTCAGTAGTTTTTCATATACTGTTGGGTGAAATTACCTCATGCAAGTCTTCCGTGTATGCCGTGCTTTCTGGATCTCTCCTGCTGTTCACTGCTTTCTACTGGATTTCTCCACACGTCATGAAGGTGACACCCAATCTGGCTGTGGTATCCAAGTGGAAGCTTGCCAGGACAGAATAACGCAAACCACTATTTCCTGTGTGTTATGTAAGTTGAGAATTACATGTTAATGCTGAACAAAGATCAGCTCTGAACTATAAAAGCCCTTGGGATCGGCTCTTGTATTGTTCTAGAAGGCTGTTCCCCATTGTTTTCAATATACCTTTTCAGACTCTGTATGACCATGATATTTTTATGGCCCAATATGTAAACTGTAGTTTTCAGAAAAGTATTTCCAGTTAAAGGAAAAAAAACCTGCTAGCTCTTGGAAAAGGATAAATGTTGCATCAGTGTGTAAAAACTTTCTCAATCAAAAATATGCAAACATTTCTTTTTGGGTTTGCATTAGGAATTTGATTTTGTTTGGGATATATTGCTCTTTCTCACTGAAAAATTATGAAAAAGAACCAATTACTGGTAATCCTTCCACAAATATGTTCCTTCTTCACCAGCATACTTTTTAGAGTGATGAGAGAGAAAATCAGGATCTCATGGGAAGCTCTCCTCCCCAATACTGGGTTAGTTCTGAAGTTCTCATGCAGATAGAAAAAATGTCTCAACCTTACAGGAACATTTTCCCCAGATCTTGGTTTTACTTCATGAGGAGTCCTTCCTCCTTCCTTTACTCTGGTGCTGTATTAACAAGTCCTAGTAATGCTCGAGTTCAGTACTATTGATTTTTCAATATGAAACGTGGCTATTGAGGTGATATTGAATGGTACTACTTGTGTTGCTGAATATTCTTAATGGTTTTGAAAGCAAATATATTTTTCAGTGTTTGGCATTTTAGTGTTCTCCCATTAATTTTTGTCTCCAAACATAAAATTAATATTTTTATTTGTATGAATCATGAGATTGTTGACACAATGCTCCTCTAAACATGTTCTCAGTTTATCTTCAGTTGTCAGGAAATTTCTGTTACCCATTTTTGTGTTTACAGTGTTCTTAGACAAAGTGTGCTAGAGGTGGTAGTGTTTGGAACAGTGTGTTGAACACAACTTAGCAAAAACAAAGCAAACAATCCTGATTGCCTCCAACTATGTTGTCGTCTCTGATTCCCAAGGAATGCCATGTGTCCCTTCACATGCAGTTTGCAAGCTGAACACATCTTTGTCATGGGATGCAGTGACTGGCAGAACCAGATCTCCTCTGTTATTTAGAAATAGACCGTATGAAATGGATCCATAAGGAAGGTCTAGTTTGTTATTTCTTGAATTCTAAGTGTGTAGGGATACTCTGGTTAAAGGTACATACTTTGCCTTATGCTTTTATTTTATATATATATATATAAGATATATCTAGTATATCAGATTGCATATATATATAAAATACATATCATGTAACTACTCTGGATTTGCCACTGGAACCACTCATTTGCCATGGGAGGCACAGCTGTCTACAAACCTTTGAAGTGGCTTAGGACCTTGAGGTTATTTTATTATTTGCTTATTTTCTTCCCTTGGGTGTCTGGCTTTTAATTCTGTTCCTTGTTTTCCTCATTTGCAAAAGAAGTAAATATTACTAACTACCTGCTTCTTAAAGACCGTCTATTCATTGCTCTGGTCCCTCCTATATGCCTTGCACATTCTTTGTGGGATATGGGGATCAGGGGAAGAAGACAGGCAAGAGAAATGAAAGAGAATGGTGTAACCTCAGAGTAAGGACTGGACATGGCCAGAGTGCATGTGCATGTGTGAGCCAGTGAGCATCCCAATGCCTCATATATCCAGGGAAACACACAGTCCCCAATGTCTGTGGCAAGCATTGAGCTATATTTGGCATTTCTAAAACCCCAGGCTTGTTGTCTGGTCTTCCTCTCACTCATTTTCATCTCAGTCACTGATAAAGAAGATAAAACATAGATTTACTGGTGAGGGAAAGGTAGCAATTCCATATCAGCACTGCTGATGCAGTGGACACACATGATGGTTATATGCCAAAGCTGAGACCATGTAAGTGCCCTTCGTTCCCCACCTGTATGTGCAGCCTGCAGCTGTCTCCTGGCCAAAGGCAGTTACACAGCAATACAAAGGGATGGCTATTTTCAGGCCAAATGGAAGCAGAAACAAAACATTTGGGATTTCCTGGCATGTAGCCCAGCACTTAGCTAATGGGAATGTGTGGCTTCTGGAAGGTACCCACACCTGCACCTGAACCTCAACTCCCAGGACAGGGATAAATCAGCTTTTGAGGAACTCCCAGCATCCAGAGATCACTGTGTGTTCTTGAAGTCTTCTGGGCGAGAGATTTTGCCTTTACTTTTCTTAAAAAACCAAAACAAACACGTTTTCTTACTCTTTTTGTAGATTTTCATACCTGTGAAATAAGTATTTTGGATTTAGCTGTTTTTAACTATACATAGTCAAGACAGGTAAGCTCCAGTGTTGCAAAGGTCATGGTAAAAAGCAGGAGAGCTGGCAATATTTGATAATTTTCTCCAGGACTTTGGAATCATTGCAGTCACCACTTTAAATAAATCAAAAGAAAACAATAAAATAAAACGAGCAAGCCTGTTCTGACTGGCTGGAGAAAACTTGAGAATGTGAACAAATTGCACACTGAAGGACCAGGAGCCTAGAAATCGTACCAAGAGCTCGGACACCACTCCCTGAAAAAGTTTTCATGTTCAGCCCCGGCTGACAGCCTGGAGGCAGAGGGTGGAGGGGAGGGCAGAGGGTCCTCTGAACAGCTTTGGGGTGTCCGTGCTGCTCGGGCCACCGAGCTGGATCTTTCTCCTCGGCAGTGCCGAGGTGCCGCTGCCCGTCGGGGGCTGCCCTTGGCGCCGCAGCTGCCAGTGACACCCTGGGGAGCCGGGTGATGGCTAAAGGAAGCCCAGCGGCGTCTGCCCAGGCTGTGCTGACTGTCACACGGCCCCTGGGGACCCGTAAGAACCGGGTGTCACTGTGCGCTGGCTTGCCTGAAGCTGGGCAGCCAAGGCACCAGGGCGGCACCCTGGGCCCCCGTCCCCTCGGAGGGTGGCGGAGGTGGCCGTGGCTTTGAGCCCAAACCTGCCCCGCAGCGTCGCCCGAGAGAGGGAAGCTTGTTCACACCCACAGGCTGTCACGGGAACAGGCTGCCTGCCAGGCTCCCTCCCCCGCCACCAGGGGTAATGTAGGTTTGAGGGGACCTCTCCCTCTCGTCATCTCTCCTCTCTCCTTTCTTTTTTTATCTTGGAGAAAGGAATCACTAGATGGCACTGCATCACCGCGGGACAAACCACCTCCGTCTCTAGGATGGATGAAAGACATTGCCTACCATTTGAATTTTCAGCTGGCTGCTTTAATCTTTACCAGGAAAGGAAAAAAAACCAAACCTACAACCAACCAAAACCCCACAAAAAAGCACCCAAATGTGCCTTAGCAGTTTTCCCTTCTGTAGCTTCCGGATTGCTAGCCCTCAATCCTTTCCCTGTGGGACCTTCTGGTTAGAATAACAGACTTTAGATGGCTTGATTTGTGTACTCTGTTCTTTTAGCCTGTTTCTCTCTCACTGCTATTACCAATGTGAAATATTCAGTAGGTTCAGTTAAAAAAAAAAGTGGGATTAGATCTTTAGTTCACGACTAAAGTCCCTCAGATGCAGGTGATGTTTGTGAATGCTGGTTGCCAGCTAGGTTTCTAAGTTCATTAAACAAATGAAAATAAAAATGAATGAATGTGCTTAACTACATGGACATACATGGCTAATCAAGGGCCATCCACTGACACACGAGTACAGATAGCATTGTTCACCGAGCCATAATTTCAATAAATTATTGCTATTATGTGCTGCAATTATCCTTAATCAGAGGCTTGACCAAAATTATCTTCAGCTTGCAAAATTGGGCTGTCTCATGACTACAGAGTTGATTGCAATAGTTTAACATTTTTTATACCTAGTTGGGATCCATAAATTCACAGTTTAGCAGAAAAAGATAGTAAAATGATGAAAAAAAAAATCATTAAAATGCATAAAATGTTTAGTTTGGACTGAAGCCTAAATGAAAATGTTTTGGGCGTTTCCTATCAACTCAAAGAACCTTAATATACTAGTGTTTCTTTCTTTAAGAAACCTTACCAAGTAGTAGCACTTGGAAGGAGTCGGTGTTTGAGCTCTTTGCAATATCAGAGAATCAGTATCACTGTGCTGTTGTCTTTAGTAGCTGCTGTAGCTGCAACACAATTACAGGGAAGAAATCTAATTGTTGGGAGAGAGACCAACCTATTTACAGAATTTGCGAGAAATTGCACTGCACGCAAAAATGTGATTCTTGGCTTAATGCTGCTTTAATCCATTTTTGTGTTGCAAGACCATTAAGATGAAAAGTATTTGAGTTTTGAATGTGAAAGTCTTAAAGGAACGTGCACAACTGTGCCCAATTTCTTCTCTTTTCTTATTAGGGATGTTGGTTAGGCTAGAGCTGCAGCCTGCTGATAACAAAGAGTGATAGATTAGCTTTGTTAAATAATGTATGTTTGGCAGCAGTTAGTGGACATAGATTTACATGCTTATTTTATTGTATTTCCGCTTTAAATTCACAAGTAGATATTTATTTCTATGAGATCTCATTGCCATTGGGGGAGTGATAATTCTATATGCTTCATTCTCTCCATGGCAACTGTAAATGGGTCAAGTGGGGGTGCAGCCTGGCCCACAGCAGCTGTGGGAAGTCAGCTGCAGTAGTCTGCCCTTGCAGTGCCCTTTGTTATCCTCACCTGGAGCTCTCATGGATGATACTTCCTAAGGCTGCAGCCAACAGTTATCATGGAACAGTTTGTTTTTTTGGTGGCCTCTAATCCTTGAGCATGCCCTGGATCTGCAGCAGGTTGAGTTAGAGACCGCGTGCTTGCACACCTTGTGTTTCAGAGACCTGTGCTTCATGTCTGTGTGATTGTTGCAGGTACATTATGGTGCTTTCCTGTTCCAGTGCAGAGCTTGTATCAAGCTGTGTTTCAGACCCATGACCAAGAGAGCCTGGGCTAAGGCAGTCTGAGGGAAGTACCTGGGGGAAAGAAAGGATGAGATTGTCATGTTGCATGCGCAAGAGAGAAAGGAGAGTTATGGCCACAAGGAATGCAGGATTTGCTCAGGTACAAAATATTCAGCACATTGGGATGCAGGGAGAAGACACTCAAGGTAGAGGCACACCAAGGAGCAGCAGCAAGGAGGGATGTCTTTCTGCTTTAGTGCAGGATTACCTTGGTGTTAGGCAACTCTGTTTGGAGCTCACTTTATATGGTTTGTAAGGCTACTTTACCTTCGATGTGGATAAGCAATTACATGTTCTGAAGTTAACATGACTCAGTCCTGCAACTAAAATGGACAAGATGAAACAAGAATCAGAAATGACCCAACTTCTCCATATTGCAAGAGTAACTCTAGACTGATTGTTGAGGGAGAAAACCCAGACATATTTATCCGTAAAATTACAGTGGTGCTAAACAGATGAAATGGAGACATGCATTAGAATTTTTTTAATAGGGACACTGAAGACTGTTCCCTAGGCCAAATACAATTTATATTTCTGAATATTTTCCTGTGAAAACAAGGATGGAGAACTCAAACATAATATCTGGTATTGGCAAGTTTTGCTACAGTATCTTTTAGTTCTCACAACAGTCTTGATCATTCAGTGGTGGGAATCTTTCATCTCTGCTGCTCTGTGACTTGAGGTGTTATATTTTGTGAATAATATCTGTCTTGAAATAGGATCATAAAATGCAAAGAAATTCTTCTGAACAAGCATTTTAATTGCTGCAGTAATATGTAGCCTTGTCATTATGCTCTCTGTTAGTATTGGTGTCTGCTAAGGAGACTGATGTCCACCCAGTAGTCCACATTATTGAATCTCGGTCAGACACACACCTGAAGATCTGAAAAGACACTGATTATTACTTCATTGAGGTACAAGTGAGTTTTTATTCACCACTGGAGAAAAAAATCCCAGACCAGTGGCAATCCCAAGACATGATGAAGCTATTAACAGACAGCCTTCACCCGGAGAGATAATGTTTTTGTCTCTGTGGACAGGTTTACATAAGCAAGTAATTTCATGCAAAAGGATCAGGTAGTAAAGTGGGGCAGGTGAGACACCATCCAGCAAAATTATTAATGATTTGCATGTTTTACTCCGGACTAGATTTGATTTACTCCCCTGATGTCCCTACCTCACATGTGTTTTGAGGCTGTCTGAAGGAAAAGTCACTGATTTAGCCACTTATTGTCTCCATTAGAGACTGGGGTAAGTTTGGTGCATAGGTGGATAGAGAAGAGCTTTTGGATGTGTTTCCTCCTCAGAGAATCTAGTTTGAATGTGCTAAAACCACTCTGAAAACCCAGCTGACAGATGGTAAATGGGACAATCAGGGTTTTACTTCAACACTGAGCCAGAAGTGCAGTATGGGCACAACCTCATAAACACAGCAATAGTGGGCTGTGGGAGTCAAATCCTTCTCCGTCTAAATGAAGATGCTTTTGTTCTCAAGTCATTAAAAACTCAGCAGGGCAACAGTTCCTTTGTAAATGTCTAAATGATCACTTAGCTCACCATGGCATTAATTAATCTTTTTTTCTTTCTAAAATACACAATTGTTAGATCATTTGCCCTCAGGATGTTCTTCACTCTGTTTTTCTAACCTGTTAACACAAAACCTCTTCTCTTTTGAGTCTCAAAACACATATGTCAACCTACCTGACTCATACATACTCTCTTTCAGCAGTGTGCAGTGGTTAGAATTATTCATTAATTTGAGGACGGATAATGACCATTATTTCAAATGTTTACCTTCCATTCAGGTCCAGAACCTGAGATACATGGAAGCTGATTTTGGAGGGAAGTGGAGCAGTAGCAAGTGGATCTACACTGATGCACACAGGGTGTGTAATAAACAGGAGGAGCTGGAGGCCATCGTGCATCGGGAAAGTTGTGAGGTAGGTGCCATCATGGAAACGTGGTGGGATGACTCGCATGACTGGAGCACTGCAGTGGATGGTTATGAACTCTTCAGAGGGAAGAGGCAAGGAAAGAGAGGCTATGGGGTAGCTCTGTACATTAGACTGTGTTTCAATTGCATAGAGCTCAAGAATAGTGATGATAAGGTTAATTGCCTGTGGGTAAGAATCATGAGGAAGACTAATCTCCAGCATGGGTGTAGGAAAGGCAGGTCCTGCCTGACCAGCCTGATCCCCTTTTATGACTGGATGACCCACTTAGTGGGAAAAGGCTGTGGATGTAGTCTCCCTCCAGACTTCAGTACTGTCTCTCACAGCATTCTCATGGAAAAGCCCATGGCTTGGACAAGTACATTCTTTGCTGGGTTAAAAACTGGCTGAATGGTCAAGCCCAGAGAATGGTGGAGAATTGTGTTGCATCCAGCTAGTGGCCAGTCACTAGTGGGGTTCCCCAAGGCTCAGTATTGGTTCCAGTCTTGTTTAATATCTTTATTGATGATCTGAACAAGTGGATCAAGTGCAGCCTCAGTAAGTTTGCAGAGAAAAATGGTCAGGTTACTCTAGTTTGATGTGTACTTGCCAAATGCTTTGTCCATGTTTGGTTTTACCTCTCCATCCTTCAGAGATAGATTCCAGGGCCTGTACCTTGATAAGACAAATGTGATGAAGTTCACAGAGCTTGTTAGAGTAAGAAATCTGTACCAGTGGGTAGGAAGGAACTCTAGGATGCTGCAGTTGCATCATCTATGGAATATGGTTCAGCTGATGTGCTGTGGAGCATTTCTGGAATGTTTTTTTCCCCTCTTATTTTCAGCATTAATAAAATATCAAATTAAAAGGTTATTTTAAGCCTGAAGCTTAGCTTCCTAATCCTTACCTTTGGAAATGGGATTATTTCTGAGAAGAGAGAGTGTAGCTTTCATTTAGAAGGAATCTGCACTGTAAAATATATATAGTTGAAGTGTGTGAGGATACAAAACCTTTCCCTAGAAGTTCCCTCTACAGTTATTTTGATTCCACATAAAAGGCTTTGCAATAGATACCAAGAAAACATAATATCTATTGCCTGCTTGGGGAAATTTAACATAAAAGCATCTTAAAGAAGGACATTACATAAAAATGAGATGTCAGAAGTAATGAAGGTTTAGATGAGAAATCATTATGAGGTAAGAAGATTGCTTATCTGGCTGTGAATTAGAATAGAGTTCATCAGTGACATTTCTGTTGGTGAAGCTAGATAATGGAATGAACATCATTTTCTTGCCTTTGGACTTGGTAATTTCTGTTCTTAGTGAGTGTATTGCTCATGTGTTTCCAAACATTATGCATATCACAATATACATATGGAATTCAGCAAGCATGATTATAAATATATAATCAAAGTCCATTTAAATCAGTTTAATGAATTCCATCTTGACAAGAAAAAAGAAAGCAGATTATCAGGACAACTGAAGATTAGAAAAGCAGTCCTTCAACAATAGATTTTGGAAATTAGATATCCTGAGATACAGAACTTACCAGCTAAATAAATTGGATATACTACAATACAGTCTTAAATATGATTCTCTGACAGTGTGGTGAACTGTATTGGAAAAAGCTGACCTTGGGGACACAGTTTCTGATCCTGCAGATACTTATAGATGAGTTCAACTTTAATAATTGATTTCTATTAAAGTCAAGGCTAAGAACTGCCTGTTTAACTAGGCCAAAATACATCTAATTCTTGTGGGACAGGGGGCCAGATTTTCTTCAGTGATATCAAATTCTTGTAGTGCCTATTAGTGGTCAATGTAAAAAAAGAAAAATGTTTGATGACTGCCATTCCCTGGCATTATTTCTAGTATTTCTAGTGTCACATTTATTGTGGTTTTAATTTTTTTTTTTTTTTTTTTTTTTTTTAACTGCAAATGATAGTTCTGCATTTATAGACCTGAAAACTATCCCACAGTATGGTCCAGTCTCAATGTAAAAGCATTATGTCAGTACGCAACACACCGGAGAGGGAATATGGGATAGATACCTTGTTCCCAGAGCTGTTCTGGCTCCTCGTAGTCCTGTGGGTTCCCTTTGGGGTGTTGGTTCTGATGCTAGGAGAACTGGGAGTGGAGCCATGTTTCCAAAGCTGAGCCCTTCTTTTGATTCCTCTTCCTATAAAAGAAAAAGGAAGGCAGAATAGGCAGGGAGCTTGCTGTCATAAACCTTTTGCTCTGAAATTCACTTTCTACCCTGTTTGACCGAGACTGAACTGCATGGAAATGGCTTGGTTGTTTGGGAGCCACTACTCAAAGCAACAGCAGTTGCTAGTTTTCAGGGCATGTTGCATGTCCCTGCTTGCTTCCCAAACCAGAACTCCTCTCCCACCCATTTTCCCTTTCCAATTTTAAGCTCCTTGCTTCCTTCTACACACCCTTAAGCGAGAGTTCACTCCCTGGCTCCTTCCTTCCCTTCTTTTCCTGTCTGCCAAAACGAGGACTCCAGTACTACCCCTCTTCCTTCTTAACTGCTCTTCCTCTCTCTCCTTAGGGGTAAACATTATTTAGCCTTTCTTCCATTCTAATCCAATGCTCTCTGCCTCATTCTGTTAAGTTCGTGCTGTTTGCATTATCATTAAAGGCATGGTTGTGTTGTTTGTTAATTGTTTCAATTCCTGATTGCGCTGTGAGAACTGTGAGAGATTTATCCAGCTGCTCCTGGGGAAATATTCATACAGCCATTGTCAAGTAATGTTGTGCCACCTGCCCCATACATTCACCTGGAAGAGTTCAATACCACTCATTGCACACAGACCATGGACTGTGAATGTCAAACCTTGACATCTGTTATGTAAGAATGCCAAGGAAACTGAAGGAATGGGGCTTTAGGTGTGACAGGTATATGTTGTGGACTGTCTACATATGGTAAGAAAGAATATACGCTTGATTAGAGAGAAAGGAAGGGGGGTTTGTATGTAAGTTGCAGGAACATGAACTGGGCATCTATAGCACTGTAGTTGTGCCCCACAATTTCCAACATTATATTAGTTTTATCCATGAAACATGAATCTCCATTGAAAGCTAACTGTCTGGGAGCACGAAAGAACTTGTCACTAAAACACTTTTAATCTTTTATAGGTGTATGAATCAATAACTTGAAATTATCACTTTCAGCATCAACCTTTACAACAGCTACCGTCCAATCTTCAAAATGCAGTTGTGATTTTTTTTCCTTTCTAGCATATTTGAAGAATAATCGCGTTTCTAAAACAGACCAAGTAGCTGGTTCTCCATTTCAGTGGCAATTGCATGTCTAACATACTTAGACTCATTTGAGAACATCAAACCTGTTGAAGAAAAACACCTCCAAGAATAAAGTGTCTAGATGTTAAGCAGTTTCATGTCATTTGAAAAACTCAACAGGTTTTGTGTATAGGCTATATTTAGAAGGCATCAAGTAAACAATCAGTGGGCATTTAAATGACGAGTTCATCAACTGTGAGATTCCTGTTGATTGTGTTATATTGCTCTTTATAGCCATTGCCTATGCCCATTGTCTGTGCCTGTATGTAAAGTTTACTGCTAATGTTCTTCTTTGGGTCAGGAGGCACACTTGTCTTATCAGTCAATCTTTTATGAAGAAAGCAGCATGTGTTATGTAGAAAATGGATTGAAACCTGTGGCCTGTTGTGCTGTGAGATGCAATGCAAAAACTTTCAGATGCACCGGAAGAGTATGCCCAAAGAGCAGGGAAACATGCTTTTTTCAGATCAATCTTTGTAAAAGCTCCATCACTATGTGTTCACAGAAATATTAATATAAACAGGGTATCTATGCCTTAAATGCTTATTTATAGCTATGTTTCAGACGTAAGCAGCGTAACTATTAACAGCTTTGGAAGAAAGGTTTGGGAGAGGCTCTCTTAGAGTTCAACCTGGGTGATCCAGGCACCTGGAGTCCTGTACAAGGCATTGAACCAGAAGCAAGTTACTTGAAACTCGTCTCTTCCCTGTGCCATTGTTCTCTTGAAAGTTTGGAAAGGCATCTCTTCCTACTCTTGGTTTTCTTTTTTTTATGTTCATTAGCTTTGTCTGTTTACTCTGTAGCATCTTGGAACAGGGAGGTTCAGGTCCAATCCATCAAGATTACCTAAGATCTCAAATGACTTTTAGAGGTTCAGTTCTTTTTTTCATCAACTGTATCTTTCTAGACTAAACATAAAGGGAATCTAACTTAGAAGACAGTGAAGTTTGCTTAATCTGGATAGTCAGCTGCTGTATGTGGGCTCTCCAAGGACATCTGTAACATACATGAGTGATGTGCCTAGAAACACCATGGGTTTATTTCCTAGAATATATGCTATCTTTATTTTGTTTTAGACTTTACTGCTGATTTAACATCTTAGACAATATAAATATATTTATTCAAAAGATATCTGGGTGTAGACCTGGGCAATTGGCTCTAGATGACGTGTTTGAGCAGGAGGTTTGGACAAGATAATATCTAGAGTTTCCATTCAATATAGATCATCCTGTAATTCTGTGAAATAAAACAGGAAATTAGAGAATAGAATGCAGAAGGGGAAAAGAAAACCTGTCATAGTGTGGTAGGATACATAGAAGCATTTCCTGCTTTCTCATGAACTGTTTAGTTCAATGTGAATGCAAAAACTTTTGGTGTTTAAGCAGACTGAGCTGTGAAATGTGGCAAAGTGGCAAATGGGGATGAGGGCCGTCCGTTTTGCTTTCGGGTGGAAAAGAGATAGGCAGCAGCTTGGGCCTTTAATAATTGAGTATATTGGTCAGAAGTGGAATCCTTTCCTCTCTGTTGTAGACTTGTCCTTTATTTATGCCCTTTGTGAGCCTGACACTGAAACTCAGACAACATTACTTTACTTTGCTGATACATGGTGGCTGTAAATGAAAAGAGGGCTTTTTTCAAATTTTAATCTCTATATTAGCCCAGTATAAAAATGAGCAGTATTTGACCACCACCACCACATAGAATAATTTCCACTCATTTGGATTAATCTAACCAGTTAATTTCCTCACTCAATTTTTATGTCTTCTAAGTAATTTACTGCTTACAGCCACCTCCATTTTAGAAATTGTTTGGCCAATGCAACTACAGTTAATGATTTTAATCTTTCTGAATAAATCAGATTCACATAACTATAAATTCTGAGGTATCAGGTGGAGAAGTGAAAGAGACTAGTGCAATGGATTAACATTCCCATCCCACGTATGCTCATCATGTTGCCAGATGGTTGAGAGAAGAGACTTTTAATATATTCTTGGATAAAAACACCCCTGGCTGGTCAGGGCAGGAATGCTTCCATCTCCTTTCAAAAATCTATATGACTCAGCAGTGAGGATAGTCCAGGGGCTGGAACATGAGAATTTACAAGCAAACTCAGGAACACCTGAATTTATGTCCCCACTTCATTTTCAAGCACCCTCTTCCTATTACTGTTGGCAGACCACTCAGGGTCAGACCTTCAGAGGTGCTTGTACTCAGATTTTCTCCTCAGGACTGCAAGACCTGACTCCTTCAGGGCCACTCCAAGCCCTGAGTTGAAAGTGCATATTTCCTATTCTTTGTGCAGGGAGAAACAACGTCCTGCAGAGAGACAGCCATGAGCAAAATGCACAGGAAGGTTTTGGGCATCAGCATGGTGGGCCTCATCAGAGGTAGATGCTTACTTTACAGGATTCCTCTCTGTCAGCACTTTTTCCTGAAGCAGGCTTGGTGCTCCAGTGCAGAGGTATAATGTCAAAAAATGTGCATGAGTAGCTGCTGGACTACACTTAAAATATCTAAAATGACTAAGAGAGAAATTCAGTTATTTGCTTAACTGGGAGCAAAGAACTCAAGGTCTTCATCTGGTGAGGTGTTGCAGCCATGGGTAAAGTCTCCTGCCCTTTTGCTGGGAGGATATTGCTCTGCCTTTGGATATTTTTGTGCTCAGGGTATAATCAGCAGGAACTGCCCAGGCAAGAATTGCACCTCAGGAGCATCCCCCCGGAACCCATGGCTCCAGTGATTCAGTGAAACCTTGAGGGAGCACCAGTGACACCCAGGGCACATGCAGCAATCTTCAGCCTTACCTGTTTCCTGTGCCAGGGACTCTGGTGCAAGCACACAAGGGACTGGTTTCCCTTCATTGGCTCACCTGGCAGATGGGGATAACAGTGCTTTGCTGTCTCTCAGGGGTACCATAAGGATAAATAGATTAAAAGATTGTGTGGTGCTCAGAGGTGTGTGATGGAGGCTTTAGAAGAAGTTAAGATCAATAAACTGACAGCAGTACAATAAATGGTTTACTCCAGTTTAAGAACTGCAATATTGATTCTTTCTTGAACAGACCATCTCTCTCTTCATAACAAAAATGATCAAAATAAGTTTCATTTTTTAAAAAGAAGCATTTCTGTCTCACTGGAAGTCTTTTTTTAATAGTAAACATGTTCAAATTCTGACATGTTAAAACTTTAATTTCCCTATTTTTTGGGGGGATTGGGGAAAACACACACAGGAAAAGAAGTATGAATTGGCTAGTATTTTGAAGAAAAATTCCAGTGTGGAATTTTTTCCACACTGATATTCATTTAGAATATGGGAAATTCATTTAAAGTGTTCATTGTTTATTTGATGCCACCTGACCAATTAGTAGGAGCCATCTTAAGAGCTTTGGCTTGTGTCTTTCAGCTTCTCAACAACTGATGTGAGGAGAACTACTAAAATCCTCATAAGATTTACCAAGAGGCTTGTAGTCACTCTGTTTAATATAGTGATGTTATTAATAACCAAATGATTTTTATTGTGTCATAGCTGTATGTGTAGTAAAGTGCGGTAACAGTTAAAATCCTTTCTTGATTCCCTGTTTTTATCTTTCAGTTTTATATCTGAGAACAGGAATTAAACTAAAAATAAAATACTAATCATAATAGTGCAAAGTATATAGTTGGATAAAGTTGTCAATTTTTCCTTAAGATCAAAATCTGGACTTCTCTTTTTCCCTAGTGTAATCTAAGAGCAATTAAGAATGCTGAAGCCTTCCTTGTTTTCCACTTGTGCCCTTTATTTATTCTAATTCTCAGGGCCTCAAACACTTATGTTTGTCCTCTGTCACTCACTAGCATGGGTTGGATTAGGATCTGTGGGCTTTCACTGTTTAAAACCACAATGTTTTCTTCCCAAAAGTTGTGAAGCTCATGAAAGCGTTGATTTATTTTAATGTCATATGTTGAAGTAGATGAATGATGAACATTATTCGTCTCTTTTCAGATTGATGATCAATTACATGGACATAATTTACATGTTCTGTATTTGCTCTGCTTTATCTGTGGTGCATAAGCATGGTGTGGCTTTCATTTACTGGCTCTTTGCTGCTGCTAGGGCTCTAGGTAGTGTACTTTTCATGGTATAAGTCAAATTCAATTCAACTTGCTCTTTTTAACCCCGAGGGGATGTCTTCAAACACTTCTAATTCCCATTCCGGTTCTTTCAACAGCATGCCTAACAAGCTCAGCTCATTTGCCTTAAGAGCGCATAACATGACTATGAGGTTTTATTTTGGCCAGCATATTGCCTATCATATTTTAATGTTCATCTTGAGAAGGAGAAATTGTCTCCTCAGATATTTGCAACAAAGACTACGCTGGCATAAGGCAAAATAAGAAGTGTACTCAATTTTTGTCATGTGATGTCTTTGAGGTAACTTGATCACAAGTAGAAAACTCCTTGCTTTATACATATTGTAGCATTGTCATTAGGTTTAGCAGCATAAGTTGTTCTTAAAACCAAAATGCAGACCTGAAAAAGTGAAATGTATTGTAAAATAAGTGAAGCTCATTATCTGGGATAGCTTTATATAGGACTATGCAAAGAAAATGGATAGAAAAGGAAAAATTGTTAGAAAATTGGTAGCTGGGTCTCAAAAAGTTTAGGATCAAAAATCAATGGTGAGGAACCTGAAAGCTTGAAACCTGATGGGTGAGTTAGTGCTGGTTATGGTGAAATGCTCCAGAAGCTGAGATTCTGGGATCTTTGATACCTTTAGATGCCCCGAAGGAAGTCACAGGACAAATTCTGGACAAGCTCCCATCTTTCACTACAATTTGCCTAAAATTTCTTGGTTTTGACCAGTCAGTAGTCTCCAGTAAAAATCTGTTTCGTTGGCAAATTCCCCAGCAAGCAGAATAATACCCATACTGAATTGTTGACACAATGGCAATATGAAAGAGTAATAGCTCTGCTCAAATGGATAAAAGAACTGAGAACTCCCGGAAAAGGCTACATTGAACTTTGCCATTCACTGGATCTATAGCCTGAAGAGTGTCAATGTTGTTATTAAAGACTTGCTGACTCCATCAAATGCAGTCTCGTTAAATAATTTTGCCCAAATATCTTCACAGTCCTTCCTGTTGTTCTCTGTTTGTTTTTATTTTCACAGAATTTTGCATGAAGATAGAATAGGTTTTGCCCGTGAGTCTATTTGCTTCTCTGGTCACTGACTGAACTCTTCATCTCTTGTGACATCATTGTATGCCTCATTTCAGGTGTCACTCACTGGCATCAGAGGGTCTTTTAATTGCCCTCTCTGGGAAAGGCAGGTGGAAGAGCACTACAGTCCTCTTGCAGGTCCTGCTTTCGAACTGAAGTGACATCTTCTCTCCTGACTAGCTCTGGAGATGTAAATCTGTGGATGTAAATCCCAGCTGGGGTAATGGTCACAGCAGTAGCTGTAATCATTGACAATTTGTAACCTGGCTAATAATATGAAGGGCTAAACAGGCCTCTTCTGTCTGAGAGTAAATATCTTCACAACATGGTGAGCCAGGTGAGGAGAAACCACACAACAGGCAGGTACTACTAACCCTGAAACAAATGTCCTGAAAATTAGGGCAGAAGGGGTGTAAAGCCAATAGAGGATCCTCAGGAACAGGAATGAAAGGACAGGATTTAATTTTTCTTGCAAAGTTGAAAAGAATGTCATGTACATGAAATGACCTTTACTTGCATGCCCTTACATATAGATATTATATATATAATAGGAGTGTGTATTTAGCAGACATTCATGTTCAAACATTACAGGTACTGTTAGTAGAAACTAACTGTTAAAAAGAGGGAGATTCAAAGGATTTAATATGTAGATTATTTCTTTCTTGTTTCTTCCTCACTTGATAAGCAGGAAGTAAGAAGTGTCAGTTCAAGGAATATTAGAAAGATGATATAATCTTTCTCATAATATCTTAATTTTCATAGTAAAGCACTTCGAACTTGCAGAGTCCTCTAAGACATGCTAAGAAGCTCCTTATTTCCTGCATGGCAGAAACATGGAGGTGCCTAAGGAACTCTCCACTAAGCTAGCTGTGTACAAATCTCAGAGAAGAATATAATACAGGGTAAGTCGGCTTATTGCTTTTTTTTTTTTTTCCCCTCCTGATGTCTCCTCTGGGTGCATAAGAGATTGAGAAGGAAGCATGAACTTAAACCCTTACTACATCTCTATCTTTCCAAGGAACATATGGCCACGGCTTTGCCTCCTCTTTCCTCTGCATCAAATGGAGTTCAGGGATGCTGCAGTTTAGAGCACAGGACTCTGTTATTTCAGACCTGTAATGTGATTTTAAGTTGTATAACTCTGAAACAGAGTAGAGATTTCAGGATATTATAGATGTCAAATGGAAACTGAGAGAGAGATACCAAGGTAAGAGTGGTGTTACCACAACTATAGAGCAACTGGTGCCTTGGAAGTCACCAATATGAAAGAACCTAGAGGTTTTAAAACTCTCAAATCACACAACATGTGGTGCTCAGAAGAGCTTAAGAGGTTAAGAGCTTCCCAAATCAAATATTCACTGCTCAGTAGCCCTGGAGCTCATTACCTGTAAATACTTTAGGTTTTATAGGCATGCCAAGGAGGCAAAGGGGATGAAATGTACTTCTGCCTTCAGAAGGGGAATTCATGTAATAGCATTCATTCCTTTTATAGATAATACTGCTATTTAGGAAGCCCTAAAGTACATGATGTCTTTGCTGATTAAATTTCCTGTGTAACCAAAATGTTCATAAAGTTACATAACTGCATTTTTCTTCTAACTTCCTTGCTGGCAGCAGTAGTCTAGGTTTCTGAAGCATTGTGACCCTTGTTTTGCCTCCATTTTTAAGTAACCTAATAATGAGCAGAGCGGAGGGAGAGCAGGGGAACTGAGAGAGAAAGACTGATGCTGTTGCAATAAATCTTTCATTCCTTCTATGTAACTCAAATCCTTTATTCCAGTCGTGTAACTCATATGCACTTCCTGCATCCCTCAACTGATCTAGGCTCCCTGTGGCCTGATGCTTCCCACCTGAGGTTTTTAATGCAATCCTGATGAATAAAGTGGCTGAAAAACTTTCCCTTTTTATCCCTGGTGAGCTGAGCTGAGAAACCAAGACCTCCTTTCCTAATGAGCTGAAGCCTTCTAGACAGCTCTTTCACTCCCACTTACGCCACACAGTCTCTTTCTCCACACTGTGAGGCTGCTTTCCCATAATGTAACTTTCAGGGTATTGGCGAGTGAAGAGCCTCAAGCTGTGAGACAGGTGTTTACCAGAGGGTGTCTGACAGGCATCCCCTGCATCATCTTCTGCAAGCAGTTCAACAGAAACAATTGTGGTGGGGAGCGTTGTGGGAGTGGCCTCTAAGGGAAAAATTATAGGGCGTCATTTTGTTCCCTCTGGACTGGCTTATCTGACTTTTGTATCCCTTTGTTGTAGAGCAGGCACTTGCCCTGAGTTTTCAGTCAATTTAGAGGGTAAGTCAAGGCCAGAGGAGTTTATTTCAAAGTTTTCATGCTAATTATTATGAGTCAAAGTAAAAATGAATTTAAGATTAGTTGTTTTGCCAAAGTAATGCTGTCTAATGTGATTAATAAACACCCTTCTGCTGACCTCAAAATATGTTGTAAAGCTTCTTAAAGATAAGGATCAAAAAAATGTACCCAGACACTTCTGTGGTTCTAGTATTTGTTTATTGTACTTCTTCTCCAGTTTCCTTTGCTGCCAACAACGCTTGAATGCAAAGGAGCAAACCATGGACCAAATTAGAGGAAAGAAAAAAGATTTTTAAAGAAAATGGTGGGAGCTCAGCAGTGCTCAAGTTTCTCAAAAATCTAAGTTTTGTTGTCTGTGGTTTTGCAATACAAAGATTCCCACTCAACAGAGGGATCATTACCCTGCTGTGTATAGAGAGGTGATGTCCTCAGGGTTGAACCCCTTAAATGTTTATGGTGCACTTAGATAGGTGAGCTTAAAACATCCTATGCAGGTTTTAAAAAGTGAAGACTAAAAGCTGTTAGCACCAGAGAACAATCAATCTGGAAATCAAGAAAGGGGAAAAAAATAGATATATGAGGAAAGGAGACACTTAAAAAGACTGAAACTGTCTGTTTTTTATCAGTTTTCTGTAACATATTGAATTTTTGAGTCACTTAGTTAGGACTGATGTGAATCTGCTGCATGGCTCAAGGTGCAGCTAGGAGTGACAAGCTCAGCACAATCTGGGCTTTCATTCTGAGTGACAGGTAGAGAAACAAACTGTGTTACAAGCCCTTTGGCTCAAGAATCAGGAAAAGCTGCTCTTTTGTCCATTCTGCCCCTTCATGAATCAGCAGCAGCCCTTTCTCAGACAGTGCACGATGGAAGGGTCAATCACCTCCTCTTCAGTGTAAGTCTTTCTCTGTAGTGCCATTTGTCTAATTTTTGAGAGGGATCAGCAGTTTTGCTCAGTGTATGTGGGACACTTGCTGCAGACAATTTACAAACATCAGGGGAAAGAAGGAGTTGGCGGTGTTTTTGAATTCCCATAAGTTCTTTTTTGTTGTTACTAATGAGTAGCTGAAAAACAAAATGGATGTTTTATTTCCTGATGTGCACAAATATTTGTCAAAAAGAACTTAAATTGTTTATTAAAGTGACTCCATTTGAGCATTTCTTTTTTAGGCATCATGTGAAAGCTCTTATTTCTTCCATGATGCATATTTGTCATCAACTCATGTGAATGTTTTGGCAAACCAAAGACTGGATTGTTCTGTTTTTCTTGAATTGTGAAATAGAAATATCGGTAACATGACAGGGCATGAAAGAGCCTGAAATTAATTAAGGCTGTACTTCAATGAATGGGCTTTTGATTTAGAGGATTCTTTAGAAACAAGTGTGGTAAATCCACATTCAGTAAATCCAGAGGGTGGTTGACACACGCATTACATATGGGTGGGTACTGGCAGACTAGAATTGATGATGCATCATTCCAGATGGACTGTTTTTCAGTAGATGAGTGTTCTAACTATCGTATTTCAGCTGGAAGAACTGTTTAGTGTAGAGCCAATAAAATATATATGGATTGTCTCAGCTCAAAACCTGGACAGATGAGAACATTCTCAAGCTGGATACTCAGAAATCATTCCACCAACATAGATCTCTCAGCCTTCACTGTAAAAGAGACAGGTTTCTATCTGCTGAATTATTTGCCAAGTTGGACTGAAGGTAACTGAGACAATGGCTATTACATGATGAAGGTGGAAGAACTGAGCAGGCATATACAAGTAAAACGTGGTAATGCTTAGTGCTTCATTCAAAGCTGTGTGTTTATTCAGATGCAGGATCCCTCTAGGCAAATGTTGCACCTGAGTCTTTTTAAAATTTTAAAACATAAACAAAAATAACACCTACCATCCATTCTTAAGAGAAAATTAGAGATCTGTATGCATATGTGAGCATGATGGAAATGTTCTGACTGTGCATCTGTTCTAAGTGTTTAAAAACACTGAATTTTGCCAAGACAACTGTGCCAAAAAATGTTGGTCATTAGATCTGTATGGGAGCACAGGAAATAAGGTGGATCATTTTGCTTTGCTGATCTTTTCCGGAAGTACAAGATACAAGTACTATTTGTTCCTTAAGGGTTTGCTAAGCCACTTAAACCAGAACCTGATGTACCATCTAATATCTCATTATGATGCAGTCTTGCATCACTTTTTGCTTTCAAATGCATCTCAAAGAGTACCACCAGTGTCCATGTGCCAGTTTGCATGGGAAGACTTCAGTGTGACTGACACTCTCTGTGTGCTTCTTTTCACATCAGGGAATACTGGAGCTGAGCCTTATAATCACTACCCCAAATAAACATCTGGGATTCCTGATTGCAAACAGGTTCCTTGGGAAGCCATATACATCCAGTGCTGCTCTGGAGAAACATTTTTGTAGCATATTTGACAAGAGCACTTTTAATGATACTTGTGCCCCTTGCCTACGGCCACTTTTTGTTGTTGAAAGTGCTAGCATGATTTTTAGTCCTTGGTGATCCCTTTGTGATAGATTTTGTATTAACCTGCTGTTATGCATTTAGATCCAGCTACAGACACTGACTCATCACCATAGAAAGACATCCTACTGCTCAGTTAGGCAATGAACTGTGAACAATCTTACATCATCAATCAAAATTATTTCACAATCTTGTTCCTGACTTTTATTGACCCTATGTTTTCAGAGCTGAGAATGCAAAACGCAAACTCTGTTCCTCAGAGCTGAAAGTTTGGATTGGATAAAAGATATTGTTCCTTTGCACTCAAGTATAATTACAACCAGGGGGCTGGTGTGACTACTTAGCGAAGTAAAAATGTAAAATCTTTTCCAGGAAGAGTGCATGAGAAGATATAAATACAGCATAAGACAATTTCTCGTCTTTTAAAAATGATCATAAGATTTTTTACCCTAATGTTTGCAGAGATCTTGCTGGCCATAATAACAGCAATACCTAATGTTACTGTAGGTTTATCATGCACTGAAACACCAGCCAGTACATTACACACTTTAGAGTGTTAGCGTATCAGTGACACAATTAGTATGCAGTAAACAGATGCCTGGAACTGATAACTGTACCATGGAAACATTCCCATCTCCCTAACTATGTTAAGTCTGACTCTTTTCTTATTTAATAACCTGTCATTACAATAGATAAGAGACAGAGGATTCAGAATTCAGCAAGTGGTTAACGTGGAAATTAGATGTCAGATTAGACATGATAAAGTGATTTATCATATTTAATAGAACTGTCCATTCCAGTCTGACCATGATGTAGACTGGCACCAAACTGGAGGTTATTGACCTGACCGGGTTTGCATCTGCTGATTTTTAAAGCAAATGATTTCTGGTACTACGAGGTCATAGGGCTGCCAGTTTCTCAGGAGATTAACATTGGCTGACCTTCTTTTTCAGACTAGTTTGTGTAAATACTCCCCTAATGATTCTTTTAGATCACATAACTGGAATGAAATGGCCTGCTGAAAGTAGCAAATACTGAAATCTGGCACTGGTCCCCTCTGGTTGAGGAGGACACAACGAGTACTTGCATGTGCACTAGGCAGGCAAGTGCCAGCTCCTACTCAGCCTAGGAGAGAGGAAGGTTTACGTAGTAGTGCCATATGGCACAGGGCATTGAAAGGTGCACACATCTGACTCCCTCTTGACTTTAAATTTTAAGTGCTTAAATATTACCAAGGAGTCTTTCTCCTTAAGCAGCGGCCTGTAGTGTTGATAAGAACCACGTGAAGACGATCTGCTCTGTAACCCCATGCGGCGTTTCCAGTTCTCCTCCTGTCCTGTGTCTGGGACTGCTACAGCCAGTGGCAGGCAGGGAAGATAAAAACCTAGCTCCTTTCTACAGCCACGATCAATCCATTGCATTCTGAGCGGAGCTGTCCTGGACAGCTGAACAGCAATGATCTTGAAATACAAGATTTCTACTTAGAAACAGAGCCAACTGAGCTTTGGTTTTTCTAAGACCTTGATCTGCTTTTCACCTGATGCAATCAGAGTAAACTTACATAACCAAGGCGTCACTGATTGTAATTGGAAGGCAAACAGTCATGTTGAAAACAGCCTCTTATAATGTTGCGATAATCTGCGGTGGTTTATTAGGGGTCACTATGGACAAGCTGCTTTGGCTAAACTGATAGGTGATCCTGACTGAAACCAAAACTACCTGAAGTACTATAATTCTTAGTCAAAGCATATTTTTTCTGAACTGTTTGGGAAATGTTACATGTGTCTGTTCTCATGTGCCTTGTCTTCCTCTCTTCTTTGCTTTTTTTTCCTACCCCACCCTCTTCCCTCCTTCCTGTCAAAACGATGACAGCTTATGTTTTGCAAAATGGGCAAAATTGTTTTGTAGAATTTAGTTTGGTAAAAATTTTTGACTGTCTCTAAATATGTGATTTCCTATGCTGCCTAGTTCATGGGTAAAACTTACCTCCAACGCCCCACTCTCCACTGCCTCTTGCTGATAAGCTATTACTATAAGACAGTATATTTCTAATAGTTAAAATAACTCTTTATTTTTAGACATGCGAGCAGTGTCCTTTCCTCAGCCTCCATCCTCCCTCTGTACCAAAACAAAGCGAAGGCCAGTGGGACTGGAGTGTGCAAATTCCACTGCCTCCCTCCTCAGCCACCCACCCTCTTCCCTCCTGAAGGGAGGTGAACGCCGTCCACACATCACTTGAGACAGGAACAATATAACAACATCTGTTTTCAAATTTTCTAAATATTTCCCAAGTTCCATTGCAGGCTGTTGTCTTCTTGCTGTAAATTCATTCCAAAAACTCCCCAACAGCATTCTTCATTGCCTTCCCAAGTCACTTGGAGAGCAAACAAACCTTTTCCTGAGTCATTGATTTCTGCAAGAAAGCATTTGTGTTTATTACATATGAAGGGAGAATGACTAGACTGCACATTTTCCAGCTTGCAGCTCTCCTGTGAAAGCCATAAATAAGATTTTTGACAGCACAGAGCTGCTTTCTCTTCTGTGTATTTCAATGTGTGAGCAGGGCTTCTCTGTGCCCAGCCCAGTCAGGGGACTGCTGTGCTAGGTAAGAAACAACTGTCTGGCAGTCTTCTACTCCCTCTGAGCCCATCAGGCCCTGGGATATGTTGTTCCATCTATAACTGGTTTTTACTGCCTGTATGAAAAGCTTTTGAAGTAATAAACAGTGTGGTTTCACAGGATAATATGATCATCTGTATCACAGTGAGCTACCCTGAATGGCTCAGCCTAGACGGGAATGTGTTACACTAGTATTGAAAGAATTTAGCAGGCACTAGAATTAATTGGGAGAGGATTTTTTCTTTATCTAGAATAAAAAATGTAAGTTATCTACCACCTAATAATTAAGTTGTACCATAGAAATTTTCAGTACTTATCATCAGAAGTACTTAAAATTATTTCAATATGTGCTAATACTTGTCTGTGAGGTCCTATACTCATGAGGTCCTACACTTGTAACAGTAACAAAAATGTGCCTTGCCCTAGATAAGTGCATTTGTGCCTGGCCATGGCTATATTTTGGGCAGGCATAATCCTTGATTGCCTTCATTTATTTTCCCACTATTCTAGCAATGTAACACACTTGTATTTCTGTTTTTTCCTCTGGCTCGAATCATCATCACTTTCTACTTTTGTAAAGTGCTATTAGAGGAAATGTCCTACCATTTGGTGTTTATGTTTCAGCTCTCAGGCTCTTCACTGATCTGTTCCAATACAGAAAACACGGTCTAGTGATTAGGCAAAGAAATAAAGCTTAATAGATGGTTGTTCTGTTTCTCAATAGGACCCTGTCATGTAAAAGAGGCAAACAACTTTTTTCTATTCATTCAGCCATGCTGTAGAACAACGCTCTGCACCGGGATGTGACTCAGTCTGCAGGTGCTCACCATCAGGCAAGTAGAGTGAGTTTGCTTTCCATTCTTTCCATTCAAAAACTTGTGTATCTGAAATATTGCCTGATCTTTTGCTCCTAGCTCTATCACCTGGTTTCAAACACGAAAAGGTCAGTATCTTTTCTGAAGTATGGAGAGCCTGTATTATCCAGAGGTCTGAATCCACATTGCCACAGCTTGGTTCCTGAAATCTGAAAATCTGTGTCAATATGTTCTAATTTTGTCACCCAGATTGTGAGGCATCCATGTTAAATGGCATTTGATAATTATATCAGCTGGTCCAATTGCCTAACACAAACAGACTGCCACAAAGCTTAATTTTTCATCCTTACAAAAATAGGTCAGGGTACCCTTATATAGCTGATATATTAAAATGAAACATCATCTCTATTGCTGTGGAATAGTTGCTTTGCAAAATTGTCTTTTAAAAAATTAAATGACTGAACTTTGCTTGTTTGTTTGTTTGCCCGATCTAACTAGAAGCAGAAGAATAGTACTTCTACCTGCTTTGCACAGAGCTTGGGGGAAAGATGACAGAGCCTGCATTTTGGTCTACATTGACAATATCAGGTTTGAGCTGGGGATGTTCCGTCATCCTCAAGTTCCCTGTCACTGTTCGTGGCACATATTTCACTCCAGTAAGGCCTATTTCTAATGCACATTAACAGCATAATTTTGGTGTGACTATCTGCAAAGGTCTTGGAAGAGTGATAAGAAATGCTGTTCTTTTGCTTCAGGGAACTCTGAAGACCACCAGGAAGGCAAGTAAGACAAGACAAGGCAGGAGAAGCAGAATATGTTTCTGCTAACTTATGTGTGTGTGACCAAGGACAGGATCCAGTCACTATCTCTGCACAACTTCAAATCTACCTCAGGCTCTGGAGATCCAGAGCATCGAGTATATTGAAGATATATTGCAGTCGAGTCTTCTTCTTTAGGCAGTCTGAATGGATCAGAGGCAGGTCCAGAACTCACCACAGGTCTCCCAGAAGACACAGCAATAATTTCAGATGCAATTTGCCTTCTTGAAGGCAGAGGATGCTGCCATCTCTTAAGTGTATGAACTCAGGCTTTGAAAGGTAGGTGCCTGACTTGGGAGATTTGGGCCAAACTAAGCATGCAATGGGGGCAAAAATTTCATGTGCTCCTCAGTCATGAGAAGGCTTATGTCTGTGCTTGAATCTGTTCCCATTTTCACTTAGCAGTGTGTGATGGCCTTTTAGCAGCGTTCACTTCAGGTTTCTCCCTCAGTATGAGCTAAAACAAGGCTGTGGGCACTCTGGGCTATCAAGGCAATTCCTTCTGAGGCACTCTACTGCTAAACCTGCTTAATAGCTCTCCAGAGGAGTGTGAAGGCTGTTTTTACAGCTGAAAATCGTGCAAGGGTTGAAATGTGGGCCTTTCATCTTAGAAAAGGCTCCCTATGCCAGGTTTTTGTTATGAAGAGCAAGGTCAACCCTTCCAAAGTTTAGTGATACATGGCTGAAAGTTTGCATAGGGCTTTAGGGGGGGAAAAAAAAAAAGATTCTACATTATTACAAAAACAGAGCTCTTACTTTTATATAATGAGCTAGAGTAATTATATTGCAATTTAACAGCTGATTTGGAAAGTCCTTTTCGCTGCTTCTGTAGTCTCAAAGCCCAAAGCCCCAGATTATGGAGAGTTTTTGAAGAAACTAAACAACTTTAGCCACGATGGACAACTTCATGCAGGTGATGAACTGACCAGGATAGTTCCTGTGCTGCAGGAGTACTTGCTTTTCTGTTTTCTGCCTCCTTCAAGCAAATTGCCTGTGTGGAGCTGGGGCAGTGCTGTCAGGGAGTGATCAATATGCTGCCACATACCATCCGCAATTCTGGAATTTGCTTCTCCCACCCACACCATGGTGTTTTCACAATGTGCTTTCTTGTACTGTAGCAGGAACAGCCTCCTCAGGACTTGTTTTTCTTAGTCACATGGATTTGTCAGATCCAACCTTCTTTTTTCTAATCAAATGAGCTTTTCATTGTGTAGTCATCACTGGATAAGTGCAAATGCTCGCAGATGAGTCTTTAAAGGAGGCTTTTAATGTCTGTGATTTGCTTCCCATGATTTCCTTCCTACCTTACTTCCCCACTTAGACTGAGCAGTACCCTGGCACCTGTCCTGGATAAAAATGGCAGTGTGGTCCTTTATCAGTGGTGAGCAACACTTTATGTGAAAGTTTGTGCTGTAAAACTGCACTGGTCAAGGACCGTGCAGGGGTGGATAGATTGGAAAAGCCTGTGGGACAGCACCTGTGGGAAAAATGTGTGTAGGCAGCACGGCTCACTTATTAGATATGGAGACCCGGCAGGTCTGGCCTTGTAAGAGAGAGCCTGAGGTTATGTGGACCAGCAGAGCCACATTCAGTAGCACTACAGCAGTTTATGAATCATGATTTGTTTTTTGTTTGGTTGGTTGGTTTTTTGGTTTTTTTTTTTTTTGTTTGTTTGGTTTTTTTGTTGTTTTTTTTTTTTTTTAGCATACTGCTCTCTGGTGACCACCCTGACTTGCCAATTCTTTTTCTGAGGGTACATTTCCTAGCAGTTAAATATCAAATTATCCAGAATAAAAAACCTGCCAGTAAGGCTTTGGTTTGCTTTGCTGTTGGTAGTTAATGAGCAATGATATGTGACTGCACCATCTTCTGGGGCTTAATCTGCATCATGATAATGGTTAATTATATCACAGAGACCCAACTGAATGGAGACTATTCCCTCTTGAAAAATTGCTCTCTCCTCTGAGGCAGAGGATCTATGTGAGAAAAGAGGCATCTTGTAAGGCAGATTTAATTCTTCAAAATAGCTTGAATTTTGAAAGGACTATAACAGAATATGTCTATGTTAGTGTCATGTAGGGACAGGACCCATGTCCTGAGGGCTGCCAGACTTGTAGGATTGCTGTGGACAGCTTCAGTCTCATGTCAGGGAGTCCTGTGAACAACCATCTTGCTGCTGGTATTGTGACCCTTTGCTGGCAAGGCTGACCTCTCTGGAGTGGGAGCCTGAATTGCAGCACAGCCTGCTTCTTGTGCTGCCTGGGGAAGCTTGTTCAAAGCTGGACGCATTCACTGCTATGCTGTGCTCTGTAGTCTGGGCATGTGTTAAATAGATGGAATAGCTGGAAGAATAGTCAGAAGAGGGAACCCGAGGTAACAAGACAATACTGGTCAGATACACTGTTTTTCACCAGTTTCAGTCAGTTTCCCCCACTTCTTGACTAAAACTCTATTTGGAAAAAACACCCCTTTTAAAATTCTCCTTCTGGTCTTGTGTTTACAAATAAAAATGTATGTGGCCCTCTTGAATCACAATTTCTACATAACTCTATTGAATTGTGTTCTTTCAAAAAAAGTCTTTTCAGAAACATCCTTTTCCACTAATGTTTCCTATCCGACTGCTGCAGGCATTCAAGGAGTAAGTGTGTAAATAATGGAGAGAAATTACAATGCCAAACAATATTGAATTTCTGGAGGCCACTGTTTAAAAAGAGAGAGGTTTTGGCAGCTCATTGAAATCTAAGTGGTATCTTTCTGGTATGCTACTTCCCCCTTGGTTCTCTCTTCACTAATATTTAACAGGCCTTTATTGATTACTGTGGCAAATTTGTACTGCAAGTAGAACCTGAAGGTTACTTTTTTGTGCCATAATCACTGGTTATATATATATGTCTTTCTATCTTACACGTTTCACAAATCAGTGCCTGGAGAAATCATGCCGTGGTGCAGTTGTCTGTAAAGGCAAAATAGCATTAGTAATTTTTTTAATAACAAGTAAATTCTTCACTGAGATATGCAGAAAGTGTCTGTTGATGCTGCATTACCAGCATGTCTGAATCTAGTGATGAACTCAGCTTTACAAGTGTTATAAGTTCCCTCACAGCCTGCAGCCAGATCAGCTGTCTCCACTTCTCTAAAGTGGGAGTACCTCAAGTCTTATCTGTGGTAGGTCTCTCAGATTTAGCTTGGAGCTGGAGATCTCTTCTGGCTTGGGCTTTTCATATTGCCAACTGCAGGGAGCACCATAAGGTCTCCCGTATTTTCTTATTTCCCAGTCCCACGTGGGGCTGTTCCCCTCTGGGCTTTGGATCAATTGTGCATTGGAAAGCTCATTGCCCAGCTGTGCATGCACCTCTATGACTTTTGCTTATTAGCCAAGATTTTTAGTCAAATGAGGAGGGATTTATGAAGCTGCTAAAAATTTGACAATGTGTGTGACTTCCACACAGTTCATTTCTTATCAAGCAACATGTTCCTATATGTAACTATTAATTTGCAATTTTCAACTTATTTCCATCCTCCTTTTTCCTTTCTTCTGCTGTTGCCAAAGCGTCTTGTGTCAATATGAACTTTGGCAGCAAAATCCATTTCCATATTCCATCCTACTTTAAATTTTGTAACCATGTGAAAGCACACCACATCCATGCCATGAAGAGTGGCAGTCTACCACCCTGGTCCTTAGTGTCCAAACTGAATTTGCAAACTAACCCCACAGCACTTGTAAAACCACATCCACGTCATTTTCTGACAGCCATACTGTTGCCTGAGGGGCTGGAGGGCTACAGATGCATTTTCTTTCTCACAAATTTGTACCACTACTTCTCTTGATTTTGACAGAATTTTTTAGACCAGTGCTGGTAACTTTATCAAACAGAAGTAAAATCTCACTGGAATGTGGGGTCAAGTTTTCTGGCAAAATCTGTTTTCCCCTTGCACTCCAGTCTTCCTGTTAGTCATAAATTTCTAGTGCAATCTTCTTGTTAGTCACAAACTTCAAGTCTAATTTGCCATAATTATGTCTGAAACTGATGCCAGCTATAGTTAAATGAATTACCTTACTTTCTGTTTTAGTAAAAAATAGAACACTGACATGCTTCTGAAATTTTCACTCGTAACTGAAGATTTTTGAACACCTAACACCTCATCCATCCTTTTTGACACTCCTTGGTGTGAATTATCTTGATCTTCTCATCCAAGAATATTTGTCTCCAGTTAAAATTGTTTTTCCTGCTTGGTTGCAAATTAACTGGAAGTATTTCATCATCAGTCAGCTAATTCTTGATTTTCCTCAAATTAGCTATTTGGAAACAAAAGTGTGTTCAGTATTGACTGTGACTTTCTCTGATTTCTTACGATTCGGTCATGATTCCTGCTTATGGAGCAATGATAAGTGGTACAGGGGAAAATGACCTGTTCATATCTTTGGTGTACCTGGGAAAACATTAATCTCTGGATTCATTATTCATTATAAACATACAGCTATAATAAGATTAATAACAGTCTGCGTTCAAGTTCAAAAGTTGTCATCTAAGGTTTTAGAAAAATATACTCATATTTCACTGATGGCTGTATGCTATTCAATAACACAGTCTTTGAATTCTCAGATTCATTTTATTATAGACAGACACATGAGAAGTGACTTTTTGTTTTGGCCTGTCTCAGCACACGGGACCCTGCCTGAACCACGTACATCAGTGTTGTTCAACATTAAAACCTCAAGGTTTGAGACCCGCCTGAAGTGTATCTGGAATGGGGGAGCTTTAGAGCACTAGGAATAACCAGTAGTGCTAAAAGCAGGGAATATAGTACCACGAGGTGATGTTTCTCAACTGATATTCTTCAGCTCTTCATTTTGCCTCTCATCTCCCAGTGTCTTTTTTCCCAGACTCTCAGCCTCCCTTATACACAGTCCTCCTGTTTCTTCTACTCCTTCAGTCTATTGCAGTTCTGGGCACTGTAAAGTGGGCTGATGGAGCTCACTTCTGCTGGAAGCACTTGCTGCCCAAGTCCATGTGAGTCACTTAAGCTCCTGGGAAATATTGCACTGCCCAGTAGCCCAGGGTCACAGTGGGCTGCAGTGGGCAACATGGATATTTAACAGGGCATTGCCACAGGGCATTGGAAGCGGGAAGTGTAAAACATGTTGGTGTTCATTCCTCAGCTATAAATAATAATGAATTCCTTAAAAAACTGAGTATATCCTCTCTGTCATTGTTCTTTATTTCCGTTGCAAATAACTTGCAACAATAAAAATGAAGGGATGCCAAATTTGTGTGGCTCTTCAAAGTAAATTCTTTCCTTCAAATGAAGTTCAGATGAAAAACCTGACCCTCCTTCCCAGCATTTGTGCAGGCCAGATGAGTTAATGCCATCCTTCCACATGGAGCTTTCTGTAGGGTAGTGTTTCTCCTTGCTCTTGAATCCAAAAGAAAGGGATAAGAAACTTTATGTCTCCCTCCTGTCTTTCAGAAACTTTCCCTTCTTATCTCCTCTGGATGGAGTCCCTTAAGGCCACATACATAATGATCTGTTCACAGTCATTGGCTGAATATCCTACTCTCCAGAGCAATTCAGTCATTGCTGACTTTTCTTACAGTTCTGTCCTCAGGTTCCTCAGAGTCTTCTTCCTTTCTCACTAACAAGCCTTCGTTATTTCTCCCTTAAGCTTCCCAGTAATCCTTGGTGGATTTGTGCACCTTTTAATTTCCCAGGAGGGATATGAAAGTCTACAAATAAAATGCTTTGCTTGCTCTTATCTGGGAGATTACAGAGGGGAACTAGATAAAAGCAGGGGTTGAATACTCAATGCTTTGCCATTGTCAGCAGCAATACTCTTTTGGTAGAAAAATGGCATTATCCTTATGCAGTAGAGTTTTAAAAACTTTTAAAAGGTATAAAAAAGTGAGGAATGAAATTCTTCGGGCATATTCTCTGCTGCCCTGAAGTTCCCTTTCATTACAGTGGACACAGAGGAAGGAAGTAGAGTGACTGGATTCTCCAACTACCATGAAATATTCAACAAAGAGAAACTGTCCTTATCATATACCTGTTTCCTCAAGACTGTGTGAGTGGGAGGGGGATGAGGAGGACGTAACTGGCCGTCAGCAGAATAATGAGATGAACAGAGACAGCCACAGCCTGCCCAGTGATGCATCTGGTTTGGTCTGCTGCACTGTTCAGATGTTGTGCAGTAGGAGACTAGGATTCACACTGGCATCCCAGTTCCTCTGGCCTTTTTAAAATTGATAATTGTGAACATCATCCACACTAATTATTTTTGAGAAGTTGCAGTGAGCATTGTTATAAGAATGTTGGACTGTGTTCACAATTAAGAAGCAGTGCCTAAAGGATAAAGATGTCTTTTTCTTTTTTCCACAACACTGATTGAACTCTGATAAAACACATTTTCCCTTGTTTCTCTTGATGTACCCTTATGCTATGAAATGAATGAATTACACTGGGGGAAGTAAATGAGATTTCATACTGATAACCATGTGTGTACTTTAGTTTTCCTGTTGTTTTGGTTCACCATATTCCCTGCTCTAAAATGAATATGTACTGTTACACATCTCTGCTCTCTCGCAGTATAAACCGGCCCTTTTTTCCATATGAAATTTTCTAGGCCCATAGAGCTGATCCTCATTCTTCTATTTGGAAAGGTCTTGAGAAATGCACTAAGAAATGTAGATATGGTATGTGAAGTCATGTTAAATGTCTGTTTCATCTTAAGTCTCTATAATTGTACCGATAGCTAGAAAAGTTGGAACTTCATCTCAGAATTTCACTGCCAGCCCTTCTACATACTTTTGTACTATCTCCTATTAAGTGTTATTGATTTCAGGTTGATTTCATAATGGCCATTATGCCAGGGGCTGAACTGGGTGACTGTGGAAACCAGCTCTGTGCTCCTGCTGTTAACAAGAATGTGCTGCTTACAGGCCAGATTGCTTAAATTGCCATGAGGATCTCACACATACTCCTCATGAGCTGTGAGGCAGCCAGACCGTGCTCAGGAATAGACTGAATCTGTGCCTAGTGTCCTCCTGCTGTCACCACATAGCCACGGCTGAGCTTTGCCATTTGTTTCCAGTTGGTGAGGGAAGGAAAAGCCAGACCAGTTTTAAAGATCCAAAGGAAGGAGAGTATTGCCATTTGAGAGACTAGTATATTAGTATAGTGCATAGACTGGAGCTTGGTGGCATTTTTTATTTTATTTCTGCTCCTCTTATGTGGTGAGGGAAGATTCAGATTGAACGTCTGCACATAATATGTGTGCCAAGGAGTCCCATTACCCTGGTCCTGTTTCTAGCCTGACAATAAGTTTCTGTGCTGCTGTAGCAAGGTTCTGTTATTCCTCTGTGCTGGTGTACCGAGCATGACATTTTGTCCTCAAGTGGGACTAATGACTACAGACTTATTGCAAGGCTTCACTCACTTTTGCAAATGGCTTATTTTGCAAACTATTATTTCTCAAGGAAAATAATGACATAAAGTCAAATACTGTTAATAGTCCAAATATATGCTCACCTTATAACCCAATTAATAAGGATATTGTCTTAATTATTCTATACTGCATATTAAGGCATACATGTCTTACTGATAATTTAATCAGGTTTCCCCCCAAACAAGCTTCTGTGAGTCTCCCAAAACAGTCTTCTGTGAGCATAATTAATTGCATAAAAGTTTAAAATTTGCAAAATCAGGCTTTGGGATTAAAATACAGAACTGTAAGTCATGACTCTGTGGACTGCCTTCTTTCCATAAATGTGACTTAAAGGATTTCAAAAGCTTCTGTTCTTGCTTAGTTTGATTGGTGAACCTAATGGCCATTTTGATATTTTGTCTTATGCTTGACTATTTTTAAATTCCTAGATGGTTCTAGGAAAGCAAGTTTCCTTGAAACAATGTGCTTCAGTAATAGTATTTGATCATAGCAAAGTGTCGAAAGCTTGTGGGTCTGAAGCAGAACTGATTTTCTTTTTAGTCCTCTTACAGTAAAATATTACACATAAAAAATGAATCCATGAAATGGCAGTTGTTCCTGTGGGATTGGAATTTTAACTACAGGAAAAATATTACTATAATACCTGCTCAATCATAACACAATTCAGTGGCCCACTTATGATCAGGTTAGCTATCCTCATTCTTCCTAATCTCTTTCAAGGACAATCTTTCATGAAAGTCAGCCCTGCACTGAAAACTGGCAGCTTTCTTGCTCCTGGGAGGAGGAGTCAGGCTCTAACATCCACTGCCTGACAGCTGGCAGGCAGAGGCACAGCATCCCATACAGCACTGTCTACAGAAATACATGTCCACACGCAAATATATATATATATGCATATATAAAAATATATATAAGATGTAAAGAAATGTAAGAAAGCAAACGTTACCCCCGTCTTCAAAAAGGGCAAGAAGGAGGACTTAGGGAACCATTATCCCGTCAGTCTCACCTCAGTCCCTGGAGCAGTGATGGAGCACCTCATTCCAAAGGCCACCTCTATACATATGAATGATAAGAAGGTGATCAGGAATAGTCATCATGGATTCACTAAAGGTAAATCATGCTTGGCCAACCTGATTGCCATCTACAATGTAAAACTACCTGGATGAATGAGGGGAGAGCAGTGGATATTGTCTACCTCTACTTCAACAAGGCTTTTGACAGTGTCTCTCACAATATACTCATGGGCAAACTCTGGAAGTGTGGACTGGATGAGTGGACAGTAATGTGAATGAGAACTGTCTAAATGGCAGATCCCAGAGTGTTGTAATAAGTGGCACAGGGTCTAGTTGGAGGCCTGTCACTAGTACTAGTGGTGTCCCCCAAGATTCTATACTGGACCCAGTGTTGTTTAACTTATTCACCAGTGACAGCAAGTTCACTGATGACACAAAGGTGGGAGGAATGGTCGATAACCCAGAGGGCTGTCTAGCCCTTCAGAAGCACCTTGACAATTTTTGCTTTATTGTTATCCTTTATCATAAAATAATGTTAAAGAAAGAATGCACCTAAGTGTGTCATCAGTAAATGTTTGCTTTTAGAAGAAACTTTTAGAATTGTCACTGTAATTTGAGATGCTGTTTCAGACCTTTCCAAAAGGATTAGCAAAACTTGTTCAGAAAGTGAGATGATTTTAGAAGTCACTATAAAAAGGCATTAGGCAAATGGTGGACCAACAGAAACAGTCCTGAGCAGAGCATTTGTAGAGGCTCGCCATAGCCAGGGGAAGACAATCTTCTTGCTGTCTCTGATTGTCGGTGGAGAGCAGATGAGTCAGAGAGGCTGAAGGTCCTGCTCTGAATCATGCTCTGGAGGAAGTGTTTGTCTGTGGAGGCAATGGAAGCCTGGAGAAGGAGACAAACACCAGCTTGGCGCAAAGAAGGCCCATGGCCCAGGGACAAGCAGAAGTAAGCACCCTCATTGGACATCAACAACTGCACTGGCAGAAAACTTGGTTATGGTGGCTAGGAATTTCCACTGATTAATTTGCTACTCTAGGTTTAAAAAAATATGTTTTAAAAAATTCTGGCAACATACTCAGGTTTGTCAGACCACAGTGTCATTGAAATGTTAAAAGTGAGCTCCAGGAGAATTTCCCGTTTCTTGCTGTGGAAATGCTTCTTGCACCAGAGACAGCTGTGAAATGCTGGAGCTTTGGGAGTGGTGGCATACTTCCCTAAAGAAATAGTTTCACTTATGTAGTGGGTGAAGAGGTTGGGTCAAGGAAATGGGAAGGCTTAAATCTGGTCTGAGTTGTTTCTGGTCATTTATGACCAGGGTCAGTTAGCACTCATCTTAAATACAAACCCAACACTACACTATGTTTGATTTTCAAGAGAACAGTTTCATATACTCCAAAACAATTGCTTGTGAGGTCTCCCACAGAGAAACAACAATATCCCTGTTACCTCATTGCTGGGGATTGCACTTGGAATAATAACCTCAAAATGAGAAACAAAAGCAGCCCAGAGACTGGATATCTTGTCACAGGCTGTGCTTGAGAAGTGGCATTGGTAGAGAAATGCTTCAGTGTTACATGGTAGTGTACACCTTTGTTTTACAAGATCACTAAGAGAGCTGTTCCTTGTCATAGTTTCAAAGACTTTCTGTTGTCTGCATTGTCACAGATTTGCTGCTTACATCAGTAGGTATTGGCATCTGGACTTTATCTCTTCCCCTCTGATGAGATATTTGCTTCTTTTTTTAAAGGCATCTGCCATAGCAGGGATCATGCCTCCCTGAAGGCTGAAGATTGTTCACCCCTAATGAAAAGGCTATGCACTGAGAGCTGCAGAGTTTTTCTGATACCAGATGACTTTATGAGAAGCTGGAGAGATGTGGCAGCTGCCAGGAAAAGACCCAGGCATTTCACAATCATGTTTGCAATACAGGTGTATTTTGCCAACTAAAGAAGCTTGGTGGTGTATTTTCTGCCTTCCTTTTGCCATGTAGAGAGGCTCTGAGGTGTAAGGGAGAGGGGTCACAACCATGTCTCTTTTTATCATTGAGCTAGGATATAACTGGGGAAAGCACACAGTCCCACTCTGGGAAGTGCTTATTGTTCCCACACATTTTACATAGATCGTCCCTAAAAGCCTTCCTCTGAGTTATATTATTTGCTTCCATATTCATGATAAGTTGTACCTAGATTACATTCTAACATGGCTTGTGTTAGAATGTGTGCAAACCTGCTGACGTTCATTCATCAGTCTGGCTGACATGCCTGTGTGTAAGTAAAATAGAGGAGCCTCCATTTTAACTTAAATAAAGCAGTAGCCAAGACTAAGCTAAAGGACATATGGGGAGTGTGTGTGTGTGTGTGTGTGTGTGTGTGTAGTAGGTTAATGTTGTTGCAGAAAACTGTTGTAGATGTGGTTTTAGGAAAGTTATTTGTAGTCTTGTGAGCACTGAGAGCAGTTGCAGCCAAAGCAGTTGGGAACCAAAACTCAGTTCTGCTCATTGAGTCTGGAGAGTTCTCAAAGTTTTCAACATCTGATTCACATTTTGGTAAACCAGCTAGTTTTGGACACATCTCTTCTCACTTGAAATGATGTGTATCAAGTCTTTTCCCCCATTATTGAGAGTACTCTTTCCTCAGAACTAAGTCTTTCATAATTTCCTGGTAGCTCTGGGGGCTGCCAGTGTGGCAGGAAAAGCAATAGTTGGGATTGTTATGATTTTCTTCAGAGAATGTGCCCTCCTTAAGGAAGGAGTACTATATAGGTGGTAGGACATTATCTGCTACTCTATTTGGTGGGTTCATGTAACTCTCACAGTAATACAGGGAGGCTCAGCAAGATCCTCAAAAAACAGATGCTGCAGAAATTGCTAGTGTGTGGAATTAGCATCAGTTGGACTTTGAACCCTGCCTCATACTGCCCTGTGCCTAGCAGATTTTGTAAGTACATGAAGGGGCTTTTGTCCGTGCATAACTGTAGTCATTAACAAAGGGACAGGCAATTACTGTAAGTAACATAATAATCTTAAATTCCAGAGATGATTATGACACTAGAGAAGCAGTGGATTGTCCAGTGTTTGTCTAGAAGAAAACAGACCACTGTGAAATCAGGTAGCAGTGAAACACAAAAAGAAACCTTTATGCAAAAGCAACTGTCATGTTTCATGCAAACCTAGGCACAATGGCCCTCTTACCCATGTATATCGTGGGTGCTGTTGGTTTCAAATATTCCACTGGCTGCACACAGTGGAATTGATGGTTTCCCTTAGGCATATGTGTCTGTTTTCCATCAAAAAAAAAAAACCTCTTCATTTTTAAAAGAAGAAAGCAGAAGCTGTTCTGATTTTTCCTTAGAATTAACACTCTTTCATGAATACTGCTTTATAGCAGTCCAGATAGCAAGCGAGAAGTGGATGTCTCTGTAAAGTGCTTTTGTAAAGTGCTTTTATAAAATGCTTATACCAGCACAGGTCTCTGTTAGGAAGGCAGACTCCCAAGGAGAATTGTAACACAGGAGGATCAGAGCAAAGAATGGTGATGTAAATGTTTCTTGTTTCAATTCAATTTCTCAAGACATGGTAATAATTTGCTTGTTATTTATGAGAGGATGAAATACCCTTCAGTGCTATTTTCATATATGTTTGGTCATCCTTTCTTCTAGTATAGGAGAATATATGTCATCTCTCTCCTTTATTAAGGGGTAACATCTGCTGCAATGTCATCTGGCCCCACTGAGTGGGCTCAAAGCTGGTAGCAGGGAATGACAGTGCTGACAGCAACTGCTGAGCATGAGGGTAAAATGTGAAACTGGCTCAGAATGAAGAAGTTGTGATATGTGTGTGGGTGACACAGGACTCGTGCAAGGGAGCATCTGGACCTGGATTAAAGGAACATCATAATTACTCAGCACAATTTAAACAGACCATTAAAAGCCAGCTCTGAAATAAATGGGAAAATTGCTCTGTGGAAAAATTAAACTTTCATACCACTAGTCTGGTTGGTCTTCAACAATGCTGCTAGATTTGTAAGAGTAGTTTGTCAGCCAGGGTTGTGTTACTTGTGAGCCATGTGAGCTAGTTGGGGTATGGGCAGACAAAGCAACATGGAGCTCTCTAGTTTGCTGTTGGAGAGGCAAGGTTAGTGACTGCAGTGTAGGCATACCCTTGTTTTGATTATAAAAGGTAGGTATGTTCAAAAATGTTCTGCAAAACCTCCAACAACTTTGATATAGAAAATTATTTCCCTTCACTGTATTAGTCAGTGAAAAGCTTGCCTACAGTTTAAACTTCTCTACACCAAATTGTGAGCTTGCACTTCAACTCATGGAGCAAAGTGGGTATTTGCCATCCATAACATGCGGACCAGCAGAACTCATCAGAGGAATTTTAAGGCAAATTAATCTTATGTCAGCTGAATTCTGCTTTTTTTTTTGTAATAGAGAGGGCTGCATCTTAGGATGAATAATAGAATGAATCTCTTGGCTTGTTACCCATCAGAGCAGTAATATTTCATAATCTTTCACCATTTTGTAAGGTGAATGACAGCACCAGATGTACAACATTGGTGACTCAGATCTTAGGCAAGTAATTAATGTTAGCTGAAGATTTTTAAACCTGGTGTTAAGAGATACTCAAAAGACAACAGCACAATGCCTCACAGCAGAGGCTCAAAGAACTGCAATAGCTATTGACAGATAAGCTCTGTTCCAGGGTCCTCTTGAAAATCTCTGTAGCAAATGATGGGCCCCATAGCAAAACTTTTAGGAAATACAATTATATGTTAGACAGACAACACTGTCCAAGACTTAGTCTCAATTGCAAGTATTGGAGCCTTGCAAATAATAGCCAGAGGTCAAACTCATTACTTTTTCTCATAAAGTGTGTAGCAGTGCTATTGATAGACCTGACTGAATAGAACTCACAGTTAGTGCGAACTTGCTTCTTCTTCAATGCAAAAAAACACTGCTTGTCGATCAGTTAAGACTACCATATATTTCCCCCTTAACATTACCCTCTAGCTGCTTCCCTGAACATCATGATATGAATATCAACTTTGTACTGTCAGAGGAGAATTACTGCATTATAGATGCGTAGGTCAAGAGACCAGACAACCCAGAAGTTCTGTGTTTGTGGAGAAGTGGCATCTTTCTCACTGTATAAAACTAACAGCTGGAAAAGTTTGGGTCCAGCTTGAGAAAAGTTGTCTGTAACCTCCTATGTCTGCTGAAAGGTAAGTCCTCAAAGTCAGTAGCATTCCTCATCAAGGCTAGAGGATGATACTGAGCTGATACTTCAGCTGAAACAAGTAATACTGTACATATGAGTTGTGTTGGAAACCTTCCCATTGAAGACACCAGAATTTAGATACCTCTGAAATTAAAACTGGGAATTATATCTTGGGAAATTAAAGTTTCTGTCAACTCCTCTGCTTTTCATGTCTAGAAAAGAGAAGCCAGCTTTGGTATTAGGGAACTGGTTATTTTGAAGGACTTTCAGTTGAATGAAGCCTTTAAAGGACTGGGCTAGTCTGTGTACCCAGACCCAGAGCTGGGTAACAGGCACAGAGTTGTATCCCCAGAGCAGTGTTGAGCCTGAGCAGAGATAAAGGATTGATGTAAGCCCTCAGATGAATCAAAGTGTGCGGAACTTTCTGAATAAAAAAATCAAACCAAACAACAACAACATCAACAACTAAAAAGGAAAAAAAAAAGGATAAAAAAAAAAAAAGAAAGGAAAAACTGGGTCAATGTAAAAAAGCTATCCAGGCTAGAAGAAGGGATAAACGCAGGGAATTAGACAGGCTAGGGAGGCTATGCATGTGTGACCCAGCCATGTAAGACAAACACTGCAGCTGCTATTACTGGAAATGAGCTATCAGTATACCAAATGCCATGAGCAAGGTGAGGAGGAAATGGTCCTGAAAAAATGTACTCAGCAACATTTGGCACAGATTTTTTACTGGCTGCATTTTTTGATGTGCCCATTTGCAGTTTATAAATAAGTGGCTCCCTTGCATTTAGGAGTTCAGCAAGAGTCTAAAGGCTGAAGCTCTGGCACCTGCAGCCTGTCACCACACTGTTAAGCAGGTGTTGAGCAGTGGCGGCATGTGAAGTATGCAACACAAAGGTGAACAGAGATAAAACCTTGGTAAATTGCTCTAGAATGCAGTTAGAGAAAGATCTGTGAGAAACAGCATTATGTGCAAAGGTAGAGTATATATAAAACAATCTCCAATATCCTTAAAACATCCTTTTACTTTACTTCTCTACTGCTTACTTATCAGGTGTTGTCTTGCTTGAAAGATATTTATAGTGCCATTAAATGCATTTAACTGTTGCTCTTATGATCTTATGACCCATAATTGTCTCCTGACAAAAGGTAGTTGCACTGGTTTCATAACAGTAGTTGAAAATAAAGCCAAAGTAGTTTTGTGATTTGGATTTTAGATTTTTGGAGTATTTTTATTGTTTGGGTATTTTTGTTTGTTTGTTTGTTTTTGTTGGGGGTTTTTGTTTGGTTTTTGGGGGTTGGGGGTGTTTTTTTGTTTTCCTTTTTTGGGGGAGGGGCATGGGGAAAGCATGAGGAGTGTATCTAATGAGTTTCTACTGTAAAATATGTAATACTTTCTGGCATCAGTGACTGTTGTACTGCTTTAAGGTCTGTAATGTTGTTGCTAAGCTGTTGTGACCACTGATTGCTACGACTACCTTAAAGTGTTTCTGTCTACAAATAGTATTTATCAGTATGCTCGATGTAATAATGTGTATATAAGAAAAATGCTGGCAAAATCAGGAAAGATTAAGAAATATGGCACCCTTTGAGAACACATTACTGCCTCTGGAAGTTATGCCTTTGGCAGTTATTATACATACTTACAAGGGCTTGTCACCAGGCACTCAGAACATAACCTACCTGGCTTAGCTTAAGAGCAAATATTATTTTCTTCCATAGCAGCTATTGTTCATTAGAATGTCCTTGCTATTACCTATTTGTCATAACTCAGGAGGTATAAAGTAATGCCTCTGAAGCAAATTGTGCAAATTCCATAACTGCTTCTGGAAAACATTCACAGCAATGTTTTTATGTCTTTACATTAAACTTACATTTCCCAGATACTTTCTGGCAGACAAATGGATCATATTTCCTAATACAAACTGTACATACAAATTCTAAATAAACATACAGAGTGCCTTATGCACTTAAGGTGTGAGTTAGCTGGAAGTTAGCTGAAAAGATAGCTTAAGCAAACTGCCCTGCAACTCAACCTTGAATTTGATGATCATCTCTCTTTAGAAGAGCACAGCTCACTCCCTGAGCCTAATCACTCTGAGCCCAGACATGTGGGGAGAAGTGCCCTGATCTGGGAAGACAGGCATTTTGTGCTCACTTAAATATTGTCATGACTCACACTTGAGGCAGGGAAATGTCAACACTCCAAAAGGCCCAGCTGAAAAACAAGGCCATAAACAGAGGAAGAGGCTAGGGTATGGCAACCTAAGTTATTCAGAATAACTTGGCTATAACTGCGCGCTGTAGGTGCATGCTGGCCCTGAGCACACTGGCAGACAGGATCAGCAACCCCCCTGCTCGCTGTCTGCTCTCGCCATACCATGAGACACCCCCAACCTTCCAGTGCAGAGCCCGCCCTGTGACTGATGCTCTGTTCACAGGCATGCAGACGGTGGGGCTCCAGTCCCCGTCTCAGGCTGCAGGTGATACAAGGTGAAATAGAGACAATTTCACATCAGTCAGAGGCTGAACCACTCTCTGGCTGTGAGTATAAAGCTCTGGGATGAGAAGCTGAGCAGATAGTTGATAGCCAAAGTCAATAGGTTGGAAAGCATGGGGACATTTGTGTTGTAGTCAGGAACAACCTGAATAATGTGATCACACAGGTTAAATTTGGTTTCATACTGGTCACTGGGAAAGAAGGAAACTGCAGAAAAGGTTTCGATTTAGCAGGTTCAGCAGAGGAAGAGGGGAACAATGTTAGTGATGGTATGGCACAGCTGAAGTTTGAAGGAGAGACCATGAGAAAGAGTAGCAAAACAACTCAAGAAACTGGGGGCTGTTGAGTTTTGAAAGGTCTCACCATAATTGGAGCTAGTTGGAAACCTTCTGGCAAAGCAGTTTAATCAAAGCACATCTTGCCTCTGAAACCACAGTGTGTTGTTTAAAAAGGTCTTGGATTCAACAACCTTCCACAGGGCAAAGCGCTGAGTCCTCTCAGGTCCTCCAGGAGATACAGGACGGGGAAGGAGCCCTGTCCTTGTTATGTATGATGGGGCTCATTTTGAGGTAAGAAGGTGAGAGTTCAGGCAGCATATATCTTCCCTTCTACCTCTCACATCTTTAAATTCCAGTGTCAGAGGTCTGTCTGACCTTGCAGTGGGCACCATGACGGGCTGGCCTGGTGTCATCTCTAAGTCTGCAGCTCTAAAAGCCAGCTCTTAGCTCCAGCACTGGAGGCATCTGCCAGTCCAACTGGAAAGGTTCAGCTATGCTCACACTCCCATGATCTGTCCTTTGGAAGTTTGCCTCAATGCAGGCACATTGTTTCTTTTGTCGGGGTAGCAAAGAGGTACTTTAATGAGGGATTTTGAAACAACGAACTTTTTATACTTGAAGATTTGAGTTTACCTAGATGCTTTGCAATCCTGCTCATGGCAGCCCTAATTTGTGCTGGTCACTTTTATTTTTCAGATAGTAAGGTACATGCTTCTTTTTAGATCATACTCGTATTTAGCAAGAAGAAAGGTGAGAAGTGATGTTCTTGTCTAATGAGGCTTAGCCTTTTTCCTTTCTATGTTGGAAACAGTTGTCAACAAGGCTGATACTTACCCTTAGGTAGTAAAAGACCTTATAAGAGCACTTTCATGGCCTTTAGCTGGTAAAGATTTTGTTGACACCAACACTCCTTTGCTGGAGCAGACCCTCCAAGCCTTATGAAGGAACTCCTTCACCCACCATGATTGTGGACTAGGAAAACATGTCCAAAGTCAACAGGAGCTTTTCTATTGTCCTTTGTGGCCTCTGCAAGAGGTCCAAAGGTGGGTTTGCTTATGTTTCGTCTTGCTCTGCAGCCCCAAGAATACCAACAGCATCTACTGAAGTAAGCATGAGACACCTGTATCCTGCATAAGCACCCTGGATATTGTGTGGAAAGGAGAGCTTGTTGATAGTGTTATAGGAACATCCAAATTATAGGAACATCCACAGAAAAAACATTCCTGAAAAAGCTCTACCCCTGTTGCCTCCTTCCTCACTCTCTCATTTCTGTGTTCTGAATATATCCAGTGGTACCAATCAAATGCTTACAGATTATTAATTAATGAAGAAGCCTGTGAGGATTTATGCTGCAAGGTTCCCTCGACGCTAAGATGGCTGTTCTGGACACTCTGGCTCCTTTGAGATTTTCTTTCAAAAGTTGCCTTTTATGTATGTGCTGAGACGGGTTTAGCATTTGCTATGTAGTTCAAAATAGCAGTGATAAACAAATGAAAATATTTTAAGAAGCAGATAACTGTAGAATAGTCATTTGCTGGAGCAAGGAAAAGCCAGGAGGAAATCTGGTGTTGGAAGAGAGCCACCCTCACGTGTCATGGGTGAGCTTTCCACGGGCTGCAGCCAAGTTCTCCTGCCTCACGTGTATGACCACAGGAGCAACCAGCTTCCATGTGACTGGGGAGGAATGGTGAGCACGGCTTTCAGTGTGCCTTAATGCATGCCTGCAAAGTAAATTTCTATAGCTGCTGTACAGTCAAGTGGATTTCTTTCATGAAATGCTTGTAAAATGTCATTTGTCAGCATTGGTATTGAAAACCAGCTCATGTTCTTTGTCTTATTTTACATAACTGAGAATTTTCAAGCAGGTGAGTTTTTGCAGGGTACAGTTTGTGAGTTTTTTAATGGTCGTTTCTTAACCAGGTCTTGAGTGTCTTTATCTCTTAAGAGGTCCAGAGTCCTGGGAAGTCCAGGCTGCTTTGGAAGCTTGTAATTTCCATATTTTCATCAAAAGAATGTAGGAAAAAGGCTGAAATCCCTCAGACAGAAAGAATTCTATGTGTACACATTTGTCTGACTGTTCCTTGTCACCAGCTGCCTTTATCTTCAACTGCAGTCCTCTGAGAAATGCTGGAGTTACCAAGAGGAAGGAGCTCATTCTTCTGTGCAGCCTAGACATGTAAGGGTTTGAATTTCACTTCAAGGTCAAGTCTTCAGAAGCAAATTTTCTAGCAATTTAAACTTTATTAAAAAGAACCAAAAACCCCAACATACCAGAAGAAATGCCAAAGGGATTTAAAATTGAATTTATAAATACATTTACAGTCATGATCAGAAATTTCTTTTATGGCTGTCGATGTGGGATTTAATGTCACATTTGGCAATACAAAGCTATTATCCTAGAATAACTACTTTATGAACTCCTATAATGAAAACTTTTCGAAGGGTCTGACAGAGGACATCCTGTAGCCAGACATCAGCTGGTGGTGCCTGACAGCTGATAGGACTTGAGGTGGGTGGGGTGACAGATTCACAGTCCAGGGTGGGTGAGCTCTCCATTCAAGTGGGACAGGAGCAGGTCAGGACTATTACACCCACCTCAGGGCTTCTCCAAATCAAGACAAAGCTGTTGCTTCCACAAAGAGGAAGGGATGGAACATAGCTGAAGATGTAGAAGGGGGTTTTTAGTTAGGGGATGAGAGAGGACATCCCTGAAGAACAGGACATAGCATGTGTTGTTGCAGAGCAATGGGATAGGAGAGGGAGAATGTTGGTCCTGACCCTCTTTACCGATCAATAGAAGAAAAGCCTGATTTTCTTTGGCCCTGGTATAAGGGAACTAGAATATAATTTCTTGCCTTGACATGATAGTGAATGGGACAACTACTTAGGGCTATGCATAGTTCTGAAGCTCACCCATGCTACTATTCTAGCATTTTGCATGATTAGCAAATGCCACACTTATGTGTGGCAAGGGAGATTCTTTTTCAAGTCCTTTACATTCTTCTGTCTCTGGAGGCTTTCAATGTAACAAATAAACAAACGAACAAACTTCTTAGTGTGCAAGTGCATTCTGGACTGTGGCTGCTGGCTGTTAGAAACAGGACTGAAACCACTGCCCTGCTTTGCACATGATACTAAAACACTAGCTAGAAGAGATTAGTCATTACTATCTTGAGGCTGGTGTTTAATTAGTGACCTAGCAGCAAAAAGTTCCTGCCTGATCATTCCAACAGCTCTGAGAGCTGTCCTAGAAACTTATCCCATGCAGGCACACTTTGCTGTGTGAGATCTATTGGCATGCAGACAGTGTGCACAGACTGGGGAAAATGATGTGGTGTTAAGAATGCTTTGGCTGTATTAACTCTGACTATGTCCTTGGTGCTCTGAGATTTGGGGTTTAAATGCAATATTGTTTGAAAGTGCTTTGTAGCTTTCAATATTTTATTCCAGTGAGAGGAAAGGCATAGGATGCTGAAAACCTGTGGCTGTGCTTTGAAATAAGATTGTCAAAAATGTATTTTGCCTGTTTGTTTTGAAGACATAATTCAAGGAAATTTGAATTTTATTCTTGCATTCTGAAGATCATCAGAAAAAGCTTTATATATGCACTGAATGATCTATTGCCAAATAAAATCAGCATGTTGCTGAATACCAAGACTTTGGTCATATTTTCATATCGATTAACCTGGCGAACATCACAAATACACTGAAGAGCGCAGTTCATTCCAGTTGCTGGGTTTATTTGACCCTGACAAGGAGTGAGTTTTTTACCTTTACATCTTAAAGGAATGTTCTGTTTTCCTGCTAAAAATTTCAACTGTACTCCTCCCTACTGCCCAGAAGTAGATGATTTGGGAAACTACAATTCAGGATATCAAACTGCTTTATCTTGTGGTCTTTGCTGTAGGACTGACTCATCATCACAGCAACAAATCTGGCACTATTTTATTTGACACAGAGTTAGGTATCTTGCTTCACAGACAGAGATAAAGTCTTCTGAATAACACTCTCCAATGAGAAAATATCCTTAGATTGAAAGTATGGTCATTCGTTTTTACATGAACAAGGTGAAACCTTTATGCAATAAAAGGAGAAATATTATTGATTAGTGGCTGCTCCTCAGTTTGCGTCTATATATATTAATTTTTACCACATCCAAATTGGAAAATAGATTTTGGACAGAAAATTCTTCTGCTTTAGGAAGATTCTATTTATATGCTTCTAAATGACAAAGCTGTCTTCGATCAATATAGCTTATAGTTAGCATTGCATGCTCTGATTCTAAAATCCAGGACATTTTTGGTCCAATTAAATATCTTTTGATAACTAAGATGATTATTACGGCTTCCAGTTCTTAAGAAACCTCAAGAGAACTGCTTGCCTTGAGCTCTCAGTTGTGTCTTCATTCCTTCTGAATAAGGAATTGTGTGAATCTGACTGGAAAAGACATTTTCCACTTGTTTTGTCAATTCCATTAGGAGTATTATCCCCCTAGAGGGTATCTTTGCTCAAATTAACCAAAGATTTATGAATCTCCAAAGGGATAACTTGAGACTGTATCATGGTTCAGTGGATTTTGATTTTGATTGAGAAAATTTACTCCTCTAAATTTCATACTTGACTTTCTTTTACCAAAATACAGACGAACCAAAAGGTTTGACATCCTTTTGCAAAAGGCTTGCCCCTGTCCCCTCCTCTGCCAACTTCCTGAGGGAATGTAATGAAAATTAAAAACAATTCAAATGGATTTGGATTATTTTATTTCAAAATCTGGATTAAAAGGGCCAGTGATGTTCTCTAATGTCTGGTATAAAGCCAGCTAACAACCTGCTGGTATCAAGCATGAGTCTTTAACGAGTAAATCAGGTTCTCATCTGGCGTAAATCAGTACTACCCTATTGAAGGAAACAAGCTCAGCAGAGCTCTGTTTCTTGCACTAAAGAATCTATCCTACTTCTTCTCAGCATATTTAAAGAGGGCTGAGGAGCGATCAAGTAACCTCCAGGCCTAGGAGTCTTTGAATGATTCAACCTTCTCCTGTCATCTGTGTCCTTTGGCCAGCTCCTCAGTCCTCTCTTATTTTAATTTCTGTTTCCTTTTAAGAGCATGCTATTATTGCTGTCTTTCTGTCCCTGCTGCTTTTCCATTCTTTGGGGAAATTCTTGAGGACACAGTATTTTCATTAACTTTTCTTCATACAATGAGCTACTTGAGAAGGTTTTGTTTATCAATTATTTGGTATTTATTTACCTAATATGATTTTGATCACAAGGAATTTATTTAGCATTTGATGAGAGTTCTGCAGCTAATTACTATCACATGTTATAATTCATTCTCAAGCAAATGAGCCTTTCAAATACAGCAATGCAGAAATAACAAACAGGACCCTGTTGTGACTACTTTGTTAGGAAAAGAAGGAATTCAAAGACTTAAGAAATGGAAAATACTTTCCAGCCAATTAAAATGATACAAAAGCCTCTGACTCTCCTCGCATCAGGCTGTTAGGATGAGATGCTCTGCAGGATGACTGTTTCAGAAACAAGAAGCAAGGAGTGGTAAAACATTGGCATTTTGCTTGCCCTGTACACTGTTGCCAGATCTCAGTCTAGAAAAACCTCCCTGAAAATTTTAAGGCTGATATTTGTGATTAACTGGATGGAACTGATGACTAGGATTATTATTACTATTATTAATAAGGCATTTTACACACAGTTACAAAATTACTAAATTAGAAACATGATGGCACACACACGATATCCAAAGAAAGGAGAAAATCAAACACTTGCTGCTTCAGCTCATCTCTGGGCTCTGCTGACCCCAGTCTCACTCCCAAGAACATCTGCTCTTTCTGACAACTTGTTTCATCAGTCAGTTTTCTAGGGGAAGGGCTATGACTTTTAAACTCCTTCAGAGAAGTGCATATTCAAGAATGAATGACAGTATGCCCACCAGGAAAGAATGTTAGCAGTAATTATAGTCAGTGAATTAAAAAACACAGGACAAAAGTACTGGGGAAAGCTCAGCAAAGTAGTTTGTTGGGATAGATGGCTGGGAAGAAGGGGACATAAGAGTGAAAGCAAAGGGGACATGAGGAGGACCAGGAAGATGAGCAAAACCAAATATGTAATGAAAGAAGCCAGATAAAGGACCTAGAGAGATTGAGGGAAGAAAACTGTCAAGGTCTTCTACATCTATAGGATTTTACTATCAATATGTGAAACACGTATAAGGTTTGCATCTGAAGATCCCAGATAAATAGGAGTTGGCAACAGATTACAGAAAAAATAATCACAATTTTGATATGTTTCTGCTTATCATAGGACCACTGGGCAATATCAGCATGTGGTGAGTTGTGGGATTTATTTTCAGAGATTTATGAAAAAAACTCAAGTGTGTATTGGCATCTGGCAAACTTGGATGTAACTTGCCTTTTGAACTGTTATGACAGTGTTGTTGGAAGCTGTGAGAAATTTTTGGCAATAATGTGGAAATGAGCACACCAAAAATGAACAGGAAATGCGCAACAAGAGCAAAGATTTAAATGTTCTTGTATTTTCCTGTTATGCTCTTGCAGTTACAGTTGCTTGGTTCTTTCAAGAAGGAAAAGAAGGAAAACAGTGGCAAACTGTGAGTTGCTGGATGCAAGTACCAGGTATATGTTTCCTAAAAGACATACACATTGACCTTGATTCCTCTTAGCCATATCTGGGCAAATAATCAAGGTTGCCCACTCACCAGTAGCTCCAGCCACTGTGAAGGGATAGCAACACCTCCAGAGTCTAATTAAGATCTTAACTGAGGGATGAACTAGATAAAAGTTATTAATATTCTTTAATTATAATTCTAAGTGGAATGGGGATTTTGTAAACTAATGAACTGTTTCTGTTCATGATGGCATTCATTTCTGCTTTTCCTAAGGAAGAATTTATGAAAGTTTGTAGTGCAGGAAAACTCACTGAAGGTTTAAGGTTTCTTAAAAACTGTTCCCATTTACTTCTAATCCACAGAAATAAAACTGAAAAATGACAGGTTTGGGGTGCCTCTACAGTTTCAGGCTTGGAATGACTATGACCCTGCACACCTGGGTAAGTACCTTGAATTTCCTGATGATTATTTTCACAGAAGATAGGCCTTGCTGTGTATGCAATCCTCTCTGCTGCAAGAGCAACAACAACATCCACTGTTGCACATAGTACCCCATGATGAACTTTGTTCTACTTGAAGACATTATAACTAGATCTCTGATAACTGTGTAAGTCACATCCCATGTTAGGAAACCACCACACAAGCTACTTCATAGCACAAACCTGTCTGACAGATGCAACTTAATGCCAGAGAGGTTGGGGGCTCTTCATCCATGGGAATTTTGAAAGCGTAGATTGGGAAGACCTTGGGCAAACTGGCTCTTGTTTTGAGTGAAAGGTGGGACTAGATGACCTCTACAGGTCCCCTCCAATCCAATTTTTTCTATGATTTTTAGTAAAAATTTTTTTTGCTGAATAGTGTCAGTAACTTCCATGCTTATTTCTGATTTTGAAACAAACCTGCAGAGAAATAACTAAAGCTTTTAATTAAAACTGATAAATTGTAATCTAGTCAAAATTCCCTGAGATAAAATTTTGCTGATTAAAAAAAAAAGTATCTGTGATTAATGCCAAAGCAAAACAGAAAAAGAAATAAATAAATTTTTTGTAGTTTGATTCAACACAGAATGTTTCAAACTAAAACCAAATGCATTTTTTCTTACTTTATTTAGAAGGAAGTAAGAATAAATATTGCAGAATTTTAATTATTTTGAAAAATTCTTCTCCATCAAAAAATATTCTGCTTGTTTTTTTGAGCACTGCTCTTGCAGAACATTTCCTGTAAATGCCTCTAGAGATAAAATTTCACGAACTAGTCCAATTCCCAGAACCAGAAACCTGATGTAGGCTCTGGATAAGGCACCAGGTTGTTGTTAATCATCAGAGCTTGTCCCAACACGGTCCTGAACCTCTCCATACCAGAAACAAACAAGTGGTTTTTCTTGGAAAATAAACCAGAAGAGTGCTGTGGGTGGTAATAGGCCATGTGGTATACTTTTCATTGTTTGCAACATCCACCTGAAAAGAGAGAGGACTCTGAAGATCCTTCCCCTCTTCACTCTGTGTGTGTGATAAAGCAGCACATTTTGAGAGCAGCTATCAAAGTGTCCATAATTCACCATATTGATACACCACCAGGCAACTTGGTAGATGTTACATGAACACATCTCAAGGAGGATGACATGGATCTGTTTGCTGTCTTCGTGACCTCAACACTTCACTCAGGTAGAAATTCTCAGTGTTCAAGACTGATTCTTTCAATCTGCCCCTGCTATATTATCACACTGCAGCCAGCAGTCACTAGATGACTTCTACGAGCCAGCACAGAATCACAGAATCTTTTAGGTTGGAAATGACCCTTAAGATCATTGAGTTCAACGTTAACCCAGTACCTCTAAACCGTGCCCAAGCACCACATCTGCATGTCTTTTAAATACTTCCAGGGATAGTGAATCCACCACTTCTCTGGGCAGCTTGTTTCAGTGCTTGACAGACAACTGTTTTGGTGAATGTTTTTTTCCTAATTTCCAATCTAAACCTCCTCTGGAACGACTTGAGGCCATTTACTCTTATCCTTTCACTTTTTACTTGGGAAAAAAACCAGACCCCTACCTTGCCACAACTCCCTTTCAGGTAGTTGTAGAGAGTGATAAGGTCTCCTCTGAGCTTCCTTTTCTTTCTTGCATTACTATGGTTATATTTCTGTAAATTCTATGCCATAGAAACTGCTGAGCTTGTCTTATTCACGTAAACCTCTGATGTTTCTTCGGGTTTTTTTGGCTTTCAAATCTTCATTACAAAAGTTTGAATGCATAGAAATATTGAATTTATTTATATGTCAGTAGGGACTCTGTTGAGGTATGTAGGTAACATTTGTTAACACTTAGCACACATAGTATTTCTGATAGCTGAGTCATGAGCAGAGGTGTCTTTTGGTAATAATAGTTGATATTACTAGTCACTAAAGTAACTGCAGGAAATTAGCTGCTGCCATAGAAATAGATTGCCAAAGCAGTTATAAATTTCAGGTTGCAAGTTTTGTGCTGAGTCATTTTTATTTGATTGTACAAAACTGTCAACCTGTTGTCTTGCCAACATATCTGTGAGTGAAGCCCTGTAATTGTTGACAGATTCCCATTTCACTGCTCAGCTCTGACCTACATAAGTCAATCAAATCAAAAAAGGCTTAACACACAGCTGGTGCCAGGGAAAATAGCTGATGTTCACTATTGGGAATGTCCTCTCTCTTGATTTGGGGTTGCTGAACTTATGTCTGTTAACCCCAGCATGAACTAAAGGCACCGAATAATTGGTACTCTCCTTTCTGAACTGCTCCTCTAACAGCTAGGTTCACTGTCATAGTGTATAATTTTTTTAAAAAGAAAAGCTGTAATATCAAACGAAAACTGAAGAAATCATCCCCAGAGCTTTTTGATAGTAAATGAAAAGGTCTCTGCAGCTCTCTGCCACAAGAAGACACTTTGATCTGATTTGTTCCCCAGAGAGTGGTACAGCATAACCAGTATCTCATTACACTGTCTATGTAACACCTTGAACAGTTTGTTAATAACTTTTTTCCCTTCCCCTATAAATAAGTGTCTGAACAAAACAATGGAAATGGTAATTTGGAGAAGCTTGGGACAGTAAGATCAGACAGACTTATTGCTTTGAAGCACAACTATATGAATTATGACCTCACCTAGATAAGTTTTATGGCAACAAGGTCATTAGCAAGTTTATTATCTATAGGTTTTCCAGCTTTATGTGTGAGGCTACTGGGAAATATGTATAAAATATTTTCAAAAGATGCTCACTGTTTTCTTCCTGCCAGTTTCTCAACTTCTCATGAAGTGTGAGTCAGTCTTTTCCCTTTTGAAGGAAAAGACTACTGCATGGGATGCTAATCCACCTTGCACTTGTTACTGATGTCAGAAATTACAGAGTTTGCATGCCTTAATGACTGGCCTTCATTTATTTTGCTAACATTATCCCAGTCACCTCTGCCTAAAATAAAAATTTCTCAAGAATGCCACCGAGTATGGCAATACCTTTGAGTGACCCAGACTGAGTTCATGACAGAGGATTCCCAAATCAGGTCTGCTCAACTTCTTGATAAGTAACTTTGAAAATCTGTCCACATCAACAGCTGTCTTGCATTGCACAGTAATGCTCTTATGCCCTTCAGAGGGCCAGGATGAAAGGTCTCTCTCTCCTCAGTCTTTATGTTTCATTTTCTTTTGTTCACTTTCTTCACTGTTTTGGGCCCACTGTAGCCTGGGATGAGGGAGTTCAGAGCAGGGCAGATATGAGCCTTTTGCAGAAACACCTGGATTTTAAAATCTGCTCCCTTGAAGAAAGACATTCAATGGCCGTTGCCTTCTTAGTGACTGATGATTCATACCAAATGCTAGCCCACGACACCATATTGTTGTCACTAGTAAATCTGGACTGCAGTTCCGTGGCAGAAAAATAATGTCTTGAAAACCATCATCAGATTGAAGAAGAGCTTAATCTGTTTTGGAGAGCTTCCTCCAAAGTTAGGCAAGACACATGTGATCAGCACAGTGGGAGTGGCTGATGGTGGTAGATCCTTTTTCACCTCCTGCATTCTTCCAAAATTGTCACCCTGCCAAATTAGATAGCATCTTTCACTCCTTTTGTGCACCAGAGATGCAAATGACTCCCTGAGGTGTGCAGGAATTATTTAATTTTCCTCCAAAATAAGGCTTTCTTTTTGTTTTTTTAAGATCATCTTCTGCTGACAAGGCACATCTCACAGCCTGGGAAATGGAAACCTCTTGATTCACGGAATTGGCTCAAGAAAAGCGGTGACTCCCCATCCTGCCAGTGCTGCTCAAGACAGGGGCTACTTGAAAGGAACTTTACAGAACATGTCTGCTCAGGAACGGGCCTCTGGATTCTCTTTTCTTCATGTTGTTTTTTCGCAGTATGATTAATTGGCTTTGTGAGTCTGACCACTGAGAGTGATGATTTATTTCACATGAACCAGTGAACTCTGTTCTTCTGCAAACAGCTTTGATTGCTGCTGACCTTAAGCTGAGTGAGTGAAGGAGAACAAAATATTCTGGTTTACCTTCTCACCCCAGGACCCCTGCATTCCTCTCTTCTTTGTGTAATGTGAAACTAGGCATAGGAGTAAGTACTTTTACAAACAATATTATTTGCTCATCAAATGTCAGTGAAAACAGGCCTGCTAAAAGTGTAAATGTATATGTTTAATATATAAAGCATATTTGATAATATGTAGTGAAAATGTTATATGAATGTTATTTCAGTATGCAAGCTCAAGAAGTTTTAAATGGTTCCTTTCACTGGACTGTCCTATACTCTCTCTTAACTGTCCAGAAAAGTTTGTCTTCAGGGGGTTTACAGTATTTCGGGGAGACTCTCTCGATCTTGGAGAAATATCTTGGGTTTTATTAGCATCAGAGCAGGATCTAGTGACAAATTAACCAGAGCTGTGAGTGACCTACCCATATGAAGGAACACTTTTTACTTACCTGAGCCATGTAACCTATTATAGTGCATGGTGTAGGAACATGGCAGAAAAATTCTGCATATGCAGGATAGAAATCATCATGAGAAATGGGAGAAATGTCTTTCACAAGTCTCTGGCTGCCTTGCCTTCTATCCACTAACTCATCTCCCTTCTAGAGTACTGTCATTAAAGACTATAATATACTTGAAAGGAAGGCAAAGGAAGCTCAAACTGCAAGAGAATCATGACCCTGCTGCCTTCCAATGCGCCATGCCTTCTCTCTCTGAAGGGCATCAACTCTTGACCTGCGGACAGATGTTGATCAGCAAGCTAAAAATAATTTGCTTCTGCTGGCTACTCAGCATCTGGCATCAATGAAGGGTAGCTGAAATGCTTTTGTTAATATCTCTTCCACATGCTTCCTGAGTATTTTTCTAAAGCAGCTTAGTTGTATGCAATGAGCTCTCAATTCCTAATGCCAGTGACTGAAAGTGCATGCCAGCAGATAATTGCAGAGCAATGTTACGTTGTCCAGTCATATCTGTGCCCACTCCCTCTAAATCCTTGAGAATGACCGATGCAAAATGTTCACAGAGGGGCATAGCGTGATGCATAATGCAGGTCATTATAGTAGAGTACCAAATAGTCTGAAAACAGAAGACTTCATGACTCAAAGGTAAAATGAAGAAAAAAAATAGTGATTTATATGTGTGTGTACATATATATATATGCATAAAACTAAAATCTATAGAATTATATAGTAATCAAATAAATGTCAGTTTATGTAACAGCAAAAAATTATTAGGGGAACAATAGAAAAGAGAAAAATAAAACAAGTTCCAGGAAAAAAAGGCTAAAGAGCATAAATACCCAAGCAATAAAGTAAGTTTTGGAAATTAGGTGGCACATTACTAGCTGGAGATTTGTAAGAGGGAAAAAAAAAAATGAAAAACATTAAATATAGCTCTGTGTGCCAGTAAAGAAGTAGAAGAATTCATGTCTACCTGATGAAGAATCTTACAGACCTTTACTATTTAAAAAGAATGACAGTTGACTATAGCAAATCCTTTAAAACCACTAGGCAAGCTTACTTGTAATAATCTAGCATAGGGAAGATTGCTGAAGAAATGACTGGTGTACATCAGTGTGATCAGTGACTGTTGAGATGCCTTGTCAGTACTGTTGTGTTCTGATTTACATATTAGTTCTGTTTTCTATCAAAGCAATGTTATAGGTCAGAATCAAGGTAAATGAGAAATCCTACAGCTGCTTGCAAATGAGGAACCCTCATAGATCTTATTTTATCTCTAAGTGAAATATTGTCAAGATAGTCTCAAGACTGAAACTAATGCTTGTTTTTAACAACAATCTAAGTTCGTTACTGAGAAACTGTAGAGATAACACAGTGATCAGCAGACTGTTAAAAGGAGGGATCACAGTATTTTAATAAGCAAGGCCATTTAGTCATTTTCAAATGATAGTTTATAATTCAGAATCAAAAAAAGTCAGACACGGCTGCAGAACATGGGCTTTGTCCGTGGAGAGGTGCCTCTGCAGATATTTCAGCAAGAGCCCTCTGCAGAGAGTGGCAACTAAGGCAGTGCTGGGCTGTACAAAATAGCAGGACCAGGGGGAGAGCTTCTCCCTTGATGACAGTATTGCTGGGCTGTTTTGGAAAAGGAAGAATGAAAAACTGGAGACTGCAGAATAGATGCAGGCAAGTGATTTGAAGGCTGAAGAATATGCCTTGCAGACACAAATAGAAGTGTCTTGGGATGGTTTGATTGAAGTCCAGGGATGCACCAGGCAAAGCATTACCAGCTAGTCAAGTGAGAAGATTGTCCTGCCCTGTTCTGCATTGGGGCGGCCTCACCTTGAATATTGTGTGCAGTTTTGGGCACCACAATATAAGAAAGATACAAAGCTATTAGAGACCACTCAAAGGACAGCAACAAAGATGGTGAAGGGCCTTGAGGGAAAGGTGTATGAGGAGCGACTGAGGTCACCTGGTCTGTTCAGCCTGGAGAAGAGGAGACTGAGGGGACACCTTACTGCAGTTACAACTTCCTTGTGAGGGGAGGAGGGGCAGGCACTGATCTCTGGTCTGTGGTGACCAGTGACAAGACCCGAGAGAATGGCCTGAAATTGTGTCATTGTAGGTTTAGGCTGGATGTTAGAAAAAGGTTCTTCATCCAGAAGGTGGTTGGGCACAGGCTCCCCCGGGAAGTCATCACAGCACCAAGCCTGACAGAGTTCAAGAAGCATTTAGATGACACTCTCAGGCACCTGTTGTGACTCTTGGGGATGGTTCTGTGCATGGCTAAGGGTTGGACTCAATGATCCTTGTGGATCTCTTCCTATCTCAACATACTCTGTGGTTCTGTGATTCTGTGATTCGGTGAAGTGTGTCTTCATAAGAAGCATATGCCAGCTATAAAAAGGCACTGGGGAGGAAGGCAGCACAGTGAATGCTAGCAGGTGAATTTGTACAAATTTCAAAGAGGAACAACTCATTACTGAAGTACAAAACCTTCAGGACAAGCTAAGAAGTGGATTTTCTGTCTTTCAGTTGGCAGGTTCATGAGTTTAGCAGGGGGCAATTGGATGAAACTTAATCACATGTGAGGTACTAGAGGGAACAACAAATAACCTAGTGGTCCCCTTAGGCCCTAAACTTTGTGAATAGAGTATGTGGATTTTTCTCACCAGCTGACAGCAGTGGAAGAGGGATGATCATATTTAATCATGTGTTTTGAGAAGTCTTAATTCATTTTTTCTTATCACCTGAAATATTAATTTGGTCAGTAATGGAAAATGGAGTCCTGGGAGATATGTGCTGTTCCTGCTTCCAAGTGGTGCTTGCCTGCCTCTTCCAATATACATCAGTCCTGGGACTTGGTTTTGGGGTTGTTCCATGGTAAATGTACCCTGCTGTATCATGCTTGTTTAGAAAAATGTAGCAAAGGTCGCATGCTTTGGAAGTGTTTCTTGATGCATATACTTATAAGGACAGCTGAAGAATCAGATTAATGATGTTAAACATGGACCTGAGCCCGAAATATTCTGCATCTGCTTCCATTGTCATAGCATTTAACCTATGCAAGGCTCGCATGACTTGTTTTTACACATTTCTGTATATATACAGTACATACACACATATGTGCAAGTAAAGGTAACCATACTCCAGCCAAAGAGGACAAAATAATAAGAATCAAGTATCTATAAAACTGTAGAAAATAAAATTCATGGCAGTGGGTTTTTGTAGATCATTTCTACATGTATGTGGAACTTACCTGCAGTGCTGTTGCAACCACTAAGGTGGGGTTTCCCTACATTGTTTGGGGTGTGTCTGTGTAAACAGATATGAAATGGTCATCTGAAAGCTTGACAGCAGCAGCATAAAAACATGTTTTTCAAAAATGTCAGGAATGTTTCTTGGTCTGATATTCTGGTACATTCCATGCTACTGATTCAAAGAAATGCAAACAAACAAGAATCCCCATCATAAAATTACTTACCTAGGTAAAGCTCAAGGGCTTCTAAGATGCTTATATGCTAAGACAATGGAATTCATAAAGGGCTTTTTGAAGATAAATATCAAAACAGTAAAACAAATGTACATATGTATGTCTGTTACATCTTCTAAGGTGTAACTTTATATACTGTATGTGGGCATTTCGCTATGGTATCACATGGCAGAACTACAGCTTCTCTGTGAACTTTTTCCTTTTTCTTTTTTCCATTTGCCTTTCTATACTAGAGATGTCAAGTCCTCTTTTTTCTTTATTGTCCTTGGTAGTTTTTGCAGAAAATTTTCCAGATATCATTTGTATCCAGAACTTGTGGTGTACTTTTCTTATTTTTCTCAGTGACTGACAAAAAAGGATGAAGAGTTAGGTCTCCACTCAGTGAAGCCACATGTGTTTGTCATAAAGTACATCTAAGTCAGGGGCTTAGGTAGGGTAGGAATGCAAGGTATGTCTGCAAGCACTCCATAGCACAACAAACAGATATAAAGACAGCTTTTGTCTATGTGAATTATTAACACCACTGTGAGGATGACAGCATATGTTGCATATATCTCTTGGGGAGTACATAGGGTCTGAAACCAGTTTTGCCATAATTGTGTAATGCAATCCAAGTCTGTGATTTTTAATGGGTTTTACTAAAAGTTTTGGTGTTTTTGCAGTGTCAGTTTGAGGCTGTGAAAAATTCACTCCCAAGACCTTCACAAATCTGTATGGTCTTTCCAAGCAGTAAGAGGAAAACAGAATCCATATCTATGTTTGAGATGGTTTACAAATGAGCAGCCTACAGCCTTTCTGTTTGATGCTGCCTACAGTGTTGTGGTGATAGAGTGCTTGTATCTGGACACCAAAGATCCCCAGACATAATAGACAAATAACGTACATTGTCTTCTGGTAGTTCTAGGCATCTAGGTTTATGTTTAAGGGCATGGTCCATACACAATAGGCCATTGTTTGCAAAAATACTCAGGCACTGGTCTCCTCAGTGTTGTAATGCTTAATTGACTAATTCCTCTATTTGGTTTTAAAAATTTGCTTGCAATTCTATGGCTGGGACTTCAGAGGAATGGGGCTGTTTATCCAATACTTCTGCTTTTTTATCCAATACATTTCCAATGGAAAATGCAAAAACCTTTCAGAGCTGCAAGGACTGAAACCTTAATTTCATTTTTCCCAGATGAGTCTGGAAGAATACCAGTTCCAGCTTCTTTCTTTCCCATTTCTGCCTCAATGAATCTTGATCTTTTTGTCTCATTGTTGCAGAGTGTCTGTGGAGAGTTGGAAACGTTTTCCTCTGTGTGCCAGCAGATGTGAGTTTCTAATCTGTTATGCACAGAAAAAGGATCTAACCTTTCAAAAGTGAACCAAATAATGCAGAACTGAGCAGACTCACATCTCTAGAGGCAACTCTAGATAGTTAGATAACTCTGTCTCTCAAAACTCCAGGCTTTCTTAATTTACCCAGCATAATAAATGGGTAAAATGGTACCTAGTGGTGGAATAATGAATTCACTATGGCTCTCCAAAGTTTCAGGTGAATGCTGTGAAAACTAGACTATTTTCTCTTAATTTGAGACAGATTTATAATGTTCTTGAGATCAGCAAAAACTATTCATGGGCCCAAATAAACCTTCTCAGTATCTAAAACTTCATTAGTATTTGAAATATTAGCCTTGGGCTCTTCTCTCTTTATATAATTTCCTAAGATTTATTGAACACTGTTGCAGGATAAAAAATTTGCTTATGCGTTCCTGAATACACTAGCTGTGTAACTAGGTAATTGAAACTTTGTAGCACATAGCAGTTAATGTAATTCCCTCATCTCATAAGATTAAATATCTAGATCTCACTTATTGAAGCAATTATTTAAACCATCTGTCTTTACACTTACCTGAAAAAATGTGGAGAAAACAGTGTTGGTTTTTTGTTTTGTTTTGATCATGTGGCAGCTTCTCAATTCTACCTCTCTTCCACAAGAGCTTTTAAATTTCAACTGTTTCTGGTAATATCCTCCAAGAAAAGCAAACCTTCTCAAGCTGTATGCTGTATCAAGTCTGTGAGAGAACTGGGAGAGTAATTTTAAGCAAACTAACCTCTAAACCACTGGTTTCCACTATTGTTTTTCTCAGATCAAACTTCTTCAAAGATGTTTAATTATTAATATTTTGCAGCCTAGGACATCTTTCAGTTGATTGGACCCAAACATGAAATATAGTCCAGACCCATCTACAAAGAACTTGCTACCTGCCATATTTGAAGTCAGGAGATCAGTGACAGAAAAGGGAAAAAAAGATTTTTATTTTATTTTTGTCAGATTTGTATTCTAAATAATATGCTGTATTTAAAATCAAACCAGATTGCTTTGTGATGATCAAATTAGTATCAGAGGTAGCATGTTGAGTATTATGAATTTCACATAACAGCCACCTCTCATCACACTTGTAAAACAAGAACTAATTTGTCTCCAGTACATCCCTGAATGAATAACTTCACTGTTGTATAAAAGGTTGTGTGAAACATTTAAACGAAGGGGGGAAAACATAAGTCCAAGATTGCATAGAAACAGTTTCCTGCCTCCTATTCCATTTTAGTTGAAAACAGATCATATACCATCCTTTGCCTGCAGCATACCATGAATAGTTTTTTTTTTTTTAAAAAAAGCTTCTTTTATTAATTTTTAAGAAGATGAGAATGTCCACAGGAAAGCCACTGTTCTAGATGAAGACTGGACAGGACAAAATCACATGGAGCATTATATAATTTAGATTTTCTACTGTTCAGCCAGTCACATCTTTCCTCTTCTTTGAGACAGATCTATTTTGAAAGGGCTATTTTAAGTTCAAAAATCTATGCCTTGCCTTTACACTGGTTTTTATATCCTGTTCTTTTGTGTGTGTGTGAGAGAGATTACTTTATTAATTGCAAAGAAAACATCCTTTAGGGATTAGACGAAACCTTTTTTCTTTTGCAATCAGTGAGAGGGCATTTCAGATGACATCCAGTGATATTTATAATATGGCTTTTGCTGGTCTAAGTTCTCATCTATGCTGCTCCCAAGCAACAATAATGTTCTGGAAAAAGTAGACCAACTTGTGTCACAAACCCTGGAACTGCAGGTACTATGGAAATCTTTTGTATAGGCTCTAGGAGGGGGAAATACTTTGCTGATATATGTCTCATCTATACTAAGAGAGTTTTCCAGGATAATTTAGCTAGTAAATCTCCTCAAGAGTAGGCAAGGCCAGTAGTTCGGGCTCTGTACTCTTGTCTTAAAGTGTATAGAGAGTAATTAGGGTTGTGAAGTGGTACTGCTACACTGGTGTGGTGCTGTTTTCTGCTCCATGAAAACTGTATCTCAAAAGGATTTACTAATGGGCCAAGACAGTCTGATGTGCTGATCCTGCTTCCAGTTTGGGTGTCTGCTCTGGGTCTCTGCGAGGTGTTTCAGTGCATGGTGGTAAGCTGTGTCTCTGGGCATATGTGGGCACTTTTCACATCCCTGTGTTCCCTGTTTAGACTTTGTCCCTGTCTTGGGAAATGAAGTTTTCAACTGATGGACAGCATTTTGCTTGAGCTGACTTGCTAGTAAAAGCTTTGTGGAGAGCATTAGGGTTTGCATGATGAAAAGATAGAGAAGGGGCAAAAAACTAACTCACCCTGACTATAGTTACTTCTGTTCATATGGAGATCATGCATGGATTAAGAGAGTCTTTATATCAAAATAAATGTGTACAGAAAGAGTAAAATGGAAGACTATGGGGAGTTTGGAATCCAGGTAGAACTGTTGCGCAGAAATTCAAGACTATTATGCACTTGATTTCAGTGGAATTAGCTCTGTACCCTTTGCATATGGGTTACAGTAAGTCCCTCTCCCAAGACATGCCCTCAGCCTTAAGGACGTAAGTTGTCCTACTGACATGTCATATTTGTGCAGCTGAAACTGAACATATTCCCGAGGCTGTGCCAAGACGCAACTTTACTAGGTGATCTGTCCACCAAAAAAACATGTTTTTCCAGCTTAGGAATTAAACCCTCACCCAGGAGGTGGCTATTGGGTGGCTTAGTTTCATATACAATGGCATTGCCTTGGCTTAGGTAGATCTTGGCTTAGGTAGTTCCTGTGCTGACCTTCTGTCAACTCATGGGTTTGTTTTTTGTGTCTTTCTGCTACAGTTTGCTGTTCCTTTAGTTGTGCAAGTACAACTGTTTGTGAAGCTGCCTGGGCAAATGGATCACTGAAGTGATCCAGAAGAAAAGTATCACTCCAGAATGAAAGCTTCTTTACACCTCTGTTCGGTATTTTTCCCTGTAAAACCACCACATTAATGCCCATATAGCCCCTTAGAAAGTACCATGAAAATTACAATTATTTTAAAAATTTGTTTTAAAATCTAGAAATTGCACTTATGTTGCAGTAAGAAGTATTTGTAATCATACTCCAAAGAGGGCAGCTGTATCCTTCTGCCTTAAGGATGATTTTGATCCATTTCCTTTAACAGAAAGTTCTTGTACCCTTCTTCCTTCTGATATAAGACCAGAACAGCTTACTCCCAAGAGACGCAAGCTTTAAGTCTGGATTTTTCTGCCTTGCATTACATTTGCCTAAGCATAGAAGGCGCTCTTACACTGTCGTCTGCAGGTGGGAAATGCTGTTCCAAAAGCAACACGTTGTCTGAACTGTTGATTTTGACCGAATAAAGCAGCCAATGACTCTAGCCCAGACCATAAAGCAAAGCTGATAACAAATAAGCAAACACATTAATCTGCATTTCTGTGAAGGCAAACACCTTTCTGCAAAGGTAAATAAAATTATTTCCATTTTGGGAAAGAAAAAGTCCATAGAGAAATACAATGGTAAAAAGCTGTGAGTAGCTCTAAACCATGATGTCTTATCCATGTAAGATCTCTTCCAGAGATTGGTCTGATAATTGGTGATTTGCACAAGTCTTTCACAAAGCAGAACCACCTTTCCTAAGTAGACTTAGTAGGTACAGGTGTCTCAGAATAGATTTTATACTGTGTGAAATCCTGCCAATCAATCCAAATAGGCTGTGTTGTCAGCTGTCCAAACTGGCTCCATTCACTGGTTTGAATTGTCTGAAATAGTTTTGATAAGCGTATAAGAACACAGTGTAATATGTAGACATACATGACCATGCATATGCATATGCTCGTGCATATGCATATGCATGTATGCAGAAGTACATGAACATATGCATGTATATGTATATCTACGTATACACTGAAAAGTAAGTTTTCCTTACACTCATCTTGGGAACAGTAAAAAAAAAAAAACAAAAAAAAAGAACCAAAATGAATTAGAACTAGTTTGGACTTGTGACAATCACTTAAGTGGTTTGGAAAAGCAGGTGATAAGGCACCTCCCACTCTGCCTCCTGCTCTCTTGGTGTGCTCACTGAATATCTCCAGAGAGCAGGACAGATCCATGAGCCATATCACACCACTGGAATGTGTAGTTAGAGGTTGAAGCAGAAAGACTCCTCTCCTCTCCTCTCCTCTCCTCTCCTCTCCTCTCCTCT
>JAWWEW010000112.1:57916362-57937379 GCA_035583185.1 Anabacerthia variegaticeps
CCTCTCCTCTCCTCTCCTCTCCTCTCCTCTCCTCTCCTCTCCTCTCCTCTCCTCTCCTCTCCTCTCCTCTCCTCAACATTTGACCAGTGACTCCCTTCTTTCCCACATTTTACTTCTTTTATGCAAATCTAGCTCATTTTCTTTTCCTGTGCTTACTTCAATCAATTCTAACTCTTGGGTGCGTAGCACTTATTGGACTCCAGTTTCCCCCTCTGTCACTTAGGTGCTTTTTGTCTTTGTATGCCCTGAGCTAACTAGACATATTTTGAAATTTATTGGTTTCCTAGATATTTTTCTCCTAAATCACCAAGAGACTCCAGAGGAGAAAGACAGACATCATTCTATGTGCAGAAATGGCTTCAAAAGGTCAGTGAAAAATCATTTGTTCCCAGGTCATCATTTTCTGAGGGAGCTCTAGGCCCAAGTCTGACTCTCTGCCTAGTCCTTCCCCTCACTAATCCCTTATTTCCAGCTCTTCAGAAATAAGCCTTCCATTTCAGTCTATAGGTGTCACCTCTGGTTTCTCTCAGAACTAGATGTGAAGGTAAGATTGTCACTAATAACCCATCCAGAGGGGGGAAAATCTGAACATCTGTGGGACTTGGCACAGAGAACTGCTATAAACAGAAGAGTCATTCCACACACTAGTGAGCTATATCATTGAACAACATCAAAAGCTGGCAGAGAAGTAATGGAAAATGAGTTAAATGTCATTCTGCCTTTCTGTGGCTTGTCATTATGTTTTTTCATCAGAGACATTAGGCAAGTTATGACATTTTTTGCTTTACTCAACAGTTGCTTGATAATAACAGGGGCATGCTTAGGTATACTGATCCTCTGTGGTTTGCTCTCCTTATTTTTTAGGAAACTAAGAATATAATGCACAGATGAGCATCTTGGAACATATCAAGTCCACGTATCTCTTTGAACTATCAAATCTTTTTACATGTATTTGGAACCTTTGGAAAAAAAGTGGTGAATAAGTTAATGAGAATTTGTACAAATGATTCTGAGAGAAGCTCCCTGTGAAATGAATACAGATCCATATAAATGAGAAGAGGAAGAATATGAAAGAACAAAACGAATCTGTCACAGAAAGACAGTGTTATGATTATGCTAAAAAGATATATCACAAAGAAGCTCTTACACTAGTCTTCTGGTAAGATATTAAAGTAAGTAAAAATGGACCTCACTCCTTCAGCACTACTGAAGTGAGACAGTTTTCTTGTATGATGAAATTTTTTCATTGTTGCAAAGTGAGGAAGGGATAAACATAAATATAGTCTCTTGCACTCTAACAAAGCTACGGAGTACAACAAAAAGCAAAACTTAAGCACATTTGGGTGGGGAAAAAAGTTTTTGAATATTAGAACTTTGTGTGTTTTCTAATGTTTTCAGATCTTTTAACTTTGTCTTCCCAAAGTGGAATGAAGACATACTTCTTTATAAAGTAAGAAATGCAAACACATTCATATTTGTTCATATGACTCTAAGAGCTGGTGTTATCACAGAAAAAGTACATCACGGGATTCATAACAGCATTTGCAAAGCTTGGTCACACTGAGTCATGTGAAGATGTGATTTTGTCACACAACACAGATCAGTGGCTGTTGAGTGCAGAGGAAGCTGCCTGGATGTCAGAATCATCAATTTTTTATTACAGTAAAAGGTTTTAAAAAAACTTACAGTGGAATATAACAAAAAAATAATGATCAGATCAGCCTTTTTTTTCCCCAAAATTATGCATTTATGCCATACGTTTAGCTTATTCTGCTTGGCAGTGATGCTTTGATGATATATTTATTTTGCTCAATTGTCCATAAAATATACTTTTTACTTGAGATGTTGATTTTTCTCGTGCATCATAATTTTGGATATTATTGTGAAGATCAGAAAGAAAATTTTTAGAACACACGAGTGGTAGCTAAGTGCCTCACTATCAGTGTGAAACCTGTGAAAATTAGGTGTGTAATTACCATTCAGTTTTACTGGAGATCTCTGCAGAAATTGTAAAGCATGCAGGAGTTTCTGGCAGAGATCAGGTCAGCCTCATTCCTTGTTATTTTAATTTGTTGCACCCCATCTCCCAGCCTATAAAGGAATTTAAACACAGTGTACGCTCTTTGGGTGTCTTTATAAATAGGAAAGTGCAGCAAGGTAGCACAGGAACAGTTGTTAACACTGTTAGAGGTGTGTGTTGTAAAATTGTGTGAACTTGCTGTCAAAAGAGATAGTGGTGTGGTCCTGCCTGACAGATGTTGATGGACCCTCAATTATAATCCAGTAATACGAGCGGGCTGTGGGCCATGGAGACAGATGCTAGTGTCTTTCAACAACCTGTTTACTGAAACATTCTGAATTTACTAATAATTCTCTGCTACTATGTGTTTGTAATAGGAAAAGGCAATCTGTACAAGTGCTGCACTCCTATTTCTACAGATTTCATAAGGCACAAAGCTTTAATGTTCATCAGAGTTCTGGAATTTATGAATCACATTCTGGATTTATCCATCTTCTTCTGGCTGGCTCAGAGGGAAAAGACTCTCCCAGTGCTATGGGGATAGAGACACATTACTTTCTGGCTCCATTTCAACAACTGGATCTGTGCTCAACAGCTGATTTGCTTCTTCCTCCAGTGTTGTGTCTTGTGCATGTTCATCACATGATGTTGCCGACCTTTTTTCTTGCTGTGTCCTGCTGAAATAAATGCCTCAAGTATTATTGTATTAGAGGACCTTTTATATTGCCAGATAAGGAAAATAAAAACCGATATCCAGCTAAGAGATACCAATTTTTTCCTCCACGTTCAGTGGCTGGCAAGGATGCTGTCCACTCTGAGGCTTCACATAATTGGGGCTTCTTTCACTCTTCATCTGCGTGTCTGTTTATGCTCTTTGCAAGGGATGCAACAGTGAATAGGATCCATCTGTGTTTCCACACAAGGAACAGCAGAAGATATTTGGGTCCCCCAGGAAGAAAAAGCTGAGTTTGACTGAGGCAAATGCTGCCTGCAGCACTAGCATGAAGGGTAGACATTTGGCTCCAGACAGGCGGCACAGGTTAATGTGACTAAAACATCCTGAAGTGCTATGGGAAATGCTGCTCAGCAGCAGGGAGGCAATGGCAGTCGTCGCTGACCTATAAACAGGATGAGGGAGCAGCAGCAGCAAAGTGGAGAGACAGTCGCTGGCGCTATGCTGACAGGCAGACACATAAACAAAGCGAGAGAGGAAGCTCTGTTTATATCTGGAAAAGAAACCCCAAACTATAGGATGCAAATGATGGACATACACTGCTATAAATAGCTACAAAAGCATAATGTGACTTAAAAGGTTTAGTTGTGCCATAAAGACTCCATGCAGAATGGACTGCACAAGCTTACTATTTTTTATTGAAGTGATGAGATTTTTTTCACATATTTAGTGTTACCTATTATGCTTTATCTGGGCTTTTTAAACACATAAATAAAATAATAACCTTGCGTTCTTTTATAAAAATGAAATGGCTAAAAAAATGTTGGGAGGCTGCCAGACTTTTCAGTCAGTTGTCAGAGACCCAGTCACCAGTAATTTTGTGTTTGGGTATGAAACTGTGTTTTATTAGATTAATAACAATACTTTGGAAGCCAAAGGGTAAGGACAACACAGCAATATTTTGTTGAGGCTTTGATTGTGTTCGCAGGGTTTGGGGATATTAATCAGAAAGCAAATAAGTGTCATTCCTCATATATTATACTGCCAGAAGAAATGGGAATGAGAAACAATATATGTGCAACCACTCCATGGTGCAGGCATATCCTCTTTCTACCTACTATGTATAACCTTCAGCTTTTGTTGGACTAACAGGTTCAATTCAGTGGATTTTTGCACCAGTTGCAGTAGTTAAGAAGGTTATGAACAATAATAGATAGAGACACTTTTATTACAAAAAGTTTGTCTGCTGAACTGGAAATGGTGATATTATGTTGACAAGGTAAATATATTTAAAGCATTTGTGTGAAGTGGTCATTTTTTTCTTACTGGAATTATTTATATATATCATAAAAGAATTGTATTTTAAAAACAATTACTGGGAATAAGATCCCTTCTGGCACTTTTTTACCAGATAACAGCTCTGTGACCTTTGAGGAATTTTGTCTAGTGGTCCTGCTATGGGTTGCTATGTTTGTGGATTTTAATTTTCCATTTTCAACACCCAAACTGCTTTCACAATGGCCTTTCTGGCTTTTCTGAAAAAATAAATGAGTAATATTGTTTATGCACACAACATAAAAACTTGCATTTAATACTTTCTGGTATTGTATGCAGACATGAAAACATAAAGGGCAAATGAAATTGGTCTTTAAAAGTCAAGGAGAGGTAAAAATCTTCATGCCCTCAAGTCACCTGGCATACTAGATATTGCATAACAACTTCAGTTTCATTCAGAGTGGCACTGTAATTTCCAACTTCACTGTCAGACTCATTTCTTTCACAGCAGGGCATGCTGTGCTTTCTGCATTGTACAACTTCCACAACAGAGTTTCTTTACTAAGATTCAGACAGAAAATGTCAGAAGCTTTGAAGCAATGAGCTTCTCCATCCTACAAGTGTCCTCAACCTGTCAATTCTTTCTTTCCTTGCTGCAGGATCAGGCTTGGAAGAAGTAGGGTTTTAATTGTTAGATCTTTACAGGAGTTGTTTAAATCCAAAAAATTAATGTTAATATTCTTTTTTTACAACTGTCTTCTTTCTAATGGAAGGGAAGTGTTTTGCTCTGTCCCATTGGCAGCCATGTGCTCTGCAATGCAGTCATTGTTGTGTAAGCCTGCTCCCTTAGCTCAGAAGTGTTTGCGCTCAAGTGCTGTATTCCTTACAACATTCAAGAGACCAAGGCTTAGACTGGGAAGTGGAAGACCACCACCACAAGCAGTGACATTCCCTACCAACCAAACACAGCTTGCAGAAGTGTTTACATGACATGTAACAATTTCAGCTGCAATTTCCAACTCTAACATCCTCTTTCTATGTTTTCCTGAGTATGATGGTAATAGTTTAGTGGTATTTGGGCTGAATCAGAAATAGGATATGACAAGTTCAGGGGGAAGTTTATCAAAGACACAATTTGACAGGTATTCCCCTGCTATGAAGTTCTGGAACTTTTGAAGATGGTGCACCAAGCCCCTGCTGGTGACTTTCAGGACTTCTTAACCCAAGTCAGTATTGACTAAGTTGTTTTCTGAAGAGCTCATCAGGAGCCACTGCGTCACTGGGTGCTGAGCATCTCTGAACAGCTCTGCCATGTTTCTAAGTTGCCTGTTTGAAGCAGGCCTTGTTTGGAGAGCTAGACTGACTGCTGACATTAAATTTCTCTTGCTCTGCTATTAAAAGGAACAATGCTGTTGCAACATAGATGTAAACTGTGTCATTTTCATCACACTTAGAACGTTTTTTAATTCCCTATTTGTCATTGCATTTATTCCTTTAAGATGTATTAAGAAGTTAAAAGTATGAGAAAAAAGAAAGTGTCCAAAAAATGCTCTGAAAATGTATTAAAATTTTCTCTTCTGTTTTTCTCAGATGGAGGAGTCAGTTGTTACGTGCTGCACTGTTTGGTGGATACGCGCCTGGCTATAGTAGGTTGAAAGGAAATCAAGGGTGGTGCTGCTAACATTCCACCCTCAGCTCCCTATTCACCTCTCATCATCCACCCTTGCATCTGAACTCAATAGTTTCACCCTCCCACCTAGTTGTTTCCATCTGAAACTGTGCTAATGGAGGTCTGTCCCACAATGCACAGGGAGACGGGCTGTTTTTGTATTTTCCAACTTTTTTTTCTTTTTTATTTCAAGTGTTTCCAACTTGCAGAATCCCAGTTTGGGTCAACATCCACACTCTATCCATATGTGTGTAATTCAAGGATCATAGCATAGCACATTGAAGTAAAAGCCTGAACATGCATCAGATCAAAACTTTATTGTGCTCAGGGACATTAGATACTGGGATTTTGGGTATAATTTTGTGCCTATCAGGAAGGAAAGGGCTGGAAATGGCCAGAAATGGAACTGATAATGATCTGCATAGAGTAAGACCTTGAGCATTTGTGTTCTGTGTGCCCTGCAAGCTCTGCACACCCTTAACACTGATGAAGTGCTATAGACGTGCCTGGTGCCAGATAGAGGTCAGTCCTTTCAGGAACACTTGCATTATTTTTATGTCCTGTCATCTCCTACCTGTGTCTTGGCAGAACTAGAGCAATGCAGTGGAACACCAGAGTACATACCTTATCTATGTTACCCTGTCCCAAAGGCCTTTCACTTTCCCTTCTCAGTCCAAGTTTCTTTTTCTCTTTGTTTTGTCTTCTCTTTTCAGTTTTCCTTCTTTTCCTTCATTTCCTTTCTCCACTGGAAATCTCCCTTCATGTCATGAGAGGCCAAAGCTGAACTTGTATCAACAGGGCATCTTGTAGGAAATAAGCACCTGGTTGCATTGTGAACTTTTGTGATACCTGCATTAAGTAAGACCTCTTTTTACATTCAGCTGTTGAGAGAAGATGTTCAAGAGGACATGCTTGGCAATAACTCGGGGCATAGCAGCAAGGTGAGATGCCTGGTGCAGAGCTGGCCAGGGCTCCCAACCCAAGGAAAGAAAACCAAGATTTATTCTGGGCCATAGGGGAGTCTTCAGCTCCCACTGGATTTAACATGCTGAATGTTTTCCAGTGTTGGGACCTCACTGAAATGTGCAGGAAAGAAGTTAGGAACAGGTGACAGCACTGGTACATTTACTGTCAGTGGTCAGAGAATGCCTGGCTGTGTGCAGGGGCAGCTGGGACTGGGCTCCACTTACCTTCTCTGTCTACTGTGAGCTGGCATTTTTCTTAACTTGCACTGTCAGAGCTGTCCCAGCTCTGAGATTGGAGATTTGTTCTTTCTCTGTTTCTGGTCTAATAAATATTCAATTGATCTATGTAAAGTGGAATTACTTCAGGAAGAGCTGCTGTTTTATGTCAGTGTAGAGCATTCACTGGAGTCATGCAATCTTAGGTATATTGATGCTGAGGAAAGACCCTAAGCCTAGGTGCTGCTCAGATGGATCAGGGACTTCAGCTACTGGCAGGGGATTTATCCAAGGACAAGGTCCTTGGAGGTTTGATTTGAAAACACCAGTTGGTTTCTGCCCTGTTGCAACATTCTGGGGAGCTAAAAGGTTGTTTAGACACAGGTAGTTTTGGATCTTGGCCTTGCTTTGATCTTTACATATGTGGAAAATTTGACTGCTAGAGATGTAGGAGATAGCTGTAAGAAGTGTTCGGAACTTCAGATGCCTCCAAGCCCAAGGGATGGGAACTTGAGGAGAAAAGACAACAGACAGATCCTTTTGTAGTTTCAGTACAGAGTGAAAGGAAAGTCACTTACTTCATCCCTTCACAGTTAACACAGGAAAATTGTCTTGCTAAACTGCACACCCTCCTATAGCTATTTCTGAGGTAAAACAGGCAAATATGAAAGAACAGAAACAATGGAAACTATAACAGCTGAATACATTTTATTCTGACACAAGGTCTAGATTTCAGAAATGTTTACTCCATCCTTAAATCTCTCGGCTTTCATCCTGATCCTCTTCCATTTTTTTTCACCTAGCAGAGCCCCAGCTGCATGTGATAAGATAGAACAGCAACCTGCACATGTGGAAATTCATCAAGTCCTGTCACACGTCAGCTCTTTCTGCAGAATTTCCAAGTAATATTTGTCAAAAACCTCTTAACTGCAAAAGCATTATCTCAGGTACTGTTCCTTATTCTGACACTGACACTTGCCCAGGTGTCTAATAATCATAGTCATAAGAAGGTGTTTCTCTGTCACAAGAAGCATTTAAAAACCTGACAAGTAAACAAAAAAATGTGATATTAAAAAAGAAAAAAAGAAAAAAAAAAGAAGAGAGGAGAGGAGAGAAAGAAAAGAAAATAAAAAAGAAAAGGAAAGAAAAGGAAAGGAAAGAAAAGGAAAGGAAAGAAAAAAGAAAAATAAACAAAGTGATAATTTTGGAACTGTCAGATGGTTCTGTGAGTTTTTGGTTCAAACTTTAGTCTCCATGTTTACAAAGTCATAGTTCAAAATTTGCATGCCATTTCTTTCTATCAAAGCATGAAGTGTTCATGATCAAGTTGGCTCATGCATATAAATTTGGCACATCCCATTTTGTAAGAGCAAATTTACCTCAGAAACCTGTTTTCTATAGCTTGCTGTAAATACAATATTGTTAGCCAGTCTCCTTTCCTATAAAGACCTGTTCTTATAGTGCATATTAAAACTATTGCTATAAAATAAGAAATCAGCTGGTTGGGTTTTTTTTGTCAGAACAGAACAGTTGAAGCTGAATTGAAATGCTTATTATTGCTGTTAGTCTCATTTTGACATAATTCTGTGTCTGCTGATTCAGCAAATATGAAAAACATCTTAAAATCTCTAGCAAGTGGGACTTTACAGCTTCCAAATCTCCTGAACTGGGAGATTGTCTGGGGTGACCAAAGTAGTAGAGGGACATCACTGACTCCAGCAAATCTTACTGACATCAGGCAATTCATGCAAATTCAGTTACTTTATATAATTGTGCTAAAAAATTCAGAACTTATTGGTTGCAACAGTCTCTCTCATCTGGTCAGCAATGATATGATTTTATTTTTTTTTTAAATATAGCATGCACATATGTGTATTGTTATGCCACAGCAGAAAATTGCATTCTATCATTGTGAATACCTGTTGTCTGACTTTTTTTCTCTCATATACAGTAGTTTTTATCCACAATCTATTCACTGTTTTCAAAAGCTAAAGACAAAGCCACAATGATGGTGTTAAACATGTCCTGCTGCAAAGAAGGAAAATGTAATCCTGAGCTGCATCAGGAGTACTGTTGTCAGCCCTTCAAGGGAGGTGATCCTGTCCTTCTGCTCAGCACTAGTGAGTCCATACCTGGAAGGTTGGGTCCAGTTCAGGTCTCCCCAGTACAGAAGAGACATCAACATACTAGAGAGAGTCCAGTGAAGGGCTACAAAGATAATTAAGGAATGAGAGCATCTCTCCTATGAAGAAAGGCTGGAAGAGCTGGGGCTGTTCAGCCTACAGAAGTGCAGGTTCAATGTGTGACCATATCAATGTATATTAATACCTGAAGGAGGATGTAAAGAAGGTGGAGCCAGGCTTTCTTCCATAGTGACTGGTACAGAGCAAGAAGAAATGGGCAGAAACTAAAATACAGGGGGTGTCATCTGAACATCAGGAAAAAATTTTCTACTCTGAAGGTGACTGAGCAGTGGCACATATTGGTCAGAGAGATCGTGGAGTCTCCATCTTTGAAGATATTGAAAAACCATTTGGACATGGTATAACTGACTCTAGATGACCCTGCTTGAGCAGATGACCTCCTGAGGTCCTTTCCAACCTCAGTCATTCTGTGATTCTGTCTTCAGTAAGACTTAAGAAACAAATGAAGGAAAAAAAATCAAATCATCAATCCTCTTCCCTCCCTCCCTCCCTCGCTTCCTCCTTTCCTTCCTTCCCTCTCTTTCACTCTCTCTCTCTCTTTCTTCTCTCTTTCCTTTCTTTCTTTTCTTTCTCTCCCTCCCTCTCAGTTCCTCTTCCATCTCACTCTCTCTCTGTCTTGCTCCCCCTCTATCTTTTTATGTATGTGGAGGAGAAAGTTCCTGAAAAGTTTCCTGACACTCCATCAAACAAATCACAGGCAGAATCTGCTGGCTTTCTTTTCCCCATTTCAGTGTGACCTGATATTTATCTCTGCTGTACTGTCCCACGGAGGCCACAGTTAACTTTGGCAGACATTGTATCAGTGACTCAGTCTGCCCTGGCCGCAAATCAGACTAGAAACAGGAATGCCAGGCCCCTAAATTAGAAATGATAAAATGATGAAAAGGAGAAAGGAAAAGGGTTAAAAATATTTGTTCTGCGCAGGAGTCAGAGAAGCCTCTGACCTTGGTCTCTTTACTTACTGGAGAGGACACTGTCCTCAACTCAATTACGAGACACAGCTGAAATGCAGTGTAAAAGTGATTCCAAATATCTGTTGCCAGGAAGCAGATGACATACTAAATTGCTCAGTAGATTGAGTGCTTAATTCAGCGGTTTCCTGCTGCAGGAGCTGCCAGCATACAGCCATTTTGTCTTTTTTGGCAAGGCGGCTGCTTTTGGACGGCTGTCTCCAGTAGTCTTTCCTATGCTTCCTGTTGTAGGAAGGCCTGTTTCCTGCCACGAGATTCCTGATTAGGTTCTGCACTATTTTAGTCTGCAAATGCCTGGGTAGCAGGTTGCTCCTCTGCGTTTGATACTGATTTGTGGGAAGTGAAGCCAGATCACACTCTGGCAACAATAGAGCATCCAAATCCTTTGAGAAATCTAAAAAAATGCTGTAGCTCAACTGCAAAGAACTGATGCTTAATGTAGTATTCAGAGGTACAATGGAGATCCAAGTATTTATTTTTGTAGTGAAGTTTCAGTCTGTTTGTTTCTTTTTGTATTGGAAACCAAGGCCTATCAGCTGCACCGTCTTTTTTAAAGCATCTCAAGGTTATTTTTCTGTCTTTAATGTCCAGAGGATCTGATCCAGATACTTTGTACTTCTGTAGATAGAGATGTTTCCCATCTTCTACTCAGTGTATTGTAGACTTAGATTTTTGTCTCTGCTGGTAGTGGGGGTGGGAATACAGTCCTGACATAACTGGGAAGATTATGCAGCTATATGATTACCTTCTTTTGACATGGGACTGTGTGCTCAATGTCCGGTACTTAAAAGGAATAAAAGGGCTTCTATCCATCTCCTTAAGTCACAATACTGAGGTCCTATTCGAGATCTGAACAAACTATGAGATAGCATTGCTCAAGTTTCCAAGATATTTCTACTACACAGTTAAAAACATCAGAAAATAAAAGGAAGTTTTGTCCTGACTGCTATTGGTAACATGGACATAGAAAGGGACTTGTAAAACCCAAACTAATTTACTTTGAAATATTTTTTTCATTTATACATTTTGTTAATACTCTTTATTTCCCCCGTGTTGGAAAGTTTCTTACATGTCTGGCCATGGGTACCTCATTGCTGCAGCTAACTCTAGGATAAGGGCCCTTGAATGCAAAGGCAGAGAGAAGGCAGTTCAAGAGGTTTTTTTGTTTCTCTTATGAGTTGCTCTTCAGCCTACATCCTTCTTCTGCATGCAGCCATGAAATACCTGTTGCTTGCAGTCGTGAAATACCTGTTGCTTGCTCTTGACCTCATGTTTTCCATATTTAGGTTGGAGGGATGTAGATGCTGGCTTCAGAACACTAGAGTTCATGTTGACATAGCTTTACAAGAGAAAGCAGGGTGCTGTTTCCCCTGGATTGCAGCATAGGACATTCTTCCATTAGGTCTTTTCTTTCTTCCAACCACTCTTTTTTTTTTTGTTTGGTTTTTTTTGGTTGGTTGGTTTTTGTTTTCATAGAGTCATAGAATCATTAAGGTTGGAAAAGACCTCCAAGATCAACAAGCCCAGCCTTTGCCCAAACACCACCATGACAATTAAACCATAGCACTAAGTGCCATGTTTGGTCATTTCTTGAACTCTTCTATGGATAGTAGTTCCACCACCTCCCTGGACAGCCTGTTCCAATGCTTAGCCACCCTTTCAGTGAAGAAATTCCTCCTCATGTACAACCTGAACCTCAGACCATTTCCTCTTGTCCTGGTTGCTGGTTGCCTGGGTGAAGAGACTGACCCCCACCTTGCCACGACCTCTATTCAGGTAGTTGTAGAGAGTGATAAGGTCTCCCCTGAGCCTCCGTTTCTCCAGGTTAAACAACCCCAGCTCCCTCAGCCTCTCCTCATATGACTTATTCTCTAGACCCTTTACCAGCTCTATTGCCCTTCTCTGTTGATACTCCAGCACCTCAATCTTTCTTGTAGTGAGTGGACCAGAATTGGACACAGGATTCAAGGTGTGGCATCTCCCTGGTTCTCCTGGCTATGCTATTTTTGATACCAGGATACCGTTGGCTCCCTTGGCTACCTGGGCCCACTGCCAGCTCATATTCATCTGGCTGTCAACCAGCACAATCAGGTCCTTTTCTGCTGGACCACTTTCCAGCCACTCAGCCCCCAGCCTGTAGCACTGCATGGGGTTGTTGTGACCAAAGTGTAGTACCCAACACTTGACCTTGACCCGTTGGTCCTGCCTGTCCAGATCCCTCTGCAGAGCCTTTCTGGCCACCAGCAGATTAACACTTCCAGCAACCTTAGAGTCATCTGTGAACTTACTGAGTACTCAATCCCCTTGTTCAAATTATTGATAAAAATATTAAACAGGACTGGCCCCAATACTGTTTTTTCATTATTTTCTTTATCCTCCAATTGAGAATCCCAACTTCTTTTTCCTTTGCTGTGCTTCATCTCTCTTCACTTTCCAGGTCAGATAATGAAAGAGTATAGTTCTTTTCTTGGTGCAAGTTTGCATGAAAGATTTGAAGTTAATTTAACACTGATCCAGACCCTTGTGTCTGTGGGAAAGTAGTGCTGTTCTGTGGCCCTGGTAGAGTCCTGCCCTCACTTTAGCCTTCCTGAACCCTTTATCATGTCTTCTGCAACATGGCTGTGACTCAGACAGGGGGTTTTGGTTGTTTTTGTTTGAATATATATATTGGCTCTTGTATGCCTTACTTAGTTCAACTCACTTTTGTCAGGAAAGAATTAGGTTGTATTTCAGCAGGGTCTACTGTAAGCATAGTCTGAGGATCCCTATGCTTGTGTCAGGAACACACAGACACATACACAACACACACATTCAGTGACTTGTACTAGCTGGCAGGCTGCAGCCTTGTGGCTTTTTCTCCACAAACTCAAGTCTGTCTCTGCTGTTGCATCTGCAGGTGTCTGGGAGCAACATACCCTGAACTGCCCATAGCAGATGTTTTCAGCTTGTCTGTGATGGTCTTTAGTGAAAAATGCTGTCTTCATAATGTAAATGAAATCCTCATACATTAGAGGATCTGTGTGTATATTCTTCTAGGATGAGGTTCCTTGCAGAAAGAGCTAAAAATTATATGCAGTAAATGACTCTGGGGAGTCACAAGGTAAACAGCAACCTCCTTTGCCATATGTTGTAATCATGAGTGCAATACATTAGGGCCTCTGCAGTAATTTTGGTATTTAGAAGAGCAGACCCAAAAAAGGGGTTTAACTGTAAAGTCTCAGGTCAGTTTCAGAAGTCATCGTTCCTCTAATCTAATCAAATAGAAATAACTTCTCTGTTTTTTCTGCTCTGGTGTTCTGAAGTTCTACTTTCATGCCAACTTTTCTGAGGCAAAGGAGTTTGAGCATAAGGCATCCTTTTTGCTATGTCGCTAGTTTCTCGGACAGTCAGTATTTGTTACTGACTGGTCACCAGACTCTCACCTGCCTTCCTGTTGTATCACTCACTCTCTAAATCCCATCCCCTTTACCAGCCATGCTTTGATGATTGGTCAGAAATCCTGTAAGGTCTTTGTCCCTTCCGTCTCATTGACTCCAAAGGGATAGTGCACCATAGGACAGGGAAATATGGGCATTGCTGTTGGAGGAGACCAACTGACATGGAGTTTAGGGTATGTGCATTTTTTTAGTTACCAGTGTGCTGTTGCCACACATACATCAGGGTATGTGTTATCCCAGCAGGAGCCTCATGTTGTCTAGTTGATTCATCTTATACTGTCTGAAGAAGGTCTGGATGAGATTAGTGACATTAGTACATTTCTTTTTTAAACTGAAGAACTGTCAGGAAGCACAGAGGACTTCAGCAAAATCATTGATAAATAAAACCACTAGAATGAGACAAAATGGGGAAACTAAGAGAACTAAAGTCTGAAGGGCCATGACTAATTATCCAGCTCGGTAAATGAGTATTAGGAAGAAGGCAATTATTCTTACTTGCCAGAGAGGAAGAAGGCAACAGGGTAAAATTGCTGAAATGACTTAGTCAAACTGTGAGAGGAAAAACACCGCCTCCTGAGTCAGCTGAGCGCTCTTGCTTGGGAGTCCTCTGCTAAGCGCCAATCGATATTTTCTGTTTGCTACCTTTGTATGCCTGTCTAATCTCTGCTGGTATCTTAGGTTTGGCTTCCATCTCCCCTCCCATCCGTCTCTATTAACGTCACCAGCATTCACCTGCAGCTATGTAAATGTTAGTTCTAGCAGCAGTGCGCTTTTTAGAGCAAACTATCTGGCTACACAGCCAAGGCTTGCTCTGCAGAAAATGTTAATCAGAAATACTTTAGGAATCATGGATTTGATCCCCTGGTGCAGGAAAATGGATCAGTGGCTGCCTCCTAGGTGGCCCATGACAATACAGACTGAAAAGAGTTATCTCTTTGTCTTACTTTTGACCTTTCATCTGAGGATACAGTTAAATAGTTAAGTAAGGTGAGGTCAGACAAAAAAACAGGGATTTCTACTTTTTATTAAATGCGGAGTTCAAAGTTTCTACCTCTTTCTCCACACAACCTTCAGGGCCACCAGTCTTGGAGCCTCCTGAAGATCTTTGTATCCCTCTTGTTTCATCCCTGGCACTACTTTCCTCCTTCTGTGCCTTGCATTGCCTGACACCTCAGAGCTACTCTGTCCCTTGAACTTTAATTACTTTGCCACAGCCCAGTCCTGCCCTCTCCAAGAACAGAACATGACGTGTGTCCTTTGTTTTTGATGTTGGCCAGCACTACAGCCAAAATATGTCTCAGTTTGGGTGTGAGCTTATAACACTGTGGCTACTTTGCACTAATTGTGCAGAAAAATGTGCAATAGATATGAAATAGTTTACTCTGCTTTCACTTAGGAGACATGTAATGCACAGCTGTGCTTGGGAAAGAACTTGTGCGTAGGCTGATGTTTTGGAATGGCAAACACGCAAAGGATTGTGATTGGTGGTTTGATTGACATGACTAAACAGGTAGGCATCTCTGTTTTCAATAACAAAATCCTGTGCGCTGTGAAGACAGAGTAAACTGGTTTTCTGTGCTTTTGAGCAGCAATGACAACTGCACCTTTTCTGCTTCAGAAAAAACAGGTCCTGTGAACTTCAGAGGAGGCATTATTATACAAATTATGAGACTTTTATTATTCAACAGTGGTTTCAGGGCTTGAATATTATAACTTCTGTGCTGGAACAAAAGAAGTTTAAAAAATTGCAATATTTGTAACAAAATGAATAAATACTATAATTGCTTTAAATTAAAATAAAAGAGCTTATCAATGTTTTAAAGAATACATGCAAAACAAGACAGAACTGAATTGCCAAACAGTGTCTTTTCATTAAAGTGCAAACTATGTTGTGTTAATCAGTATTTGCTGCTTGCTGCCTTTGCAGACTTGGTTCCTGCCAATATCTCAAGCTTTGCTTACATGCACAGTCTTATTCTTTCTCGTTAACGTCACTAATCTCTACTTGAATTCCTTGTAACAGAAAGACAAAGTGTCAGTGTGCAGTAAGTGCAAAGACTACTTGTCACCATGGCTGTGTTAACGTAAATCAGCAGAGTTAATATATAATCTTATCAGATGGATTCAAATGTGAATGAAGTCCTAGCTGGTAATACCACTGCAGAACAGCTTTTCCAATTCTTGCATATTGCCAAAACACAGAGGGAGCAAAGAATTTTCCCACTTGATACTCTTTTATTTTTTTCCAATGAAATATCAAGTATGACCCACATTCCCTTCTTTCTCCCTAGTCTAGAGAGGTTTCTGTTCATTGTGACATGATTCATAGGAAGGAACTCCCATCATTAACTAGCCTGGTCAAGCATCCAGTGCTGTAAACAGGGAAGCAGGGGAGAGAGAAACCTATGCTGGCTATAAGCAGCACAGATGTAGGGCAGCAATGCTGGAGGGGCCACTGTAGTGCCAGCAGAGCACTTTAGTATAAATATGGGCTACGACAAATGCCTTACAGGTTAGGAGCTTAGTGACACTCTTCACCTCTTGCCTAAACACATGGGAAATGGCTTTGGGAAAGTTCACCTTCAGATGGATGAGGACACCTGGCAAGTCCAGGGCTGCTGACATCAATGTATGATGGCCAGCAAGGAGATAGGAGAGGAGGCTGTCACACGGGACACTGCTCTAATAGCTCTGGAGAGGATACAGTGACCTCTGGGGCTGCCTGGAGCTAAGAGTGCTAAATGTGAACAAAGCTTCTAAGCCTCAGACAGACTGTGATGTGGGAAAGCTCCAGCGTGACAGGAGCAGGCCTAGAAAATGCAAGATGTTGCTGCCCAGTTCTCTAGTTGCAACATACGTAATAGTCAGTGTAGGCATGATTAAAAAGCAGCATTTAAAAAAAGCATCCTGACATATAAACCAGAAAATGAGATTAGAAGGTTTCTTTTTTATATATATATATGCTTTTCCACCCATGGTCCTTGTTTATTGCTGCTAGGTAGCTTATTATCACAGGTTTGCTGATTGATACTGATATGTATTTAATCAGGGTAAAGCATTTTTGATGCATTTTAAACATCCTCTTTTTCTCCCTTTCCTCCAGTCCCTGTAAAAAGTTACACAAAGTTTAGGGATCAACATAATGAAAAATGCAGGAAGATGTTAGGTCCACTGTAAGCTAATGTTGAATGGTAGCTGAGTCTTTTAGAAATCAGGGAAGATTTTCGTCCCTGTCAGTGATAATCTCTGGCTTTTCTTAGACCTGTGAAAAAGAGATAGGTGCCCACCATAACTTTTCTCCTGGTTAGATGTAAATAAAAATAATGGTTCTAGTGATGAAGGAAAGTAAGTCTCCAGTGTCTAAGTCTAAACAGCAATGTTGTTCAGTTTGTAACATTAACATTTGTCCTTCAGAATTGTGCAACTAGTGCTGGGACATTGTTGTCTGGATCTTGCATTGAAGCATCCATTGCATTTTGCAACACTTAGTAGCTCACACTTAGCAGTAAATTAATTTTGCTCTAGCACTGCAATGTCATCTTCCCCCATATATCAGCAAGCCAATGTTATTTAAAGAGCTAAGACTAATATTTATGACAGATCAAACAAAGAAAATACTTTGAGATCAGAAAGTGAAAACAGCTCATTTAAGAATTTATAGTCACATATTTTTTGTATTTTTCTTGTTGTATCATGCTTGTCCCCAAGGCGTGTGTGTTAGAAGGCTGTACATTTATTTGGGGGCTTAGAGAAAACTGCACATCATTTAAAGGTCCTTTGGGACCTCTTCCAGGCCAGATGTTAGAGTCTTCCCAATACCTTTAGACAGAGGGTGAAATCAAGTACTCTGAACCATCCTAAATCAAAAACAGATTGGAAACACCATTTTAAAGTAATCTGTGATTTGAGATAACTAGCTGGACTGCAGTCTGTAAGAGAGTAGAAGAGGAGTGTAACACAGTGATCTGTCAGTCTCATCTCAAGGGTGACACCTAATTCCTCAAAAGCTGAAATGTCAGATACCAGTTTATCAGGATGCTAAACCACTACAGTCAAAGCTTACTGTGGCAAAATATGGGACATTCATGAAATGCAGATAATGCCAGTGCTGCATGAATTTTTTTTCTTAGAGAAAGGCACTGCCACAAACTATGCTCAGGAGAGCTTCCTAGTGCCCATAACTCTACTTTGGGTTATGTCACCCAAACTGACAGGAAGCTTGAGCTGTTTTATTTTTCAAACCACATCTCTGCATACTAGATTTATTACATATTTCACAAGCTACAGATTATATTAGAAACTCAGGTGACTAATGCTTTTTATGCAAGCCTCAGGATTTACTCTGTCTGTACCAGAGCTTCTCCGACCCTGATCTGGCCAAGTTGTGACTCTCTGCTCCCAAAGAAAATTGGGTTGACAGGAGGAAATGACCATTTCAATCTTTTGTTCAAGGAGGTGTTTCAGAGGAATATGAGTATAATGCAATAGGAAACTGATTCGTTTGGCTCTTCTTTCTGTCCATGTGGCAGAACTGAGTCAATGAAGTGTTCCTTGTGCAGTGCAGTGTTCCACAACGTAGTGTAGACTTTGGGTATGGAACACTGGAAAGAGACAAACATGGTCAGGTAAGTTAACACTGGTGACACATGGGTCAGATTTTCATACACACAGTGAATTATATACCTAGACACAAGCAAGCAAAATCTTCTGCACTCCTGTTCATCTCCTGAAATCCTAAGAGCACATTTTGTTGCTCGAATAAAGCTACTAAATTTCATCCTTTAAAAGGTGCTACAATATTGTTTTTATCATTATGACAGAGAGATAAATGTTTTCTGGTTGTTCCAGCTGCTACCTTGTTTCAACAGAAAGCAGTATGAGAAAAGTACAAACACTGCTGGTTTTGATGCCTCAGGACTGAGTTGAGCACTTATCACAAAGGTCAGTCTGAATTTCTTCTGCTGCTTGTAGCATCCTTTTTGCTGTTTATACAGGTATCAAAAATGAAAGAAGAGGGGCCAAGTTTTAATTGATTTCTGCACAGTTGGTAAGGAAGTACAAACAGCAAAAATCTTTCCCAGACATCCTGCTAGATAATTGGCCACCCGCAACTGCAGTCCTGTTTAAGGTCTTCCCTCCTACCCTGGTTGAATCAAAGAAACAGGACAGCAGGATGTATATTTATAGTTACATTCAACACAGCATCATTTCTGCTGCCAGTGAGAGCTAGACATACATAGGAAAGCAACTTCTGTTCAGGCAGTAGTCTCACACTGCAGTGCATGGGCTAAGTTGGAGGAAATGTATCTGTCTAGGACTTAGTGCCACTCCACCCGTTGATGGGAACGGCTTCAGAACTTTTTCTGCAATGAGACTGCCTGTCTAATTGCACTCAGCACATCACCATTAAAGAAGGGGAGGACCAGACCTCTTCTTACAGGAAGCAAGTGATTCAAAACCCATCTGTATGTTAACAGCCATGCAAGTGGCTGACAGAATGACCTGTCTGTGAAACGTAGAGGTTTCTTTTTCTAACTGCTCCTTATTCTCTAGTAAATAAAGTCTGAGGCATTTTTGTCACTTAATTTATTACAGTTAGTCTCCATAGTAACTGATAAAGTTCAGACAGGATTCCATGGAAATAGTAAAACTTTTATGTGTAGTATAGCAAACAAAAAAATACCTTAGATTCCAGATGCTTTAGAGTTTCTCTAAATTTGTAAAAGCAAAACAATTCCTGAACCCTGAAAATAGTAGTTAAGGCCTTTATTTTAATTTTGATCCAATATGGAAGAGAATGTGATAATTTTGGGGCTACCTACCTATTTTTCCTTTTACTGAGTGTCTAGCAGCCCTCCTTATGCACAATAAGCAGTGGTGGTAGTTGCAGTACAAAACCCAAGCATAGTTTGTGTAACAGACCTTTTACAATCTGAATTATAAAGAGAGGAACAGGCATAGAAGTACAGTCAGAGAAACGAAACACAGCAACTATCTACACCTTGCCAAATTACTTCTATAGGCTTTATAAATTGCAACAAAGAGTTTTCCAGTGAGTCCTGGAGAGGAAAGCTTTGCAGAAGATTGTAGGGAGATTTCCAAGATGTGGAAACAAGTTTGGAAATATAACTCCTGGATTGGCGTAAGCTGCTAGCAATAGTTTTTGAAAGGAAGAGTCATCAAGTCAACAATGAATGAAAGATGGTCCATAAGACCACTGTAGCAGAGAATCACTAAGGTAGGAAGTGTCCTCTTGAAGTCATCTAGTCTAACACTCCTGTTCAAGCAGGGTCAGTGAGAGCAGTTTGCTCAGAACAGTGTCCAGGTGGGTTTTGAATATCTCCAGGAATGCAGGCTCCACAACCTCTCTAGGCAACCTGTTCCAGACTCAGAACAAGAAAGTATTTTCTAATGTTTAAATGGATTTTCTTGTATTTCACCATGTTTACATTGCCTCTTTTCATACCACTTGACACTGCTGAGAAGAGTCTGAGAAGGGACATAATGGTCTGTGAAATGCTAAAAAGGTAAAAGAACCTCAATAGTATAGAAATGAGTGGAACAAGACATATTGTTTATGGCAGAGCCAAAGATGCTAATGTGGGGTGTGAGAACTAAAGAAACATAGAGAAAGGTGTTAGCTATGTGAATGGACTGGAAGACTATCCTTTAGAAAGCAGTTTGGACGACATGGCAGAAGTGAATGTTGGTTTTTGATCCATCTGATATAAATTAAATTGTGAATGAACCTGCCTATTCTTCTACTATTAAATCCACTATATGTGTAGAAGATGGATGTTTGGATCCAGCTGCATCATCTGACGTGGCACAGCTGCAGGATCTCTGACATGCAGCATTGTCTTCTATTCACTGACTACTGTTGCTCAATGTCCAAGTCACCTTGGCTTGCTATTTACAGCTTGCTGGTGAGTTGCTGAACTGTCTCGTACATCAAACACAGCTTGTGAGCACATTGTAGGAAGACAGGTACCTTCAGGTTACTTTCTTCCTATTCTGGGATATGTGTTAGCTGTGCACAGTATAATGATTAACCATCTTGAACACTGGGGAGTATTAAAATCTGAGCTTAATTTAAGATTAAAATAGCATCAAGACCATTCATATATATGTATATGTATGTGCATGTCTGTGTATTTGCATATATATGGGTACATGCTGATTGTAACAATCCATTGCATATTAAAATAGCTTTTTCAGATATTCTTGTCTTCATATTCCTGAAACTCATTAGGTCCTTTTAACATAACTTCTTCACTATCCTCACTTCCAAGATGCTTTTAAATGCAAATGTTTTCTGTCTATATTGTTATCCACCTGATTTATTATGACTCAGCTTGTTTTCCCTGGAAATTACTGATCAACAGCTAAAGCAATAAAAGAAGTGAAGGTAGGAGTGTCTCCCCACTATAGGATTTCATTCATTTGCTTTAAGTGATCTTTTCATTGTAGACAGCTCTTCATGTTTGGACTAACTTTGTTATGGAGAAGGGAAGGGAAGAAGGGAAGGGAAGGGAAGGGACGGGAAGGGAAGGGAAGGGACGGGAAGGGAAGGGAAGGGAAGGGAAG
>JAWWEW010000112.1:57937479-58049013 GCA_035583185.1 Anabacerthia variegaticeps
AAGGGAAGGGAAGGGAAGGGAAGGGAAGGGAAGGGAAGGGAAGGGAAGGGAAGGGAAGGGAAGGGAAGGGAAGGGAACCAATAGGACCCATGAATTAGACCATGTATGTGCCATCAGACAGGGGTTTTTTTCCTGGTTTCCATGAGCAGTATCACTCCTGCATTTCCAAAGTCTTTGTTAGTTGCTGAGCAGTTTGTCTGCTGACTCAGATGAAATGGCACAGCCCTGTCTGATGAGCTGCTCTATCCAGTCTACTCTGCTCAATGTTTACATCATCTCTGTTAAGTTGTCAAAGTGTTCTTCACGTGACCAGAATTTGAAGAGAAAAGTATCCAGGACTGCAGTTCTTCATAAGCATGAGATTAAATATCGTTAGATGAACTGTGAAAACAAACAAACAATGAAAACCTCGCTCAAATTCAGCACAAACCAATTATCAGAGCAGAAAACAAAGCCTGCAAATCCCAAGAATAATAGTAGGTAAGTACACTGAATTATATTACCTTGAAAGAGACTTTTTCCAATTGCCGTTTCATAGAACTCAGTTTTAACTGTTGTGAAAAGTAGTTTATGTGCAGCAGCTCCTCTTTTTTTTTCCAATAAAAATATCACTGTTTATATTTTTCCCTTTACCCATAGAAAATTCTAGTCTAAGTAGTTGACCAGACAGCCTCCATATTTCACTTAAAATAAGGAAAATTTTTTTTTCTCTTATGGACTTCCACATGTCTTCCCCCAAAATGATTGAATTACGTATATGCACAAAGGGCAAGAATAGTGACTACTTGTTATAGAAAGAAGAGTGAAGGTTTTTTTTCTACTAAGAAAAAGACTACTAATCTATTTTTGTTTTTATTCTTCAGTCTTTAAAGAAAAAAAAAATAGCTAAGCTGATTTAAATTAAATTTTACAAAGCATATGCTCCTGGGCAGAAATCTTATAAATCCACTTTCAGCCCAAAGCACATTTTTATGGTTGAGTTATAATAAATCCCACAGAAGAGGGATTCCACTGGAATTGCTTACAGAATATAGTAGCACGAGAGGTATTATTGTTATAAAGCTCCACAGCAATGTTTGAATTTAGTTGACAGAACCAGCAGGGCCATTTTTATTTAGTTTGACCTTTCATCATGAGAACCTACTAGAATCTCATGCTACAGAGAATAAAACACAGCCAAAAATTCAAAGCAGAATAATGATTAAAATAGTAAAGTGAAGTCTAGGTTGTTCCAATGCTATAATACATTTGATGCATGAAAGCTTCTGTTCTGAGTGTTTTGGCACAGGAAGATGGTGAAAAAATCAAAGCCTTTGTGAAGCAAGTTTCTGTTCATCAACAGTTAGAAGCCAAGGTGATCTGCAATGGATGTGGCTTTATTACAAACTTAATTTATCAGATGCCTGTTAGCTTACAGTGAAGCTCAGTTTGCAAAATAGGGTAATCTGTCTAGTGGCTACACAACATAATGTTGTGTGGCAAAGCAGACATATACTAAGGGGATATAGGTGACAATGAACATTTAAGAAAAAGAAATAGGAGAGAAGGCTGGGCATTATCTGATGATTATAAGAAGTGTCATAGTAAAGGACTAATGATAGCTGTTCACTATTGAAATGAAACGTTTACGTAAAAATTTGCCCACACAGATGCCTCTGTATTCTTTGGGTATGTTGCTAGGTTATTTAACGACCTAATTGCTCTTGTATCAAATTCAAGGTATGGTCTTTATTTCATGTAAGAGAAATAAGAAGGTTATTAAAATTGGAAGATTTTTTTTCTGTCTTATCTGCTCTTAGTCTGGCTTTTAGTAGGAGGTTAGGGTCACACAGGAAAAGGTGTGAGAGAGAAAATGTAGACCATGTGGCTGCATCAAATAATCTCTATGTCTACTACTCTTCAAATTAGAAACAGTGCAACTGGTAGAGCTCCAAGTATCAACAGCAGCAGCTTGAACATAAAAGGCCTGTCTTACATCTGAGATATAGTAAATCTCTGCTTAGGTCTCCACCATGGTAAAGATAAGACAGTGCTTACTTCTCTTCTGTAATCCTTGCTACATACAAAGCAAAGCAAAGCATTGAAGTTGGGTGCAATTCACCCTGAGCAATGCCTTCTGCATGCTACAAGTTACAGACATTATGATTGCAATTAATTTTAGTAAAGGAAATATGTTTGGGGTAGCTCATGTGCATGGTTGGAAACAAAAGACAAGAAATAAGGGGATAATAGGGGTCCTTTGAGGGAATGCTGAGGTGCATGGAGAAGTGTGCTTTTGTGGACACAGTGGCAGCTTTTAGTAGATAGCCAGATTCTGACTCACTCACGTGATATGAAGTAGGAAAGAGACAACAAGTTTGAAGGTGAACCAGGGATGATAATTTGATCTCAAGGAAAGGAAGGGACATTTCCTTGCTTCATGCCTAAAGAACCTTTCAAACTGCCATGAAAATGAGGATGGCATAAGAAATGGGCAAAAAAGTCTCAAGAGATGTACCAATGACATGTCCTTAACTGAGAACCAAGAGGTATCATGGGATCAAAGTATTCTCAAAAAAAAAATGCATGAAGTGAGACAGGAAGGGGCTGTCAGTCATATATGCTTCTGTGATAAACTGTTTGAACAGCTTCTCTCCTTTCTGTTCCTTGAAATAATTCTGAAGTATCATGCAGTAGTAAGTGTTTAAAAACACAGTGGTCATGCAGGAGGGCTGCTTTACTGTATCTCTTCTTCTAATAACACAATGAACCTGTGAAATGAATGATAGTGAAAGGAGAGGATGGTTGGTGCCTGCAGGATGAAGTCCTTATCCTTCATTAGGCAAAAATAGAGGCGGGTCTGTTTTCCTGATGAGTGAGCCAGAGAAAACTGCTGCTGTGGTGGGAACTTTAACTACCTATGGGTGACAATTTAAAAGCTTCTCCAACCACTATGATATCTCTCAGTCTTTGTCATCAGTGCTTACCAAAAAATCACAGAAACAAAGAAAGGTTTGGGTTGAAAGGAACCTTAAAGGTCATGTAGTTCTAACCCCAACCCCCATCCACCCCCGCCATGGGCAGGGACACTTTCCACTAAATGAGGTTGCTCAAAGCCCCACCCAGCCTGACCATGGACTGTTCTAGGAAAGGGGCATCCAGAGCTTCTCTGGACTACATTTCCAGGGCCTCACCAAGAAAAAGTCTGATATCCTGAAAGTCAGGATTTTGAGTTTGCTGTGGAACCTTCTTGCCTACGTGGGATTTTGAACTTCACCGATTCATGGTCACTACAGCCAAGGCTATGCTTGAGCTTCAAGTTCCCCAGCAGCCTCTTCTTGTTGGTGAGTACAAGGTCCAGCATAGCACCTCTCCTCGCTGGTTCCTCTACCACTTGGAGAAGGAAAATATCATCAGTGCATTCCAGGAACCTCCTGTATCACTTATGCCCTGTTGTGATGTCCCTTCAACAGATATTGGTGTGGTCGAAGTCCTCCATGAACACCAAGGCTTGTGAGCAGGAGATGACTCCTCTCAATCTATAGAGGACCCTGTCTTTCTGGTCAGGCTACCTGTAGCAGAACCCTGTATGTCACCTGTCCCTGCCCTCCCTTTAATCCTGACCCATAAGCTCTCAGTCAGCTCCTCATCCATCCACAGGTGGAGCTCCATACTCTCCAGGTGGTCACTGACAAAGAGGGCAACACTACCTCGTCTCCCCTGCCTGTCTTTCCTAAAGAGCCTGTATCCCTCCATTCCAACACTCCAGTCACAGAAGTTGTCCCACAATGTCCCCATGATGCCAGTAAGTCCTAACCCTGCAGGTGTCTACAAGTTTCTAATTCATCCTGCTTATTTTCCATGCTGTGCATCTTTGTATAGTGGCATTTAAATTGGGGCCCCTGCTGAAGTTGACTTACTGGCCAGAGTGGCTGGAATTCCTTTGTGTCATTCTTCAAATGCTTCCTGCTGTCTTGTTTGGCTCCTTTGAGGGAATTCTTGGCACTATGTGTAGTGGTAATTCATATGGGAAGATTTCAGGTCCTTACCATCTCATTCAAATTTCTTTATTGCTTTAATTTTATTTTTTTATCCAATTGTCAAAGAGAAGCCAAAATACCTCTATAGAGTAATGCATTATTTTTTTAGCTAGTTAAATTTCTCTGAAAGTGAATTTGACCACGTTAGAGGTATTGTTGGCTATGTCAACATTTTTGTGTAAAAGACTAAATTCAGAACTTGGCTTAAGTTAATAATATGTGCAGCCAGAATGTGAAAACTAAACCACAAGTTATTTAAATTATTTAGACATCCTTGACTTGCATGATTATCTTCAGAATCATCTATTGACTTCCTGCATAACTTTTAATACTCCTAATTCTTTTTAGGAATTGCTAGGAAAATACTACATAGGTAAAAAACCTTCTTTTTGGTATTGACAGTTGGAGATGGGATTTTCAAAGTGTTCTGGGCTTTCAACATGTTTCTGTTATTCACTACAGGTATTAAAATTCAAATTAGAATTTTCTCTTCCTCCTTCCTACTTGTTTCTGACAGATACCAATTGAATCGGTAAAAACTGGAGAAAATCATACCCATGTGTATGACATACCTTTCTCTAACAAGCTTTTCTATATTTTGGAATGAATGTGGTGGCTGAGATGAAGCATGTGTACAAGAACAATAAGATCCTGGTCACAGTCTGTAGCTCCTGTTTTCAGACCCTTTCAAAGCTGCTTCCTTGCTGTCCCAAGAACAGGATAAAGAGGCAGCAGTACACACTGGGAGATCAACTTTCTGAAGAGACATGGATGTGAGTTGGCAGGTGAAAAGCCAACTGATATGTGCTGGGACTTTGCACAGTCATAGCTAGTTCGGAGAGTACTTCAGTCTGGCAGAAGGCACGAGCTGCATCCAGGGAGTCTTTGTATAACTATGGGAGTGGATTTGCCAGATTCATTGGCACACCAGCTTTTTCACGTGAGCTTTACAAGCCTAAAGTGCAAAATCCTCAAGTTCTTTGTTCTTCTGAAACATTCATAGGGTTCATCCTCTGACTCTAGGGTCTTGAGATGAATCTGTCCTTTCATAAAGTTTTTTGCGATGCTTTCAAGAAGTACTGAGATCATCTGCTGTGCTTAAAGGCAGAGATTCAGTGAATGTGTGTCTAAAAAACAAGAATTTAGAACCCCTGAACTACCACTGCAGATAACTAAAACATGCTTACGTTTTCCTTCATTATATGAATATCTGAATGCTTTGCAGAAGGATATTATTGAGAACATCCCATAATCTGAGTGCATTTTAATGTAATGAAAAGCTTTAAAGAATCCGCAGGCTACTCCAGAGTTTTACTGAAATGAAGAACATTTGAGTCTCAGGGAGGCAAAAAGGTACACCTCCTTGTTTAATTGGATAGGGTTTTTTGTTTTGTTTTGCTTGGTTTTTTTCCTTTTTTTCTTTTATTCACTAATTAAAATGTGAGAAACTTCTGCTGTCTTTTCAGATGTTTGCCATGTTTAGCACTGTGTACATTTAGGAATGGAACTTCTTGTGCCCACTGACCAGCAGGCTGGCTGGAAGTCAGTATTCAAAGCAGATCCCTCAAAAAACCCAAGCTGAACCATATCCAGTCCTCTCTGTGAATGTGATTGCAAATATTTTCAGCATTTCCAGTACAAGGGATTATGCAACATGTAGAAATATTCATCGAAACCTACTTTTGTTCTCTCTCAGTTTCTTCTCTATGTACATGTCTTCTTGTCTCGGGGAAATATCTTTGATATATGGTTTAGTGGGCATGATGGTATGACACCATGATCTGGGAGATCTTTTCTAACCTTAATGATTATATGAACCTATGAAACAAGGACAGCCTCTCCTTAATAGTTATTTAATTCCAGTTCTCTTTCATCAGCAAAGCACCAACAAAGTCACATTACAGCCAAGTAGCATTTAGACTTTTTTTTTTTCCACAATTGACAAGTTTAATTGTGATAGCAGGGCAATGTTACACCTTGTATGGTTGTTGGTGGTGCATTGTAGAGAACCAATACCAGCCACGTTAAAAACAGCTGAGTTTAACTTTTCAGCTTGATATCCAGATGCATAATGAGTCTTTTCGTTGGCACTTGCAGGCTCAGAGTCCTCTGCAGCTCACATTCTTGCTTTCCTCCTCCCCCTTGCTGCCTGGCTACAGCCCGAGGAGAATCAGTAATACTAATCTTTGTATCTCTGTTAATTAGTAACCAGTTTCATGTCACAGGAATCAAATGTCTTTAAGAAACTCTCAATAGAAATTAATGTCCCCTGTGTACTTGGAGACCTGTTTTGTACATGCAAGGCTCCCCCCCTGGGTACTGCCAGGCATGTGGCTGCCATCAGCCAAGGGTCATGTTGCACTGCTGTGAAAAGAAGAAAGGAGACAGAGAAAAAAAAAAAGACATTGCAAATAGACTGTCACAAAAATATTGTTTTCCTGTCTGTAAAAAATGATTGTGGAATGAACTGGTTTAGAAGGAAGGCCTGGAGTCTTATTCATTAGACAGATTTTGGCACAGAAATCCTGCTGGCCCGAGTGCAAGAATACCCAAACCCTTGTGTGAAAGAAGCGCCAGCCTGGGGCAGGCACTGCCTCTGCATAACCACCTGTCAGCAATACTGTCATGGCTCCCCAGGTACATGATCTCCCCTTGACCCTGATGACAAGGCCTTTTCCTTTTCTCTGGACCCCGAGAAATGCAGATTCATATGTCACCTTTCCTCTTGAATGGAGCTGGGTAGAGGACAGCATGGACCAGTCTTCTGACCAAACCTTGCATAGTAGCTGGAGTAGGAGGGTGAACTTAAGCTGCCAAAGCACAGCGTGCACCTGTCACCTGTCCCAATAGCTCTCCTAGTGGCTCGAGTACTAGAGTGCACATGTTGAAGGCAGCACATCTTCCTTGCAGTGATGGTCTGCAGAGACCATCCAAAATAGTCTTTCCTAAGGATGAGGCTAATAGATATTTCTTGGCTCTTCTTAGGTTCTCCTAATACACATAGGGTGTCAGGGAGGGCAGGCAGTTGCATTTCAGCAGAAATGAACTGGCTGGGGAAGCCAAAGAAGTGATTTGTTTGGGAGCAAGAGATGTGTCTGCTGGTGGTCTGGGCCAGCTGGGGTGCCCGAGGGCCTTGGAGGGAGAAGCTGGGAGGGCTGGCCCTGGCAGGGGGGCAGCTGTGGCCAAGGGGCTTCACAATCTCACAAGCTGCCTTCCTACCCAAAGGCTGCAGGCGTCTTCCCAGTGCTGGTGTGCAAGAAACTACCAAGCTATCTGGTAGCAGTCGATCACTTGAGGAATCAGAAAATGGCAAGCTCTGAATGTGTTTCTGAAATAAATTTTTCTTTTACAGAACAAGAACTCATCTTAATTTCCGTCTTGCAGGAAATATTTTTATTCTTTTTAATTGTAACTTAAAGCACCTAAAAGAGAACATTGAAATTCCCTAGGAGACAGACATTTTGAACTTAGTCAACTTTGCCTTTCATGCTTCAGCTTTTGCAGCAACTGAGGCAAAGAAACCGCAGAGAATAACCTTTGTCATGGCACATTTCATTCATACCAGAAGAACTTTGTTATGTGCAGTGACTGAAAGAAAAAAAGACTCTAAGTAAAGAGCAAGTGACCAGGCAGCTAATGACATTAACAAGGTGCATATGAGCAATGGAGCTATATTGAATTAACCATGTTGTCCTTACTTCTGGCATTGCTTCATCCCTTCTGATTACTGGTCTTTGCAACCTTAACATTTTAATTCAGGCATACTTTTTTCTTTTTGAGCAATGCTTTGAAAGCATAATGTTTTGGTTTTTTTTCTCATAAAGTATAGTCTGCAGTGACCTTGAGCCATCCCATTAGGATACAAAGAAAATGAAGAACTAAAGTAGGAATGTAGCATTGCATGCCTCTAAATTAAGGCCTGCATTTGCGGTAAGTACTCCTCAAGAGTTTGTATTCAGAACTCATGGTTATGATTTTTATGGTGGAAAAATTGTTGAAAAAAAAAACCCAGTGGGTACCTAACACAGTAGCACCTGAAATTACAAAGGGAAAAAAATTCTCATATCATAAATTTTCCAGATGGCAACAAGATTGCTGGTGTCAGGACAAGAGGAGTGGTACAGTCTCCAGTACTTGAAGAGCTCAGCACATTACTTTGTTAAGTCTAAACAGAAAACAGACTGGTTTTATAAAGGAATTCTGAAATAGAGGATGTCTTCATACTTTTGTAAATGAAGTAAATATGCAATATATCACTTTATATCCAATATATCTTGACCTAAGAAAAATATTCTTTTGAGGGAGGATGTAAGACTTCTAAGATATATCATAGATAAATTGGTTTCCGTTGTCTGGTATGAGCTTACTGCTGTTTTTGTATTCATCTAGGCATGACTTTTGTGTTCAGTTGAAAGGGGGAGTGTTAATTATTTACACCACTATAAATCTTTAATTGCTGTGGTGCCTGTAGTCCCTTTATCATTTGGAGCAGTGGAATGGCTCTCGCTATGGTAGGCACAAAATGGGATGTGACTGAAATGAAAGCAGTTCACCACTGGCTTTCGCAGGCGACAGCAGTACGTCTTGGTTTAGCAGGCCTCTGATGTCTTCAGTGATAACAGTCACTTTGTAAGCAAGAAGGGTGCATGGTCGGACTGTTTACAGTACACTAAAATAATGCATCCTGTATATGGATAGCACTGGGTATGATTTGCTGTTTGTCCCCTAGTAACTGCAAAGACACATCTCACAACCTGTGAAGACCCTAATACTAGGTAGTACTATCATTCAAGCAACCTGTCCAGGTTCAGTGAGACTATCTGGGCACTTACAGTTGGGGCCATAAGTAACTGCCTTGTTGCATTGGGGCATGTCTTGGTGTTTGGGGATTTTTCAACCTTATTTGTATAGGACTCAAGTATCACCCCATTTATTACAATAAATGGAGAGTGAGATAGAAATAACAAGTGAAAAAGGATAGCAAGCTTTTTGACTTGACTTTTATCTTTGCAACTGTAATTGCACAGCCTAGCTGAGGGTCTACATAATTCATACAGCCTATAGCTAATCAGGAAAGCAAAGAGGGAACACAGTATATTCATACTCTCATTTATATGATGTTGCTGGCCCTGTTAGTGTGAAATTGGATCTGCCATATCCTAGGTGGTTCTCTCCTTTTCCCTTGTTCTCAGCACTTCACAGTAATTCTTCTGTCTTTTTCTTCCAGTGTTGTGTTATTTAATAAGGATAACCTCTGTTTCTTCAGAGTAGGAACTCTGCTCAGACCATCCTTAGCTTTCTTCTTTTTCTGAACAAAAAGGCTGGGTAGAGCTTCCTTCTTGGGCATAAACATTGCTCTGACTCAGAATCACTTTAACATAGCCTTTGGCTCAAGACACAGAAAGACATGACTGTTACAGAAATTGCTTTCCTCTTTTCTGTGACAGACTGGTGGTGACCCACGAGGCAACTTTTGCCAATATGCTAGGAACACCTCAGGATCTAGAATTTTTCATTTCTTTGAAAAGAAAAAATTATGATTTTTAGCTTAGACTGTGATACTGTGACAACTCAGTGTGTTAATGTGATTTATCCTCAGACACTCAGAATATGTGAAGCTATAAAACTGATAAGCAGCTGAACTTTGAAGTTGTACCTTATATGCAAATTGTGATGACTTTTAGGCATCCATCAAACTGAGTTCATTACTCTTAGGTATACTTCATTGTGGCATTGCTGGTTTGGCTTAGCTCAAATATAAAATAGTGTAAAAGCAGATTTTTAATGGTTTACAGGTGGAATGGTTAACTGAGCTAAAATTTGCGGCATATACTTGACACTGTCATCTGACTTCAGTGCAGTGCACGAACTCTGATAAACTTGAGCTGAATTTTTATTTAACCACTGTCCTGGTTCTGGCCAGGCCAAGGTTAATTTTTTCAGGAGCTGGAGGGAGCATGGCTGGGACCTGGAGGTTATTCTATACCACCTCATGTCATTGCTGGGGGCTGGGAGAAGGGTGTCTCTTCTGGGGAGAAGGGAGTTCTAGTCTGGTGGAGTAAGAGTGTCTGGACTAACAGAGGTAGTATACTGAGTGTGTGCAAAAGAACAAGGAGAAAGGTCGAATTTGGTTACATATTAAGTCATTCTGTGAAGCTTCATAGCATTGTAGAACGATAGAATATTGTGAGTTGAAAGGGAATCACAAGGATCATTGATTCCAACTCCTGACCCTGCATAGGACAACCCCCAAAATCCAGGCAACAGTATGCAGATGCTTACTAATTGTCCGGTATTGACTTTTGTTTCTTATAGATTACAGCTGGCTTCTTGAACCTCCCTTAGGTTTCCACAGGAATGTAGGCAAACATTAAATTTCAATTTTGACCTTGGTTTTGTGACTGAAATAGAAACAGAATATGCATAAATAATTATCAAACTTACCAACATTGTAAATTTTGATTGAAAAAGGGAACACTGTTTTGCAGTTACTTTTGGTGAGAGATTTAACAGAACATTTCCTGGTTCGTTCCCGGGCAAAATGAGCACAGTGGGAGCACAGGTCTTACATGTCTATCTGAATGAGTTCGTCTGAAAGCCAGATTTGTTCCTCACAGTGTCTGTATTGTTGTGCTCGTTCACAGCACTGAAAGGACCCCTGCTTTTAGGGCTTTTTGTGTGTGTGTGTTGGAAATATTTGCTTCTTTCAGTACCTACCCTATGTTATGTAATATCACATCAGCCTATGCGACATGGGCAACATTGTGTAAGGCTATTACATTTGCCCCTTGGCATCACAGAAAATAAAAATGGGATTTAAATTGTTCCCTTCATACTGGAAATATCCCAAGGCACTTTTTTGAACTAAAATTCTAAATTATATGAAGGAAAGTTGAGTGGGTATTAGGTAACCAGCAACATTCTGCACATGGCAGTAGAGAGAAAGGCTTCTGCTTTCTCTGCAAAAGGAGAATTTGTGACCCTAGACAAATGCGTTATGTTTGAAAACACCTCATGCTCTTGACAATAAGAATTAATTGAAGTTCATCATGCCATTTTGCATTGTTACTGTAGGAAGTGATTTTGCGGTCAAATCTGTGTATTTTTAGATATATTCAAAACACAGCAATGGTTTGGATTCTGCATAAATATTAGTGCATTGTATATGTTTTAGTTTCATAATTTGATATTATATACTTGAGAGTTATGAGTCATTTTTAGATTAAGTTTATTTATAACGTCTTAGTCATAGGGCATGGTGCAATTATGTCAAGGAAGTGAGATAAATAGGAATATTAAATACTAACCAGCTTGATAAAGTCAAATTCAGATTTTCAAAGTACAGTTCCCATGACTTCTGTCCCCCAAAATATTTCAGAGTAAAATTTCTGCAGTAAGAACTGAGACTCATGAGTTACAGAATTCATCAAGTCTTTCTTCCTGTGTTTCTTCTATACTCTTTGTCTAGTGTTTGACGGATGAATGCTCAAGTCTTTTTGTAGGGTCTGGGCAACTGGATCTAAGTGGTCCTGCCTGAGTGATGGTTGGACAAGATGACCTCCAGAGGTCCCCTCCAACGCCAACTCTTCTGTGATTCCATGAATAATCTGGATGTGTTTATTCTCCCTGCCACTGATTTTCAAGAAACTTCTACCCCATTGCTATTTCAGAAATGTTGCTGCAGCTGTCAGCCTTGGCTAAAGCTGGTGAATGGCTTCCAAAGCATTTGAAAGGATTCTGACAGTTAGTTGAATGGTACTGGATCATTGTCTCAATTTCTAGGAAGTCTAGTCCCAAGACTATGTAGCATGAAACCATTAAGACTGTTACAAAGGGATTAGGCAAAAGATTCATCTAGCCCTTTATATTTTCTGCAACACTGGACATAAGTAGGTGCTTCAGGAACAGCAATAACAAGATAAACTTGTTTGATAAAGCCCCCAGAATAAAAGGCTTTTTCTACGTATTCGTACAGTTTCCTGGAGAACTCAGCTAAACTGTGGTTTGACTTCTTGGGGCAGTGAATTTCATAATTCTAGCACCTGCTGCATAAAGAAACATCTCTCATTGTCATGTACCTTCCTCCTACCATCTTTATTTGATGGGCCCTAGATTTGTTATTGAGAGGGAGTGAAAATCTGACACCTCTTCAGCCTCTCCAAGGCACTTGTAATATTGTCATACTGTAATTGTCATTTGTTGTCATGAGTCGTTTCTTTCCCAAGCTGAAGAGTCCCAACCTACTCAGACATTCTTTTAAATAAATGGGCCCCCGAGATTGTAAATGCCTTCCAAAGCATCTGAGGTATGGCAATGTCTGTGGTACTACACTGAAAATCAAACCAATTTTTCAAAATTATAAAATTAAAACATTGGCCACGCTATATGTACATAGCTAGGAGGAATAAAAATATGATTCTATCAAAAGCCAACACATTGACATTTCAACGCATACAAGCTCAAAGAGGGAACAGGTTATTTCTTCCTTTAACTCATAGATGAAATACATTGGATTAAATAAAGCCTATGTAATCAAGAATAACTTTTATTTTTGGTTTCAGTTTACACTGAAGTACTACAGGAACCTATTCAAAAGCTATGCTCTTCCATAAACTGCATTTGCAGTGATTTGATCAGGATCTAAACTTAAGTATTCTTTTGCTGCTGGAAGCAAAAAGCTTTGTCTTGGAAGATGACATATGGAGATTGATCAACAGGCCCTGATATCCAGTGTAGCATGAGTTAACAGGAAAAGTGGCACTAAATGCAGCCATTGGACACCATTCAGACAGCTGAGTGCCCAGTTTTGTTCAATAAAAGTGATGTATTGATAAAAGTAAATTACTTTTTGAGTATGTCTATCCTAACTAATTTTGTACCTGGGCTAGTTTGCTTTAAAGTCTTCTGGATGAGCATTATAAGCAGAGACTCTAGCATGGTCCTTTAGGGCCACAGATATCACAGGGTCTCAAACTTTAGGAGTTTATATTGTGACAAATCAGAAACATAAATAGGAAAGGAGGAGTGCAAAAGATCGGATAATAGTTATAATAAAAAGCAATCTCATACAATTCCTTAGTGCACAAGCATATGTAATTCACATGTATTTCTTCTTGGTCCTGCAATAATGGCTTTGGTAGTTCTTTTTTCATATTAATGAAATTTCACTAGTGAATCAAAACAACGGATGCTTTATAGAATGGACATGAATAAGAGAAGGGAAGTTCAGCATATTTCAGGAAGACAAGGGATTTTGAATTTAAACTATTTCTTTTAGAAATACAGAGCACAGTATAAAGGTTTTCTGCCTATTAAGTGACTGATGTTTCTTCGTATGGATTTACTTTTTCTTGTATTTAGAAATAATTTTACTGAAAATTACTGGATTTTTTCCAGAGTGCTTGAGAACATGCCTGCTAAAAGGGGGACAGAACAGAGAATATTTAAGTGACTTTCTTTGCTCTGCCTGGTTATGCTCTTCAAGGATTTCTGAAGTACAAAAAGAGGGACTAATTTTATATGAAGGAAACATCAGATAGAGTTGCCAGAATGCTGATTTATCTCATTGCAATCGACAGAACATGTCAACTAAGGATTTTAGAGTGATCTTCTGTACTTCCATGTCACAAAATTAACATCTCTCTGCCTAAACAGTCCTCCACAGGATTCATTCACTGGGGCTGCTTATTTGTGGTGCTGATTTTTGGAGTGCTACTGTGTGTCCATGGCTTACAGTTTTGGAAAGAAAATCTCATTTTATACAAAACAGCCACTGTGCAAAGTGGTCTGGCAGAAAGATAATGTGATGTTTCTGTTTAATAGATGGGTGCAACACCTAATGAATGGCGAGAGCTTATAGCTTCTATCACATGAAGTCCTGAATAATAAGAGTCAGAAAGTGTACAGATGAGGCATGAAGAATAGACGGATTTGATGCTGAGCATGAAATACCTTCCAGTTCTTCATACCTGAACTGAAAGTTCTGGCATGCCAAGGCGTGGGAAGTTAAAAGTCGGTGAATGCTACTGTGGTGATTTGACCTTGTCTGGAAACCAGACACCTCTCCCTTTACAATTTGCTCTATCACTCCCTTTTCTTAGGTCAGGAAGAGAAAATATGATGGGCGAGATCATGAGTCAAGATAAAGGCAGTTTAATGAGAATAGCAAAGGCTGCATCCAGAAGCAAAGCAAAATGAGATGCATTCTCTACTTCCCACCAGTAGACAATGTCCAGCCACTTCCTGCAAAGCAGTGCCTCACTACATGTAGTTGTTGCTTTGGAAGACAAATGCCCTAACTCCCTACTCCCCCAGCTCAATACCCTTTCAGCTTTTTTTGTTGAGCATGACACCATATGGTATGGAATGTCTGTTTGGTCAGTTGGGGTCAGCTGTCCTGACTGTTTCACGTCCCAACCTTTTGCTCACCTCCAGCCTACTGGCCTTTGGTGGGGAAGGTTAGAGTGACAGCCTTGATGCTCTGCAAGTACTGCTGAGCAATAGTCAAAACACTGGTGTGTTATCAACACCACTCTAGCCACAAATGCAAGGCACAGCTCTAGATGAGGAAAGTAACCCCATTTCAGCCAGATCCTGTACAATTACAAAAATGTAAATGTATACCTTTTTTTACACAGTTGGGTCTTATACCCAAAAATGTATCATGGTTACTTGCAAACCTGAGTACGGATTCAAAGTATATTGTTTTTGTCAGTTACAATCTCTCTTCCCAATAAAAAAGGATAAATAAATTGGTAGTTAAACTTCTTTAAAAGACATTTTGCAAAATGAATTTTCTACCCTGCCTTTTAAGCCCTTTGGCCAATGTACAATATCATGTTTTATATTCAAATGGGGCTTATCAAGATGGTAGGTTAGTGCCCCCCTTGGTACAGAGAAAGTGATGAAGCAACTACTTAATACTTGGAATGTGCTTGTGAGGCCTGAAAGTGAAGGTAGGTGTTTAAAGCACTGTTTGCTGTTAACCCAACTTGGATATCATGAACTCCATCTCCTTCAGTGTATCTGACAGTTTCTTTAACAAAATCATTCTGCTTAGGCTCATAAAACAGGTTAAGCTCTGCAAGTGTTCCAGTATTGATATTGCACAACAATTTTCAAGCTTTAGCAGGGTTGGTAAGCTTTAAGGAAAAGAAGCCAGTTAATTAATATTGAATTGCCACAGATTACTACAACTGTGATCTGTGTTATTGCAAAGGGTTTTATAATGAGAAAGCATTCTTTAACATGCTATTGGGTTAATTATGTATTCCAAAGAAATAGATTTTGCAGCACTGATGGATTTTAGATTTATATATTGATTTAATTTATATATTGAAAGCATACTATTTTCCCTAGGAAATTCCTGTCATTTGAACTGCAATCTGCTGATACAAAATACTGTTAAGAATATCAATGGGAAATGTGTTTGATGTTTGAGCTTTCTTACATCAAAAGAACTGAAAAGTTCATGAAACAGATATACTTATAAAATAAAATGCTTTTAGGAAAGCAAAGAACATTAGAAAACAGAGAGCACCAACTGTAAAGCATGGAAAACCATGGCAGAGATAAACAAAGAGCTATTTACCAGATGTCATTAGTGCTGGAGTGTGGGAGAGCAGTGCAGCTAAATTCTCAAAGTTTTCTAGACTTTTTAGATTTTTATTCAGTAGCTTTATATTTTTGTGACCAAATTCCCAAACTATATTAATTATTCTGAACCAACTCAGCTAAGACATGTATTTTTTAAAAACATTTGTTAATATAAATTCTTGTCACCTTTTGTGCAGATATACACAGCTGCAGAGGCTGACATCACTCGTCTTGCTTTAATTCCTCCCATAGCTGATAATAAAACTTGACTTCTGTCATGAAAAAATCCATATATACATACTAAGTATGACAACTTACTGTTAGGAACTTTTGATTAAATGACTGCCATGTTGTTACACACAGATGGCACCGTTTTTTTTTAAATTCTACAAACAATTACTTAGAGAAATAACATTTGGGAATATCCCAGTTCGGTTCAGCCCCCTTCTTTCTCTCTACAATCCTAGTAAGACACTTAGCTAGTATATAGTTGATTTAACTTCTAGGATATGGAAAAAATCCAAGCCTGGTGGCTAAATGGACTAAAGAGAAGAGCAAACTGAGCCTACTCACTGCTTTAATAAGCTGCAATTGCTTTTTTTGGTGGGAGTAGAGGAGCTTCTCTCTGACTTCATTGCACTTCACTATGGGCAGCAGCCTATGAGTCACTGCCTTGAAGAGATAGTGACTTATTTTAATTACCCTCAATGAACCCTGCATTTTCAGGAATGAGTCATAGCCTAATGCAATTTCATAATAATTATATAAGAAGTATTTTAAAGTGATGCCTTGCAGCTTTGCCTATTTTATTCATTCTCCAGGGTGACTGGAGAACATGATTCATTTGAAATGAGCTAGTATATATTATTTACTAGTAATAATTACTTGTTATTTACAGACAGGGAGTGTGCATGGTTCTATACAGATCAACAAAATGATAAGGTTTGTGAGCTCAGGGGCATACAGCACATGGATGCAGACATAAGAGTGATTAAAAATATGGTGAGTGAGATTGGTGCTATGATAAGCAGATAGAGCAACTCTCTGAAGAGTGTTTTGCTTACCTTTTAATGAATAATGTGGTTTCAGCTTAAGTGCTCCCAACCATGTACAGGGGTGCTAATGGCCAGGGTAGTGCATGGAGCAGAAAGGTAGGCAGTGTAATTTGAAAGAAATGTGTAAGAACTGGGGGTAAAGACCCTAAAAGTCCTTTCCTTCTCTTTTACCTCTGAAAAACACCATTTTGTCACAGTTGCACCATTTTGTGGTGCATTGTCAGGCAGGACAAAGTGTATTTGCTGGAAAGGATTTCAAGAACTTGCTCATCAGAGAGAATGAATGTTTTCCACTTGTTACTGGGAAGGATATCTTTTATTAAGTAACTGATTAGTCAATTCTCTAGTAACAATGTGCAATTAGAAGGAGGTGTAACAATGTTCAAGGTTTACCCTTTAACATGCTCACTAAGGATTTTTGCTTTACTCTTTTGAAGGAAACCGAGGGAGTGATCACACAGCACAGTAGCATATATGCTTGTATTAGAGCATGCCACTCCTGTATGAGAGCCTGTTACCAGGTAGAAAAGACTGGAAGGCTGGGGTGGGGTTGTTTTGAACTGCAGAGAGCTAGTTTAGGCGTGTTTGTATGCGGCTGGGGTGGACCTCATTTATTAAAAAAGAAATTTCTTTGTTTTCTATCCAGCTGCCAATGGCCTTGGGCTACCTTCCTTGGGTGGTGCCTATCTACTTACTATAATAAGGCTTGGTCGTCTTGCTAAGCTGATGTTTGCTTGCCCAACACCCTTAACATAGATACAGACTTCAGGGAAAGTTTGGTTAAGAAAGTTGGTGTAGATGGATAATTACAATATAGCACTTTTTATGGTAACCCAGCTATTCATGTATGCAATGAAACCTAGTGAATGCCAAAATGAAGAAAATACTGACAGTGTCCCCGAGGTGGATTGAAAGCCCTGATGTCTTAATGGTCTCTTTAGATGAAGGAAAATCAGTGCAAGAGGTAAGGTAAATAGTACAAACTCACACAGAAATCATGGCTCTGTATACAGATAGGAATCTGTATGTCTTCAGTCACAGGCAAAGTATCATAACCACAGGACCATTCTTGCTCCTGTACAAACAAGCAGCTTTCTTTTGTTTCTTTCTTGTCAGTAGTCATGATAGACAGCTCTTGCACAAATGGTAGTGGAAGAATATTTGCTGTAAAAAACGTCTTTGGAGTGGATACTTGAAAGATGAATGAGTCACCGGGTTCACAGAAAAGCAAAGCTTCTGCATTTATATGAAGTCCATTATTACCTGGTATGTCAATTTTATTTCTGAAAGGATTAGTTGGAGACAGAAGGTTTAAGCTGTGAATCAAAATTCATACAGGTATTGTAAGAAACATGAATGTACAGACTACTTTTTAAATCATTCTGTCCATCTGCCTATCACTATTATGAAGTACGTCATCTTTCTTGGATTTAATCAGGAATAGTTCTGAATCCCTTATTTTCATGGTGCCTCTGCAATATACATAGCAGAAGAAAACACTGACAAGTTTCTAGAAGGGTTTGGTCTGATTGTCAGAAACTCGTTATGGTTGTTGTTGCAGATTTTTTTGCTTTGTTGTAAATCCTTGAAGAATATATTGATGAGCAGTGTCTCTTCCTATGCTGAGACTACTGAGCACAGTAATCTTTGCAGTATGTTATCTCTGGCAGAGGAATTTCTACTGAGCATTTACTGAGTGGAGTGGTGTGTCATATTGTTCCCAGGAGTCTGAACAGGAGTTCAGCACTCACTTGGAGAGAGAATTATAAACCCTTCCCAATTACTGTAAGTTTAACTTATATTCTGACCTGACTAATTTGACCACAAATTGCTTGTCTGCAAACAGATTCTTTGTCTCCTTGAAAGTGATTCTTAAGGATATAGAGAAGTGGTTAAGACTGGATAGCCAGTGGCAAACACTATTTGCTTTAATCCCATCTGATGTTTGGGGAATATCAATATTACAGCATAAAAAAGTTTGTGTGCTGGCCCTGAAAATTGCAGTTTCTGTCAAAGCGAGTGAGAGTTGCTGCCAGAGTTGTCCTCTGTCCCTCCCCGTGTCTTGGCTAGATTTGATACATGTTCTTTTCTGAGTGTTAACAGTAAACATTGCAGGAATGCTTGCAATAAGGATGCTTGACACATCAAATTAAACTGCATAAACCCAGCCCTGCTTTTGAACTGTTTGCTCCTGTAAGGGGGGCTGTGGCCACTGGTGCCTGCGGCCGGATGACAGCTCAGTTATACAACAGCAGAACAACAAAGTTCACTCCTGAGGAGCCTGGTGCTTTGTTCTACAAAGACTGGGGGGAAAGAAGCAGCTGCTCTGCTGCTTCCGTGCAATAGCTCCATTGTTAAATAGACAATGCTTGGACACAAAGCACACATAACTTTTGATGCCTAGGGGTCCAACATCAGTCTCTTACTTTCACTGTAGGAAGCATGTGACATGCTTGTAAAAAGAGGCACACATGACTGGCAAAAGCTAATAGTGCAGAAAAGTTGGGCTGATGTGTAAATAACTTCTTTGACAGTGTTTTTTGGCTCTGTTTTTAGAACTTTTTACAGACCCCGAGTATGGAACCTGTAAATGTGAGAGTGACCAGCTCACAATGCTAACTAAGGATAGATGCAGTGCTTTCTAAAAGAAGTACCTTTTCTTTTTCCTTACTCTACAAAGGAAAAGATATGCAAGGGTGGATATAAATTAGAAGAGGTCATGGAGTGAAGAAATGTCATTGAGTTTTCTGAGGATATTCTTGAATTATTTCCAATACTCTCCTGCAGTGATCTAAAAGTGAAGCATCTGCCAGAAACAGAGGGTATGAATGTTTTCAGAAAAGTGAAGCACAGATAATTTTAAGTGCAGTGAATTAAAGTGCTTGAAAACTGAAGCCTGGGTATGTTTGTCCATTTCTTTGCCTTGGCTGAAGACAAAAAGTTGGTTGGAATACTTATGAATAAATTATGAATGAATATTTTTTGTTAGCATACGCCATTTCACCACTGCAAAAACAGCATTGCAAAGCAGTATCTGCGCTGACAAAACTACAGAGAGAGAGACGCAAAGAGTAAGAGATGTGAAGTATGAGAAAGCAACTTTGCTTCTCCTAATCTAAAGAGACCCAAAAGTAAAGTTTTGCTTCTGATCAGGGACCGAGTTAGTAACAAGCTTACCTGCATGTTTCAAATTTCAAATTGAAATATACTTTTTGAAGCAAATGTGATTTGTGAGAATGGATGAAGAGGATTGCTTTCAATCTGTGCTTTCACAGAATTGGAGGATTGTTCTGGATTAATGTGCTGTTTCAACAGTATGGGTATTTGAGCTGGACCAGTCCTCTATAAAGTTGAGTTCTGATATCTCTGAGAGCATTAAACACGCTGGTGAGGCAAAAGTATAAGGTGTCAAGATGGGGAGAAGCTGTGACACCAGAAAATAAATCCTCCAGGGTGACCTGCTTCCCTGATTTCATTGCAGCTTGCACTGCAGCTTCTCCTTTGCACTTGCACTCCTCTCTCACAGCCTTGGATCACACATTTTCCCAAAGATCCAAGCCTGGCACCACAGGTGCTCCTGCAGGAGAGAGAAAGTGGTGCTGTGCTGCCAATACTAGCGATGCAAAGCTGGAGCATCAAGGTGAGATGTAAAGAAGCAGATGTTGTGTTCAGTTAGTGGGATCTGACTGGCACGAATTTCAGATTTCTTCCTAAATGCTTAGTTTTGGAAATCTTTGGAGTCTGACACATGTTTCTGTTATGGATTCAGCTTTCGGCTCTGATGTTCCTTGTTCAAGGTTTGTAACAGCATGTCCTCCCTGGTTGTTTGCCCAGGTGGAATGTTTACATTGACCTTGTGCAAGTTACAGAGTGACTTAAACACTTCCAGTTTTCCTAGTAAACTATTTCTGGCAGAGAGGTTGCTCCTGAGGTTATTACAAACAAGGATGGGCTGTGCAAGTGCCTGGACAACTAGAGTATCTTTTTATGAGAACTCAGAGTACTCTTTTAGAGGATTTGTCTTGTCTGATGACTACAACTAGGTAGAAGGAAAAACAAAGGACGCAACACTTCAAAACATGAAAATTATATCACCATGAACATCAAACATCCAAAGAGAACATAGCACTGTAATGCCATGAATCATTTGAATAAAATCAAAACCTTTCCCTGAACCCACTGGGTGACTCTTCAATTATGCAAATAGTTGCAGGAGGAAACCCTCTTGGTCAAGTCTGTCAATCTAATGACAGGTTTTGTGTCTTAATACTTGTAACTAAATCTCTCTAGACATTTCAGCAGCTGTCATTTATAAACCTACCTATTCATTAAACAAAACAAAAAAAAATGCAAATGCATTAGGTTTGAGTAACTTTTTGGGAGTTTTAAATTCTCTCCCTGCTTTCTTCTGCTCCCTTTCAACTTTTAACTTCACTTAGGAAGTGAACTGTATATTAGGTTTAGATCATATCCAAGAGTGAGGATAATGAAACTGTTTTGGTGTAAGATATGTTAAGGTGAGAATCAAGCTGCTTTATTTGTCATGTTTGACTGCAATGCCTAACTAGAAGACTGTGGTCAACTTCAGTCAAATTTTTAGGTGAATCGCTTGGTTTGGTTACTGCCTGCTATTTTTTAAAAAAATGATGAGGCTCAGTCATTATGGTGGGTTTTGTTCACTGATTTGATACAAGGAACATGTATGGCAATAGAAAATCACTCAGGCCTTATGTCACTTCAGACAATACCCAGGATGTGAACACAAAGTTCTTGGAGGAGAAAGGAAAATGTTTTATCCTGCCTCTTCAGCCATTCTTCAAGGGCTGACAGGAAACCAAAGTACTCAACACCCTCCTACAAAGGGGCCCTTGTGTTTGGAAGGGACAAAGAAATAGAAAATGTTAACCATGGCATACACTATTAGTTAAGCAAGCACTAGATTTTCTATGTGGATGTTCAGTAAGATGGTAAAATGCTTTGCAAAATTCAAGGTTGATTTGCCTCATGTCAGCACTTTTCTAACGATGCTTCCCAGGCCATTCAGTTGCTTTTTGTTGTGCAAAAACAAGGGAAAGCATTGACTGAGTTAAAATTTTTCAGAATCAGCCCTACAAGCAGTTAATTTTCAAGGCTCTCCCTCCTGACATTTCAAAACAGCTAAAAAAATTATACCTCAGATATGACTAATCCTGAAATCCATGGAATGATTGGAATATTCCATCATAGGAGTAAATCTCAGGAGATTATCTCCTTCATGTGAGAGGCAAGTCCTAACAGCTACAAAATAAATCCCTACTGTTTACTGGTTTGCTGTGTTAATTTGTGTAGCAATAGCAAGGGAAAGGATACACAGTCTAGTTCTTGCAGGACTATTTGGTATAATTATTGGAGAAGCATTTTTCTGATGGTGTTTCCTCTGGATCCAGAGACTAATCTGAGTTGTAGCTACAATATCCTTGCTAGAAAACAGCCTGGAAAAGACATTACAAGTTTTAAAGTCAAACTGTGACTGTAGCAGCTTTTTAAGTTTTCATGAAAAGTGCAAAATAAGTGGCTTGTAAGAAAATATTTTCTTTGTCATAGCTTCTTAAAACTTTTGCAGTTTTTTGTACATCTTGTCACATGTTCTTTTCATACCAGCTCTGCTTGCCCTGGGCCTGTGTGTCACCCTGCATATAAACTGTATATAGAGAGCAGCACCAAATCTCTGGTTCAAGTGCTGAGTTTGCTGTACACCATAGAGTTTCAGTGGCATTGTCTGTGCAGGACCTGAGGCAAATACTTAACATATCCTCACAACCTAAATTCACTACTCCTTTGGTCAGTCTTCACTGCAGCTCTTGCTGATTCTGCCAACACCACAGATGAGATCCTTGAATTTATCTTTCACCTTATTACCTTTCTGGATGGAAACTGAAAATAGTTTTCTAAGTACCAGTTTTACACACAGGGCTCATTTAGAAGTGACTGGAACACATCCAACTTTTGTCCTACTGGATGTTCACCAGATAGCAACCTCACTGTGGCTGTGTCTGGACTATTTTTGTCTCAGAGGTCTGGAGATGAATGGCTCTGTATGTTATTACAGCTTTACTGGGCCATTAAGCATTGCTCCCAGTAAAAATATCAAAATTCTGCTTTGTAGCCTTCACCCCCATAATTACATTTGCATTTCATTTAGCCGAAAGAGAACAGGGATTACTTCCTGTAGTGCTGTGGGGTTATTTTCTTGAGAAAACTTGAGGGAAGGCTTTCCTACATGCATGTTTGTCTTTACCCAGATCTATTTGTCCATATTCTTTTTTTTTAACCAATGTTGAGACTAATTGAATTTTGTAAGTATTCTCACAGTGTCATCAAATTAATGCTGTCTGTCAGCTGATACATTGCACCTTTTATTGAACATACTGCTAATTAGTAAAGAGTGATGCTTAAGTAGCATGTCAAAGCAGGCCTGACACCACAGATCCATGAATCAGTGTTAGGCTCTCAACCTGCAAAATAGTTTACAAGTGGAAGGGTTTAATTTCCACACTATTTATATTTGTGTTGAACAAAGTAATTCTCCCAGGGACCTCTGAACTTAAGGATAGACATGACAGATCAAGAATCACTTCTATGAGAAGAATTTGAACCAGATATACGCTGCATTAAAACTCCTTTGTTAGTGCCAACATGCTGCATTAAATCACATAAACCCATGGAAAATATGTCTGGGTTACAAAATCTGTCTCAGGGAGAGGAGAGGAGACTGTTTTGTTTTTATATAAGCAGCCATTTCCACTGGATTAATTCTTTGCTTAATGGGTTCCAAATGGAAGCAAGGGGCTTGACTCCAGAGTCTTTGAGGAACGCTTGCTTCCCTTAGAGGTTACAGGATTTCATTAATAGTAAATAATCTTTTTGCAGATTGCCCTTAGGTGTCCTGCTTGCATTGCCAGCTGCCTGTGGAGGGGTGGCTGATTAGTGAAGAGGGATAACTATTTATTCCCTCATTCCTTGTGGTAGGCCAGGGTCCTGAACTGCTGCTCTTGATCGATTTGTTCTGGCAGTGCATGGAAATTACAGCACAGCCTTTTCTAGGGCATTCTCCTATTTCAAAAAAATGTGGTTTAATAGCTTGATTGGTCTCCATGAATGTGGATATGTCCTGGTAATTGGCTGCTCTGCTCCCAAAATTACATTCTAATGTTCCACTGTATGCAATTGACTGAGAAGTACTGTATAAATTGGAAGGATACTTAGATTAAAGGCAAGATGACAGTGATTAAGATCCTAAGATGAGCTCTGGACCCTTTCTTCTAGCAACAACTTCCTCTGTGATTCAAAGGAAATCAATAAAGGTTAGGTGTCTCCATACTGTGGAAGACCTGGCCTTCAGTTTCTCTGTGCACTCTGCAAAGTAGGAAGTGAAGTGAAGTGCACCAGCTCTCTGAGAGCACAGATGTTAAGTGACTGTGCTCAGATACTGAAGTTACAAATGTGTATTTTCTCCATCAATCAGTACGAGAAATTGGGCTAAACTGAACACAATTCCTGACTTCTCTGGACTAGTTCATATGGTTTGAGAGAAGCAGGGAGAAACAAGGGAGGATGAACTGGAAAAGTACCTGCCTGTGTGGAGTGAAGTAGTTTATGAAAAATGGCCTGGCAGAATCAGGCAGATTTGGTTAGACAAGGGTACAGGCAGGGGATTGCATTTTGACTGACTGCAACCTATACCAAAGACAGCTATAGAGCAGCCTCTGCCTGTGAGCACCCCTGTGTCTAAAAGTCCTTGCTTGGGCGCTGTAGTTCTCTGTGCACCTCCTTGGAGTGATTGCTAGCTGTTTTGCAGACAGCAAAGACCTGAAGCTGTCCAAGAAATAACCAAACACACAAACTCTGAACAAATGCTGTTACAACTCCATCTCTTACACAAGATGCATCTATTTGGTGTCATCTGGTATGTCAAAAATGTTTGCACCACCTACCATTCACCAGAAGCCTGTTGTCCTAGAATCAGCTGCTTCTTATAGCACAGCAGCCATCTATGGTCAATAAGTGATGAACAATTTGTTTATCTCTTCTCTGAGACATTTAAGACTCAATGCATTTTCTTTTGTGCTGCTGTGTATCTGCACTGTGTCAAGTGACTGGACAGGAAAGGGCTTACATAAGGTTATATGGGGATTGGGTAACATTGCTCTTAGAAAGATCCAGCGAGGTCCAGCAAGAGTACTGCCTATCTTGGTGGCTTCTTCTCTAGACCATGGGCAGGTGTGGCAGATTAAAAGCGTAAGGGATATAATGATAAAGTGGTTTGTTTTTTGCTGTTGTTTGGGGATTTTTTTTGTTTAAGGTTTTTGTGTGTGGGCATGTGAGTTTGGGTTTGTGGTTTTTTTTTTGTTTGTGTTTTTGTTTGGTTTCTGTCGGGGGGTTTTGTTTGTTTAATTGGTTGGTTTGGGGTTTTGTTTTTTTTTTTAACTGAAGAGGGAGAAAAATCAACATAATTTCATGACGAAATGTAACTATTAGAACCTAGCATTCAGTGTGTGAAATCTGCCTGGTCTGACAAAGCTTCTGTGAGATGACACCCGCCCTCACAGTAATGTGGCCTATGTTGGTTTATTTTTTTGTTCTGCAATTCATCCAGAAAGACTTGCTGATCATATGTTACAGTTTTGTGCTTTGCAATGTACTGCATAGGTAATTTTTTCAAAGAATCAACAGTAAATTAGCTTCATTTTTCTAAATCAATATTATTCTACCATATCCATGTAATGGATAAGCATTTGCCAATTCAGGACATTTAATTGGTAATCAATCTTCAAGGCTCATGTCAAATGATTTATGAGTTAACAGTCAGTGATGGCTGAGTGCTGCCTTCCTTTCTAGTCAAGGACGTTATGGTTGGCAGGCATCATTGTTCTGTTATGTTCAGCCAATGAATCCTTTTGAGCAAACCAGTGCTAAATAGAGTAGAATATGGAAATAATGTTTTGAAGTAGAAAGTTCTGGCTAGAACTGTCTGGCACATGAGGGAAGGTGAAAAAATTCATTGAATTACATTTTCTATCACAAACTTCTAGGTATCTCAGTTTAATATGGTAGCACTTAATGATTAATATAAGGAACAAATAAGTTTCCTCAATTCATACACCCTCCTTGGATTTCTAACCATCTGTGGAATTGACCACACACACACATGGGCTCCTGTAACAACAAGCTTTGAGGTTCATTTAAAAAACAGAATTCCTTAGTTTTCTGCCAAACCTCTAGTAAGGACCATGAAAAAAGTATTTTAGACACTTCAGTCATGTTTTCCAGTGATGTACGTCTGGGCAAACCTGTGCTTTGTCTTGCTTTTATTGACCTTCATTTAACCTCAGAGGCTTGATTTTCAGAAGTTATATTTTAATATCTGCCTCCATTGTTTTTTATCCCCTAGGGATTGTGAAGATTGGATGTTCTGTGATATCAACAGCAAATTTGCAATGTCAGGCTTTTGGAAACTAAATTATGTGATCAGCCAAGGTATTTCAATGAACTGATCTCACCAGTCAGATATAGCAAGTGCAATCATGTACATGTGGGTACTAGAGGGTATGTATTGCTACTTTGGATCTCAGTCATTTGAACTTTACGATCTGTTTGTTTTTTTCACAAGCTGATTTTTTTTTATTTAAGGCAAGCATTCTGTTCCTAACTCCTGAAAAAACTAATTTCTACTCCCTCATGATTTCTTTTGCATCTAATAGAACCTTTTAGTCACTCTGTATCACAATTTCTCTATCGGTAAAGTAAGATAAAGCTGAAAGAATGGGACAGACACTTGACACTATAATTGTTTTTGTTGTTGTTGTCGTGTTTGTTAGATATGAGCATTTCTTTGTACTGGTATGAATAACCATAAGTATCTAGTTTCAAACATCTCCAGAACACCTTGAAAATTCCAGATCTAGTATTTTCTTCATACCAACAAAAAACCCCCACAAGTAAAAATTAAATCAGATTCAAAAAAGTAAGTTGAGATAAGCTTTTTGGGCTGCCGCTAGGGAAAAGCCCTGAAGAAATCTGCCCTGGCTTTCACAACACACCTGAGAATGAGTCACTATATTTTTGTAATCTTGTATTACCAGGATATTTTCTTTTCAATTGCAACAACAGCTAAATATATTTAAAAGAAAGCTACATCTGCTAGGTCTTTTCCTTGGCAGAATTTAGTAACAAGTATGCTACATAGCTAACTCACAGAAGGACTAGTTGTTGTCTGGGTGCTTGCTTCTAGTCACTCCAAAGCCATTGGGGCCCCAGAGTAGGACAAATCTCATGGAAACAGGACCAGGATTGGTCTGGTTTCATCCTTTCCTGCGGAAGACCCTCACCCGGCGCTGCTTCCTCACCTAGTTTGCTACATATTGGGCTTTGAGGGAGATTTCTAAGAAAGGCCGTCGACTGAATGTCTGCACTTTTCACAGCTTGCTGTAGTCTGAATAAAATATGTCTAAAAATAGTAAAAATAACAATAACAGTAATATTTTGTGTATGTGCCATCAACCCTAAGGACATGAAAGCCTGGCATCTATTATGCTGACTTAATGACTGTTACAATGATTGGCATGAGAAAGGAACATCGCAGTTCCTTTGATAATTCAGGGAACAAAGGCACACTCTTCATCCCCGAGTTTACTTAAATACTAAAGGATGAGACTGAACAGTGCATGGACTTGGCAGTGTCAGTGTGGGGGCGGGGGATGGGGGGAAGGGAGAAAGCCACAGCTTTTATTTCTACACATAAATAAGGCTTGTTTTTATTAATTCTCCTCTATGAGTTGAACCATGTGCTGTAGCACTGTATCATTTCAGAGGATGTTTTTTCAACAGAAAAGGGTATTTTCCAGTTCTATTCCATGCGCAAATATATTGCCACAAAAGCTCCTTCTAATATGCATGCCTCAGGAAACAAACATTTATGATCGCTGATGGTAGCAATATGCCTACTGGTAGTGGCATGTTCTGCTTTCCCCTGTCTTTGTTTGGGTATTTTCCATTATTTTGTTCTCCTTATGGTTACTGGTGCAATCTTATTCTTATACTGATCTGCTCTATTGTGCCCCTTCTGATGAATTTAGAAGAGAACTTCAAATCTCAACATGCTTCAGCTCTTGAAGCAGACAGGCACTGCCCTGGGCCTTTGGACAGAGTCTAGACCCAAAATGCACTGATGAAATAGGGCAGGGAGGATGTCAGAGGATGAAACTTCAAAATGGTATAATATGTAAGGGGAAATATATGAGGAGTAGGCTGCAGGTCAGCTGTTGCAAAGAATGTAACCAGACTGACTGATCAGCTTGTTTCAAAACTCTTGGTTCCCCTTTTAGAGTTGAAAAATAACTAAGCAGAGAAATGGATTTTGTTTCCTAGAAATGGAAAGGTACTGGAATATCAGCAATTTTGGTGTCCTTAATAAAAGCAGAATGGCCACTGAGTGGAAGATGTTAGCTATGATGTTTGACTTCATTTCCAAAAGACTAAGAGAAAAAATAATCTTTTAATTGCTACAGTTATTTCCATATTTTACAGCATTTTTTTTTTTTTCAATTGCCTCAAGGCTTTATTCTGTACCAGTAGATTTAGGGCATGGGTAACTGGTAATTAGTCAGCAGGTTACAGATCTATTGCTGATTTAGCATCTCAAAAAAAATATTAGAGGGTGAAGTTGAACTGTGATGTTTAATTACAACAGCATTGAATTGCTTCGGTTAATCACTGAGTGAATATATTCTCGAGCTTTTAAATCAAAGCTCTAAGGTAATTTTCAATAACGCCACAATAGAAAAAGCTTCCAAATCACCACTACTTACGAGGATACAGCCTGATTACAACAGACTTGCATTACCTGCATATTGTGTTCACCCTCATTCAGCTGCTTATTTTTAATCCGAATGCATCTCACCAGTATTTAGCTGTTAGGCCATGAAGGCAACACTTCTTCAATTCATGTATCCTGAGCAAGTGAAAAGACCAAGTCTCTTTAGTGTATTAACTTAAGAAATGCGAAGCACTAGCCAGTCTTCCCAAGAGCACACAAAGTTAGCACAGTGGGACAGAGATATTCCACAGTGGGTAGATATTCCCTCTACCACTGCAAGCAGCAGTAATAAGCATACCAGCATTTAGCAATGTTTGTTTGTGAATTTCCAGATTAATTTACATAATTTGCATGCTAACTTCCAAATTGCTTCGGTTAAAGCTTCCAAAATGGCCCTCACTTAGATGATATTTATTCTTAATATTCTAATGGTGAGTTTTAGCAAAGAGAAATTAAGGTATGGCCTGTGGTATTTGTCGCCATTTATGGTGACTTTTAGGAGAGAGTCTATCTTTTGGACAGAAAACAAAGTGAAAGAATGCTGTACCAAGACTTTTTTCTGCCTTATCTCTCTTTCCAACATTCCATTCGACCATTTGCTATAATAGTCCAAATATGTTTATTACTGATTAAAATAATTAATATTTAACATTTAATGTGAACATTTAAACCATAGTCCTTTCAATTTCCTCAAAAGAGAGGAATGCAGAATTGCAGCAGTCTACTTTTAGGTGTTTATCACTCTCTTCCCATCTAGTGTTTGCATTTCAATCTCTCAGAAGGAGAATGTTAGAGAGTAAGGTTATGGAATACCCTGCCAGCAGACTGAACTTCTTCTTAGTGTTGCTTTAGGGCATTTTGAAAAAGAATACAATGTCATACTGTGCCAGATAGTTTCCTGATCCTGACCGCTGAGAATTGCTGATATTATTGTGTTACTGGAATAGCAATTGTGGCAAAAGGCATTGAGGAACCTCTCTGGTACCAGCTCCTGTTCTGCAGCAACACTGGACATCAATTCTTCTGGCTTCACATCCTGAATCTGGCTGACCTGAAGTTCCCTTTCTTTAGGACCTACACAAGGCAAATTGCCCCCTCTTTTTACTGAATGGTATTTTTAACTTCACAGGTAGTCTTCCATTTCCCTTTAGGATGCATCAAATAATTTCTACCTTCTTTCCTTCCTATCATGTTGATTCAGGATAAGAAAGAGTACTGCATCCACCTCTGGGGTGTCCAACACAGGAAGGACATCAATTTGTTGGAGCAAGTCCAGAGAAGGACCACCAAGTTGATTAGAGGGATGGACCACCTCTCCTGTGAGGAAAGACTAAGAGAACTGGGATTATTCATCCTGGAAAAGATAAGGCTTCGGGGTGACCTTTTTGCAACCTTTCAGTACCTAAAGGGAGCCTACAAGGAAGGTGGAGAGGAACTTTTTACGAGGGCATGTAGCGACAGAATAAGGGTTAATGGCTACAAACTAAAGAGGTTTAGAATATATATTAGGAAAAAATTCTTTACTGTGTGGGAGCTGAGGTACTGGAATAGGTGTTTCAGAGAATTTGTGGATATCCCATCTCTGGAAGTATTTAAGGTCAGGTTGGATGGAGCTTCGAGCAACCTGATCTAGTGAAAGATGTCCCTGCCCACGGCAGAGGGTTTGGAACTAGGTGATTTTTGAGGTCGCTTCCAACCCACGCCGTTCTATGATTCTATGATATCCAGAATAAATAGTAATAACGCTAGAATGCAGCTTCTGCTGCATCCTTGAAAAATCCTGCCTATGGGCAGCAGCTGCAGAGGAAGGAGCGGTGTGCAGGGGTGGTAGCCCTTCCTGATGATCACCCCATCCCCGTGATCCCCAGACCCGGCGAAGGTCCCGGGGGTCGCTGGAACCGGGGCGGGCGCAGTCCCGGCAGCCGCCGGCAGGGGGCAGGAGGAACTCGCCCACAGCCCCGCGGGACGGGTCCTGCGGGGTCCCGGCCCCAAAACCCGGCCCCGAGCGGGATGCCCGGGGACCATTCAGTGCTGCAAGACGGCCTGAGGGAGCATCAGGAGGTGTTACTGCTAAAAGGTCTCCCTGTTCGTATTAAACGGCCTCGTTTCTGTGACCTTCACAAAGCATGTCGTCTGAATAAAACTAGAGAAGCCGATTCTTCAATCTTCCGTGCAGAAACCGGGGTCTGCTTTTCAATCCCCACCTTCACCTCCTGCTTGTCATGCCCATTGTGCAAAGATTGATCACGATGTCATGACGTGATGCTAAACGGGGAATAAACAGAGTCTCTTCAAATGAGGTTTGGCTCTTTATTTTCCCCATGTGTCATTTTGTGCCCACTTCCTAAAAAGCAGCCCACAGCAGTGATGTGGATTGCTGTCACTGCGATGAGTAAGACCAGGAGAGAAAGCACAAGGCTGAAAATCATTTGTAGAACTGTAAAAATCCAGGCTTGTAGGCCTATCTGAGCCAAATTCCTGCAGGGTAATAAAAGACTTGCCAGATGATGTAAACAGCCTTCTTTTAACATTTGCAACGAATTATATATATATATATATATATATATATAAAAAAATCAACTGATACTCATCAAATACTACTAACGGATTGCAAATGCTGTGGAGCAGAAAGCTTGCTCTGAGTGACCTTTTCTGCTTTGCAGTTTGGGGGTTAGCCTTGTGCCAACACCCAGAGCAGCCAGCATCAACTATCTGCAAGGCACGGTGCCAAGCTCATGAAGATGTCCCCGAGAGTGACCAGGATACAGGCAGACTGCCCACTTGTGTCTTGCACTGCCAGCAATCCCTCCAGGGTCAGCCAGGGCAGTCGCAGGGCAGCTTGGCACTAGAGCAGAGCTGTCCCAGCAGGCAATCAGGGTCACTGGCTCTGGCTGTGCATGGCCTGGGTGACCCTTTAAGCCCACAGTTGCCAGGGAGTTGAAGGGCTGGGGGTTGCTGCAATGTTGTATTTTCAGTATCATGGTAGCCTGTCCAAGATTTAACCAGTCAGGCAGTAATTGTGGCAGGAACACTCAGAGCAGGTCATTACACTTGTAATTTGCCAGGCCCTCAATTCAGCTTTTGTTGGGGAAAATAAAAAAAGTGCTGCTGCCTTGAGTACTACTGAGCAAGACAAAAACCAGTGGCTGGCTAGAAATCACCCATGAGCTTGATTTTTAAGAGGGTTAGCAACACTGTGATATTGTTCCCATGCTGTGCTGATATTTATTCCTGTCTGATACTAGAAGTGCCAATTTTAGCAGCTGGGGGTGTTGTAGCCTGACCCTCTCTGTTTATGCCACTCCAAAGTCCTTGTGGAGGACTTTGCTTTGCCTTTGCTCATTGCCGCATCTCTTCTCAGCTGTTTCTTGAGATTGGAAATGCTATCCTTATTGCTTTCTGTACTGAAATATAACCTCTTATTCTCTGCTTGGTCTTTTTCATCACACTTTCTCTTCACCAAATGGAAGTGAGAGGTATCAACCTGTTTATAGCCACTCACTTTCAGATTGCAATATTTTCTGTTTATTTACTTTTAAAAATTCTGTGTATCCACATGCAGAAAATGCTGACAAACAGAACGGCAAGTGCCAAAAGCCACAGCTTGAAGTGGTATTACCTGGGCCTGCACCTGTTTATTGGCAGGCATCTTACAGGTGAGATTTAAGAACATCCTAAATTTGGAGCCTGTCAGGTGGTCTGTGGGGTACCCATATTGTCATCAGATCTCTTCAGAAGAAATAAAACTACAGATCAGATCCTCCTAACCCTGCTGTGTACTGGAGGATATGTCATCAACTCACAAAAATGCTGAGAAAAAGAAGGTCACAGAAGCCAGGACTGAAGATTTTTCCGCTGCTGGTACCCAGAGGCACAGTGAGAAGTTTGGCTGTAGCTTTCGCAGCAGACAGCTGAATGAAGGAGCCTTATGTATGAAATGCGAAGAGTCTGGTAGCACAAGAATTGTCTTTGGCACACCTCTCCAGATTCTACCCCCACAATCTTTGATGTCACTGAGGAGAAACTGGAGATGGATCCATGCTGTGTGTGACTCAGAGCAGCTGGTAAGGCATGGTGGAAGGAAGCAGCGTCAGGGTCAGTGGCTGCTGGAGCTTGTTTGTGGTGGGGCCAGTGGTGCTGCACAGCTCTGCTCACAAGCTGCAAAAAACCCCAATGGGCCTGCTATTGCTGTTATTATTGGAAAGGTTAAGAAAATGGGATGCATCTATTTCAGCACTTAAAATCATTAACAATCTCCATAATTCACCTCACTGTTCTTGCTGTAAATATTGGAAATTATTTCCCAGAAATATTTTTTTCAAGCTGGTTGGCTAAAGGTGTCAAAAATTACACTCTTGTTGCTTTAATAAACTGTCTATTAACAGACATTGTTATAACTCAGTAATGTTTTACACAGAGATTCAATGTATGATTATGCCATACTGCTTTATAATGACCTGAAATTCCATATGGAACAGAAACATACATTGTTTTAATTATCTTGATGATACAAAAGCTTTATAAAACTTGTTACAGGTTCATGAGTTCAGATGAAGGTATAATTCCTACTGGGTACATGAAAATTCCTTAGGAATATACTGTTACCATTGATAACAATAATTGTTAGTATGCTCTTTAAACACAAAAAGAGGAGCATGTATTATCTAAGGTTGCCAACACTGGGGGATTTCCACTTTTTGCAAGTGGATAGAGCAGTTTTCTACAGTTTCCCCATGCATCTGCACAGATCAACACCAGGAAGCCTACCTCTTCAGGTGACAGCTCAGCTGCCAAAGCTATTGCATGTCGCTGTACAACCTTCCTTACCCACCTATACTCCAGAGTTGTGGTATATGGCTACATCCTGGGATGTACAGCTAGGTTAGCTCATAAAAAACAATGACTGTTGAATCTCCATCTCTGGAGGCTGGGACACCTCAAGAATGGTGTAGGTCGGTCTCTGGATAGAAGCAACTTTTTGGAACCCTGCCTCTCTTTATATTCTGTTATACTATAATAGTTTTGATTCTACCTGAACACCTGCTTGACCAGTGGACATGGCCTGTCAAGATTCTTACTGTAGTATATGGGCTTTTGTCTTTAGTGTGGGCTTGGCTTAATTAGAAACTATCTGTAATATTTTCTTCATATAATTTCTTCAATAGTTTCTCTCATCTGAAGCTATGCCTTCGGAGTGCTTTCCAAGGCCATACCTTCAGACAGTCATCCTTTTACTCTGTTGTGAAATCTTTACATGCAGAGGCTGTATACAGGCACAGAGTACTGGCTGTAATGTAGTTACAGTGCTGGGTACAAATAAATCAGTTTCAGTTATACTGCAATGTAGCCAAGAATTTTCAAAGCATATCTGGAATACAAGAATAATGTAATTTCAATAGAATTTAATGAGGCTATAACTCAAGAGACAGGTAGTGGGAATAACTGTAATCCAAGAGCAAGGCTTTAGTTTCCTGAATCCTAAAATAGATTCATGGCTTTAATGGATGTTCTTCTGAATATATGTCAAATAAAAGGCATGCTTGTTTTCACATTTTTTTTCCTCCTGCACTCCTCATACTGCTTTCTCATCCTCATCTGTTCTTTGGCTTTTGCCCTCCTTTTATGAGTTACTCTCATGCTCCCATATTATATGAGTTCAAAAAAGTTCACTCATAAAAATTTCAGTATTTATTTACCTTGTGCTACTTTCTTATTATAGTATCTCTGAATGTACTGTACATTCCTGATTCCAGAGTAGTACATGGTGCTCATGGCACCTGGATGACAAAGTCCATGCATGTACCTGGAATTTCACGCACATACAGACCATTTATAGGATTCCTTTCACCTACACACCAGCTACTTAAGTGGAGTAGCTTTTTCTTCTGTTTGTCATAATTCTTTTAAAGTTAAAAGTGACTGTGAATAATGCTACATTGCTTCTTCTGTTCATTAGAGTAAAGATTCACAGTGAAATACTACCTCTTGTTATTACATTTGGTCATTTCATGAATCCGCTGAAGTTTTACTTCATGATTCTCAACCTGATCTATAGCTGCCTTGTGGGCAGAACTGCTGGAGGACTAGGACTTTAAATTATATTTGACTTTTACTTTACATTGCTGCTTTTATAACTTTTACCTTTTGTTGCTTTCTGTAGGCAGCAGGGTGTTTGGGCCACAGTCCAGAGGTCTGTATTGAAATGGGCATAAATCATGCATATATATATATATATATATTATATATATAGTAGAAATATTATTTTTTATGTTCAATTCTTCGGGTTTTGTTTTTTATCTATTATTCATTTTTTGTATTTAGTTAAATCCATTTTTTACTGTCCCCTTAAAACTCAAGTGGTTTGAAAAGGTCTTTGATTCACCATGACACCCCTCTGGTATAATGCCAGGGTCATTTAACTTGTACGTGAATAGTCACAGCTTTCATAGGAAAAAGGAGTGCAAGGAGAAAAATGAACTGCCATCTCTCCCAGGCCACCTGCCTGCACTGGAGGAGGTGAGGAATTTCAGGACAAGCAATTTTTTAAAACTAGGATAGCAATTACATCCAGAAGACAATGCTTCATAAGTCATTACAAATGTTGGATCAGTTTGTCCTCTTAAGTCATAAATATGATGCAGCCTCTTTCAAAACCCATCTGCCAGCAACACTAAGTAATTAAACTTCTCTCTCCTGCTACCTCATGTAGCCTCCCTAAAATGCCCAGAGGTCTGTCCTTCCTTCCTTTCTGCTGTGAGGCAGTGAGAGCTTGCCTGGCACTGGGACAGGTGGCTGCAGGTGGCCCAGCAGTCAGAGATCAAACGGTTTGAGTTGCCCAGGCTGCTGGCCTGAAAGAAATCCATGAAATATATAAGGTGCATCTCCTGACAGCTGCCTTCATCCATGTACACCAGCACTTGGTGCTATGGTAGCTGGTTATTTTGCAGCTAACACAGTTAATTCACTGCCAGTCTTCTGAACTCTGTCTCCTCCATATATCTTGGTGAGCCGGTGGGGATTTAAACAGTATTTGACTTGGAAATACTACAAGGCAAACACACAAGCCATCAAAGGCATGTTTTATAATCATGGCTTAACGTGATTCTTTTCTTTGGCATTTGACTTAAAAAAAAAAAAAAGATGAAAAACAATTTAAAAAGCCTTATGATTTTAAGCTTCAGAATGTCCCAGCCTTCTATCACTTCTATCACTGTGAATCTATTTTCCCATGTTGAAGGGGGAAAGTTTACTCTAGAGTAATAAACAAGTCCCATGGGACTGCAGCATGCTACTGCAGTAATGCACAAAGTGAGTCGGCCAGAAAAGGGATGTCAGCCAAGAGGCTTCAGTCCCACACTTCAAAGAACAACACTCATGGGCAACAGCTTTATTTTCCTTTTTAAGATGATCTGATGAGCACTTTGCTGCATTTCTAGTGGTACTGCCAAGAGAGAATGCCCTATGCACAGGGAAATCTAAAAGGATGATTCTTGTCTTATCTACACATGCTGTGGTGTCCCAAAAAGGTGGACTACATCACATAAAAAATGTATCCCAAAAAGGTGGACTACATCACGTAAAATATGTCAAATAGCTGTACACCCAACATCATTACCAGGTTGGGTAATGAGGCAGCAGATGAGAATCAAGTTAGGGGGATACTATTTCCTGAGAAGAGGTCATTGCTTCTCCGTGTCTCATTGCTTTGGCTATTTATAGGTTTTTAAACACTCTAGCACTTAGGCAAAAGCCTTTTCAGAGAAATCTCTTTGGAGTGGGTTACCTCCACATAAGGTAGATCTCATTTAGCTGGCAAACATCAAGAACAACACTGAAGATTAATGGGGTGAGAGGAATGCCTATGGGGATGACATGACAAATATTCCGGGCCAGCCCTGTTGCTGCCCCCAAACCAGGGTAACAGTGCACACAGGGAACTCTTTCTGAGCTGTTTCAGAGCACTGTCTCTGCCTTTTGAGACTTTTACTAATCTCCATCCTAAGACCATACGTGAAAGAGTATTTTCCCACTGTATGTGCAGCAGGGGGCAAGTAGATTTGAGAGCATGAGCAACAAAGCCTGCCCTTCCTAGTATGATGCTCAACTGCAGTGAATTCACTGAGGTTGGAAGGTGGAATAGAATGTAGCATCTAATGCAAAGCCAATATTTCCTAGTGCAAAGCATGCAGTAAGGCTCTCCTGCAGTGGACAGGGCTGAAATGGGTTGGTTCTTGCTATATAAAATGTCAGCCTCATGACAGAACCTGGAATTAGCACCCATTGGGTTGTGCAACCTCTTGAGTAATCTCAGCATCTGTTGTAGGCACCTGCCTAAGGAGCATGAGTGTGAGGACATACGGATTATGTATCATCTTTATCACACTTTTGAAGGGCCTAGATTTATCTAGAGAGATACTTTCTTCTTTATCTTTTCACTGTCAGGTGACAGCTGGAAACAACTGCTCAAGAAATAAGACTTTTTATCTGTTGCTTTTTACCTTGCCACTGTGACTGCAGAACTTTATTTAACTGACCAGTGTCTACACTTTTTCATCAGACACCTTATATGCTATCAAGTTTTTCATTGCATTATTTGGAAATCAGATTGTAATTTTCAAGAAAACAAATTTTAAATGGGAAAGTTAATTACTGTGAACACCTAATTCTAACCTGCTCAAATATGAAAAAGTTGACAGGCTTCAGAATGTAATTTCCTTTTCTGAGTAGAGTTCCTAACTTCCTATTATTGTTTTGGTTTAGGATTTGCAGCTGCAAGAAGTCCGGCATTGGTATACACTCAGCTGCAACTTTCATGGCAATGGCATGACCTGGTGACAATTCTCTTTTCCGGTCTGAAGCAGATAAGCCAATGTGGGATGATCAGGCAATATATTTATCACAATCTCAGAGACAGGGGAATGAAAGAAGAGCAGATTTTGAAATCCAAAGGTTGCTACTGAATGACATTTCAAGAAAGCACAAATTAGGCAACAGTAGAGTTTCCTAAAACTACGTTACTTAAATTACAGCAAATATGAACATCATTACATTAGATTTTGCATCTTTGCATCCTGACCTCTGCCATGCTCCCCAGGCAGAGGGATACCCAGATCATGGGGTGGGGCTCTGAGCTAAAACAACTGCCCAGTCCAGGCAATGCCCAGCTACTTCACCACCTGAATGGCAAGTTAACACCTGGCCTTCTCTTCATACCAGCATTTCAGGGACAAATCCCTGAACATCTGGTCTTGCATACTGCTTTAGGGCATCTCTTTGTGACTGAGAACAGGAGTTATAAGGAAGACTTTTCCTGTTTGAGAGTTGATCTTACTGTACCCACAGTCTTGGTTCATCTACCAGCTGTTTCCATATTTTGACAAACCAGAATGAGTAGTCAATAAAACACTTCTATCTTTCAATTTGGTAAAATGATTTGTTACTAAATATTAATCATGTGCTATAAGATGCCCCTTGTTTGGTTCTTTCATCTCCAGAATGTCTGAAAGATCACAGGTCCCTTGTGTTTAGGGAATGGATATTTTCTTTTCTCAACAGAATATATGTTAGATTTGTGGAGCTACCCAGAGAAGACAGCAGACTTTCTGAATTCTTGCTCTTTACTCCATTGTAGGTCTCCTTGAATATTGAAACACAAGAGAGGACATTATTTCCTGAAGGAGTCTAGGGAACTTTCCCAGAGGGAAAAATTGAAGAAACCTCAACAAACAACTTTTAACATTTTCATAGAGCTGAGCATGATTCACCATGTTTATGTCTCCACTTGAATGGGTGTGGGGTAAATGCTTACTAACCAGACAGAGGAAGCATCCAGCATGCTATCTATCTTTTCATCTTCCTTTATCTGCAGACAGTTCAACTTAAAACAAAAATTTGACTTATATCTTAATACAAACATTTTAAAAATAAGAAAAAAAGAAGAAAAAGCATGATGCCACAATAGTGGGTTTAAAGTATGGTCACATGTTTTGCTAGTGTTACCGAGGGATCAGAAAGGAATACAAGCCTAGTTAAGGCTGAATGTCATGGCCTGAGCAACAACTTCCATGAATGACCATGTGATGTAAGCTATTGCACTGGAGAGCCTAAATAAAATCATAAAGTATGCCTGATTAGTAAATTCAGGGCTGAGTATTAATCAGAGCAGATAGATTGTGAAATTTGCTGCTGTTATACCAAAAGATTACAAACCGACTTTTCTAGCAAGGTTCATTTCTCTCCTAGAGAGTGATAAAGGTGGGTGAAAGAAATATTGAAAATGTTTTTAGCTTGATCCAGAACACAAAATAAGTAGTATATTTTTTCCCTCTGCTTTGCAGAAAAATCACACATCTTTGTACAGAAAAGGTTGCTCCTAAAGATGTGATTGCTTCACAGAGAGAACATTCTTGCAGTATATCTGTTAAAGCATATTGATTTTCAGAGTCGTTGTAGGGGCATAGAGAGCAATATACTGTGAAATGAAGTAGTAACTACTAACTAAAGCAGAGAACTAGAATCAGCTCTGGAGCGACATTCTTGCCTGTGCTCCATCACCATGTGTAGAAGGTTAAATGAGCTCTTGCTGTCCTTTCTTTACACCCTCAAAATCAAGTTTATAATCTTCCTTACTTCCCTATAATAAACTAAGATTGGTAACATGCTTAAATACCTGAAAAAGAGGTAACAACCTCTGATGGGAAACCTGAGGTTACTCAGTTTCATACAACACAGAGCTACTGGTGAGGTAGCACTTTGAACGGATGAGGATGTGCAAAAGATATCTTGCCCATCCTGTTCTGCATCATGGTTGTGATTACTGTATATTACTAAAGCATGAGAACATTTATCTTGACTTTTTTTTTTGTCTATTAAGGGTTACTAAATGCTGAGAGTGATTTGGAACCTTCTCTGAATATGCTGGCAGTGAGAAGTTCAAAGGGAGGGATTCAAAGATACTTCTATTGCAGAGAGAAGAAGGATTGTACTTCTAGGCAATGGAAGACCACTGGCCTGCTGAACATTTTACACAGGCTTGTTGACCTCAGCGTAGTCACCTCTCTGCATGTAAGTGGGGTTCTGCTTCTCACATCACTTAGTTGTAGGGGTTGTTTTTTTTTCAGATGCTCAGATTATCAGGCTTTACATCATTTTCACTTGCACAAGAACAACCTCTTTTCACCTTCTCTGAAGCAATTGCCAGATTCTGCATTATTTGGCATTATCTTCTGTTTTGGTCATCAGGTAGAGGAGAAACCAGAATGCACTCCTTGCATGTATTTCCTCTTGTTAGAAAGATGCTGGACATCTGCAATCAGAGCAGGTCTGATGAAGGGTAATTGAGGGCACATTTTTAATGTCTCTGTCAAAAAGGAGTCAACACAAAAGGAAAACAGGTATATTCTGAAGATCTCGCCATTATTCCCTAAATAAATGGTGAATAAATATTTCTAAATGTACCCATCTGACACCCCTCTGCAGTCCGTTTAGAGGAGGTTCATCTTTAAAGGGGTAATTTTGGGGGGTTTTATTGAAAGCAAAACATGAACTTTTACTTTCTCACCTGGACTAGTCACCTCTAAGCAGTGCCTTGCTGCTCCAGTCACTCCAGAATTGGTAAGAAATTCCTTCAAGCATAGAGAGAGGCATTTTTGGCTTGTCCTGGCAAATTTGTCATCAAACAGAGAAAGAGGAAATGTTTTATTTTGTAAAGTCAATGGCCTGTGCAAATGTGAATTTCAGCAGAAAAGTTCACAGACAGTGCTCTGAGGTTTTACTACTCCAATTGAAGGAGACGAACAAAATGCTTTGGCTAAACTGTCATTCTGGAGATTGGTGTTCCCCTGAGACTTCCTAGAGGACATTATTAATGATGCATGGCTTGAACACTTTGATCTGGCAGCAGAAATCCTCAGAGCTGACAACAGCTGCCTCTCATCTTCCCTCAGCACTTCTCCTCACTTTGGCCATGGAGAACTTCTTTCTCAGAGTCCAAAAGGAAACCAAAACCAACAGGGAGGAGATGAGTAGCTAACTTAAACCTGTCTCCAAACTGTTGCTATGTGCTGATGGTTTAATACCTGTGAAACCTTACTGGGAACAAATGCACTCTGGTGTCTCACCTCTCCTTTTCAGTTAGTCTCTTTGTATCAGCCGGAAAGGTTGCTGTATTCCCTGGGAGAAGACTGGCTGTTCCAGGCAAGAGGACAAGTGACTCAGGAATGACTCACCGGTGCAGGAGAACTTGCTGGCAGCCAGACACTGTCCTCAGTAGTATCAAAAGTCCTCCTCGAGTCTTAGTCATGGAGAACTACAGCAAGTCAGCCTGTACGCCAGTGCTGCAGTGTGACACTGATGGCACAGACCTAGTAAAGCAAAGGAAGCCCCGAGAGCACCCAGCAAGTACGGCAACAAGTTCTTGCTGAGCTGACCACACAAGGTATCTCTCCCATTCTTGCTTCTGCTCAGAAGGGCCAACACTTGTGCAGGCTCACTGGCTTTATCCGTGAGAAAATTTTTCTTATTCTGATTTTTGCCACAGCAGACAGTGCCACAGCCCTCCCATCCATCACAGCTAGCAGGAGACAGCTCCCGCCCAGCTTCCCTTTGCAGCCCTGTGGCTGGGCCATGGAGATGAGGAATGATGTACCCCCAAGCCTCAGTCACAGTAGTCAGTGCAGCCATTCATCAACACTGCCTCTGCTGCAAGAGACACCCAGCACAGTCATTTCAAAAAGGAGACCAAACATTCCTGGGCTTATTCTCCTAGGACCCAGCTAAATATGTTTACAATGGCTGGCATTTAATTCAAAGAGTAATTCCAATAGTTACTATAGACAGTTTAAAAAGTAAAACTCTTCCTCAAAAGACTTTCAGGCTTTGTTTGTTCCAGGCATGGGCTGTTCCTGGTAGGTCCTTTTCCTCTGAGGTCAAACTGTTGTCTTCCATCTTAATATTCTTCATCAATTTGATACTTCTTTCTTTTCTACTGTGTGTAAAATATCCAGTGACAATGATTAGATTAAAAACTGAAAATAATTTGAAGAGAGCTGAAGGTAAATCCAGCACACTGATGGGAGATCAGGAATTATGATTATTCTTGCTGCAGATGGGATAGCTAGCAATAGAAGAAATAAAATTATTATCCTGTTGTCATATGAGGAATCTCTGAGAAAGAGAGAAAGAAGAAGTAGTTAGGCAAGTGGCAACTGCAGACATTCTTTTCTGTTCAGGATGTTGAAGGTCACACTCACATGGTTAATATGTGATCCAAAAGGAGGAAAGATTAAAGATAGCCTCTCTGTTGTCAGAGATACCATCAGCTGATTTGAGGCTACAGTAGTTCATCTGAGACCCTGTGTTCTTTGTGATACCAACACATCCCTCTGGGTGCTCCAAGCTGTCCCTTCAGCCTGTCAGTGCCTCTGCGTTGCTTGCTCCCCAGGGCTGGTGTGACACTTGGACCATCCTGTAGCACTGCTTGGGGCTGGCAAGGAGACATCTCTGGTGTTTCTGTGGTGTGGCAGAGTGACTCTTCACAGAAACTTCTTTGTTTTGCATCTTAGCAGTCTAAATACTCTGCTTTCTGCATATGTAGAATGTGGGGGAAAAAAATGTTCACTCCTGCCAAAACAAATTTTAATTCCAGGTGTGAAAAAATAAAGTTATTTTCCCAAGTTCCTCCTTGAAGGGATGTCACTAGTCCCAGTGATATTTCATAGGGGTTGAATATGGCCTGCTGACCTTAGAGATCAAAGGGTCTAGGTCCTGGATTTGAGTCTCCGTCAAACAAGCTTGACAGTCTTTTTCAGTGAAAGATGTGAACAGGAAGTGCAGCATACACAATTTATCTTCATTTTAGGTAAATGGATTACGGACACAGAAGCACACGAATAGTTCAGAGAGATGCTGAAGGAGCACTGTTTGTCAATAGTATCAAAAGGCGTATAACAAAATTGGCTGATGGGAGGGATGTAGCAAGTAGTCAGGAATGGTGTTATGTGAGAATAGGACTTGCACTAAGCATAGCTACCCTGAGAGTAACATTTGCTACTATGACAAAGATTATTCTGCCTAGTTATTAGCAAGCTGTGATAGTATCACAGGGTCAGAGAATTATAGATGTTGGAAAAGACCTTCAAGACCATTGAGTCCAACCGTAAACCTAACACTGCCAAGTCCACAAAAGGGATCATTCAGCCATGGCCAAATGTGAAGCTGGTACAAAACACATTAGGTGCAGAAGCATACAGATAAGATATTATTGGTTCAGAGTTTTAAAGGAAGAAAAACATGTATAAAATTATGTGCTTAGGTCAGAAGTGCACAATAAAACTAAATAGCTGCACTAGAGAGTCTTTTCTTCCACCTCTGGTATGGCTCGGGTATTATCCCATAAAAAGCTTCAGCTTAGACCCAGAAGAAGACTTAGGTATCAGACAGGCACTGCTGACTGTTAAGTCTAAAATTACATCATCATAATCTGTCTGTTGGTTGCTCTCAGTCTTGGAAACACATGAAGGCACTAAGCATTTACACTCCCCATCACTAATACCACTTGTGGCTCAAGGCTTGCTCTAAATGCAACACAGTGATAGGTAAAAATCTCCAACCTGCCTTCAAATGATTTTACACATGTAATTGTTACACTGCAGTGCTGTGTAGAAATACCAGCCCAGGAACCTGTATCTGTGAAGGCTTGCTGAGCTGATGCTGCCAGCAGGCAAAATAGGGCAAATGGCTGCACTGCAATGGCTTCCAGAGTACAAGCTTGCTTTGCTGCGCTCTGCTCCAAAAACAGTGCAGGCAGGAGAGATGTGCCTTGTGTGTCTGCTGTGGGGTTGACCAAAGCTCACAATGGTCTGGTTTTTGCAGTGCTGTGCAGTTGGATACCCATCTCAGGCCATGCTGAAGGGCTGTCACAAGGAGGATAAATCTTTCCTGCCCCTTCTTGCCCATGAGATTCAAGCTGATAAGAATTTTCTGCAAATCACTGTCAGATTAGGCTGCAGGCTAAACAGGGAAGATAGTGACTAATTCCACCTGTTGATAAATTTCTTAATGCTGAAAGCATTCACTCATTAGGATGAGCAATGTTTGAGTCCTGCCATGGTGAAAAGGATCCTGGACCTTATCCAGCCTCCAGACAACTGTTCCAAACACACAGTGACCATGTGTTTTGCGGGGAGGCTCACATGGTCTCCTGCGCAAAGCAGCAAAGCCTCCCTGGTGTAATTAAACATGTATCAGTCCAGAGACAGAACTAAAAATATTGAGATTTGTAACTTAAAATGAATCTAGCAAAGTTATATGTCTGTTCCAGCACCTCTTTTTAAGTCTTGATACTGGATTCATCTATAAACACTACCCAGTTTGATGTTTAAGGTTTCTAACTCATCTGCACTCCTGGCACACATAGAAAGTAGAAAAAATCTCCTTTAGAAGACTTCTGTTCCCATGTAGTTCTGAATACTCTGGGTCGGGAAACAGCATGGAGGTTATTCTCAAATCCATAATTATGTATTTGCCTAACTTAATTCTTTTGAAAATTATCAAATGGAGGAAAGCAAAAACCATCTTGTGACTGAAGCAGAGGGCTGGCATTCATGAGCTTTGGGCCTTATTAATTTGTTCCCTGTGTTTCCTGCTTGGCCCTAGGCAAATCGCAATCTGTTCATGCCAAAGTTTCCTCCTCTGTAATGTGCAGATAAGGGTGCCTACTTCACAGGGTTTGTGTTAAGCTAAATTAGTTACAATATTCTCGTGTTTTCAGGATTTTTTTCTGAGATTTGCACTTGTATTAGTAGTACAAATAATTATTTTAATCATTATTGCTAACAATAATGATGAATGCACTTCAGTTTGGAATGTGCTTCTCTCACATTTGTTTATAACTTCAGAGTATAATAAATAATTCTGTAGATACAATCTCTTCATCTTGTTCCCCAGCCCTCTGCTCACCCTGTATGAACCTGCAGTTACACTGGCAATCCTAGACCAGAGCTTCAGGGTTAGCTTGGCCTGCCACATTCCCTCATGGAGTTTACAATCAGTAGGATCATCTCTAAGCATAGCCTCCCTCAGCACAGTATTACCCTGCCATGGTTCCCAGGCAACAACATTTGAAGGGAAAGACAAGAACATTTCTCTCCTAGAGGTCTGCATTCAGCAGTGGTCTACATAGCTCCATGGGAAGTGTCTTTGCTCTAGAGCTTATGAAGATCCTAAATTAATTGAAGTAATTATCATTTCATGCTCCTGAAAGTGTGAATAGTATTGGCCCCTTACTCTTCTGGTTGCAGGGAATGATGGTCCCTTCTTCTCCCATTATGTCACTCCCATAATTTTATGTTTCCCCCTTTTCACTGTTGTTTCCTTTCACTTTCCCAAGAAATCTCACATTGCCTAATTTTTTCCTTTCCTCTAGTGTATTGCCCGTCCTTTCTTTCCTCAACTTAGTGTTTTGTCAACTTTTCACTGGTCTTTCACTTCATAAAGACCTGTTCTGTTAAAAAAACCCCAAACCAAAAAAAATAAACAAAAAACCCCACCAAAATCCCAAAACAACAACAACAAAAAACCAACCAAAACCAACCAAACAAAAAATCCAAAAACACACACACACACACAAAAATAAAACTGATCTGGGTTACAGTGTTTGCTGCTATCCAGAATCTAGTGGTTAACTCCACTAAGAATATCTGCATGAGCTCTGGTCCTCAGTGTGTTATTGCCTTGAAAAAATCCGAATGAAATGGAGCATGACAGTAATTTGAGAAGAACAAGCTGCCAATATTCCATTTTAAAGGCTGTTGCAAACTGTGACAGAGACAGTCCAGCTGCAAATTAGTTATTTTTAGAAGGGATGCACATGATATGGCCACCATCCTCAAATGTATTGTGGACAGTGGGTGGTAAACACAGTGGGTACCATGTGTCACAGAATAGGCAGGTCCCAAGAGATGAGTGCTACCACAGTCCTCATCCACTGAGACATGTACCCTATCTAATTTTTCTTAGTGACTGTGGTGCATGGAAAAGGGAAATCTTGAGGAACTAGGGATTTTTTTTGTCATCCTTTTGCATTCCTCTTCTTTTTCTCAATTATGTATCAGGTTTTCTGCTATCAATTCTCTCAGTGCTGAACAAGACACCACATTAAAATCTTTTTGAACTGAAGGGAAATTAATCTCCTTGTTTACTTAATCAGCCCTCTGTTTGAGCTGGTCACCCCAGTCACTTGGTTATCCTTTATTTTCATAATTCTGCTAGTATGTCAGATACTTTTTTATCTCACCTTGCAACCAAAGAGGTTTCTTGTTCTTACAGACCAAGTCTTGGTGACTGGCATGACCAGGATCCGTTGTCTTGATCTATCCCACAACATGTCCAGGCTGCATCCTGACTTGCCTATTTGGGAAATCCTAGTTCTCAGCTGTTACGCTGTGACCCTTTTTAAACAGTGATGTCACCCACACTTGTTCGTGCCCTCAGGAAGATGCCTGTGAATCTGACGATAATTATTGCAAGTTTAGCACTGAGACCACAAGGCAGAGAATGTCTTGACGTCATCCCAAAGCCTGATATCCATGAATAAGATCAGCATGTTCTGGCCAGCTCAACATACCAGCTCCTCTTTCAAGTTGCATCATATAGGGATTAAGTTTTCTTCATCTCTTATGTAGCAATAAAGGAGCAAAGAAGACTCACTTTCAAGAGTTAGTTTGAGAAGATCCATCCTGCATCAAAGCGGCTGAGTTATCTTGATTGGGTTAGCTTGGCCCAGAGAAATTATTTGAGGTGACTAACTTTCGTGGAGGAGCTGCACCACATTTTTTCTATCCTTCAGTTCCCTGTATGTAAAACTTTCTGCTGAGAACAAACACCTTCCCTGATAGGATTCATGGGGTTCCTTTATAGTCCTGTGAATATTTAGCAGGTCTATTTTGCTTTTCCTTTAATGGTTGTCTGCCTGAGGACACTTCAAAGTGAAATATTCTAAATGAGTGTAGATTCAAGGAAACAACACCCTTCCCAAAAAAAATCTTTCAGGGGTAAAAGTAACCACAGAAGTGAAAATATGGGTAAAAATGAAATAGCTAGTAAAAGAAATGAAACTGTATATTTATTTGTAATCAAGAAATGTCTTACCTGTAATTCACTTAACAAGTGGAAATGGCATACTACCTATGCCATAAGTATATACATAGATGTGTTCAAACTTTTTACGACTTTATAAGGACAAATACTGGATTAGCAGAGATATAATGCAATATAAGGTACTTATTTATAAATTTACTTGCTGGCATATCTCTGAACAAAATTTAAGTGTTGCAAGTAGAAGACATTAATATCATTAATTTTTAACTCTAAAAGTAAGTTCACAGAATCAGTAGGGTTGTGAGGGACCTCTGGAGATCATCAAGTCCAATCCACCCACCAAGGCAGGGTCATCTAGAACAGGTTGCACAGGAACACGTCTCCAGAGAGGGAGATTCCACAATCCCCCTGGGCAGCCTGTTCCGGTGCTTGGCCACCCTCAGAGTAAAGCAGTTCTTCCTCACGCTGAGGTGAAACTTCTTGTGTTTTAGTTTCTGGCCACTGCTCCTTTTCCTGTCACTGGGCACCATTGAAAAGAATTTGGCACCATCCTCTTGGTACCCGCCTTTGAGATATTTATATACATTGATGAGATCCCCTCTCAGTCTTCTCTTCTCTAGACTAAACAGGCCCAGCTTCCTCTATATCTCCTCATAAAGAGAGATGCTCTAGACCCCTCATCATCTTCGTGGCGCTTCCCTGGACCCTCTCCAGTAGCATCCTGTCTTCCTTTTACTGAGGAGCCCAGAACTGGACACATTACTCCAGATGTAGCCTTACTAGGGCCAAATAGAGGGGAAGGATCACCTCCCTTGACTTGCTGGCCACACTCTTCCCTGTGCACCCCAGGATACCATTGGGCCTCCAGGCTGCAAGGGCACACTGCTGGCTCATGGTCAACTTGTCATCCGCCAATATTCCCAGGTCCTTCTCTGCAGAGCTGCTCTCTAGTAGTTTAGCTCCCAACCTGTACTGGTACTTGGGGTTATTCCTCCCCAGGTGCAGTACCCTACACTTGCCCTTGTTGAACCTCATTAGGTTTCTCTGCCCAATTTTCCATCCTGACAAGGTCCTGATGAATGGCAGCACAGCCTTCAGGTGTATCAGCCACTCCTCCCAGTTTGGTATCATCAGCAAACTTGCTGAGGGTACATTCTATCCCTTTGTCCACGTTGCTGATAAACAAGTTGAATAAGACCCAGTATTGGTCTCTAGGGAATACCACTGACTACAGGCCTCTAACTGGGTTCTACTCAGCTGATCATGACCTTCTGAGCTCTGCCATTTAGCCAGTTTTTGTTAGAGTCATAGATCATGAACAGTTCTTAAATAGTCAGTGCTATGATGAATACAGAGCAGAAAAATGTCTGGGAAAGGTTGTCTCTATATATGTACTTTAGTGTAGTTAGCTCAGTCTTAAGGCCTGAGAGTAATACTGGTACAATGTCAGACTTTGTAATCGTCTTATGTACCTACACAGTACTTTTTTATCATAGGTAAAATGCTGTAGCTGGAGGCAAACTTAGGCATTATGTATACAAATACAATAAAATTCAACATTTTATGCAATAAGATAATCTTTTTAATGCCTGCATAATACAAGTTTTTCCTTGTAACTTCTCTAACCAGAATCAGATATGAATATTCTGATCTTAATTTTTGCTCTGATCCTTATAAACTTCATCTGCAGTAGTGAAGATTTGAAACATTTCCCACTCTTTCCACTATCCCATTCAAAGAGAAAAGAAACATTGCATCAACATTTTATTTTACTTTTTCTTCAGGTTTCTCTACTTAGTTTCATATCAGGCCTTCAGACAAAAAAAATCCCTCAAAACAACAAGTTGTCTAATCTGGTTTTCTGTCTAATGTCAGCTGCTATTACTGTATAAGTGATTTTGTTTAGAGACAGCTTGGCAGCATGTGACATTCCATCATCAAAACCCAGCAAGCCTCAATCGTGTGTTTAGTGCAATCTCAGCATCTTTGTCTGTAGCGATTTGTCATGTCCTTCAAAAAAAAACTGAAGTCAAATTTTGAGAACTTGCACCTATTAAATGAAGACTTTTGGGGCTGTTTTGGCCTAAAAAAAAAAACAGTGTTGAAGATTTTGAGAAAGGGCTATGCAAGGAAAACTGGCAACAGATAGCAATGTTATGAATTTGGTAACATGAAGAACAACAATGTAATGAATTTTATTTTTATTCATATAAATTAATTTCATCATTTAATTATGCTATTATGCTCATGAATTTGTGTCAACTCCAACAACATAAATCCAAACTCAATTTAATAAAAACATAATAACACAGCAAGACCCCACTGTATAATTGCGCTAAGGCCTTGATGAGTAGCCAAATGAACCCACTGTCCTTTCCCTTGTTCCTTTGTGCTCAAGCTTTCTTTGGTTTGTTTTGCAGCTCAAACTGAAGCAATTATTTTCTTGACTGTGAATGCTCACATTGATATTTCATGGTGTCTCCCCTGTAGCATACGTAGCTTTTCTCTAAAACGAAGCATAGTGGATGACCCAAGCACTAGAAAAATGAGGCCTGAACTCAGCAGGAACTTAATGTGCATTGCCAAGAGACAGTTTCCTCTGCTGCCATGATGGGAAGTTTATGGACATACAAGATCTAAGGTGGCACTTTGATGTGATGTATTTGTAACATGTGTCCAATCATCAGTTGATTTTAAAAAAATATTAAGTTCATGTGAGCTCATGGTAAGCAGAAGGTCTTTGACCTATTCTTTTATGGATATAGTTACTGTTTCCTTTTTTTTTTCTGGCAGTCACATGACTGTTCAGACCTCTTTTCATCCTTTGGGATTCACACAGTCTGAGCTGCATTGGTAGCCCAAATACTTTTTGTTGGTGCCAGCCCTCATAAAAAATTCTGAAGTAGAGGGATCTGTGTGTTGGTTGCGTGTTTAACACATTGGAGTTCTAAGAGAGCAATATTGTCCTAAAGAAGAACAGCATAGGCTGTCCACCATGAAGTTAACACTATCTGTGATGTGGTGCTGTGGTGTATCAGGAGCAGAGCTCTCTGCAGCTTTGCATTTAGCTCAGGGACTCTGGGAGAAAGGCTGGCAATTACAATTACAACACTTCCAGGTATACAGTCACTGAGAGTGAAATACAACTATAGACTCGCACTTACATTGTATTTTCATAGGATCATAGGATAGTTCAATTTGGAAGGGACCTTTAGAATCATCTAGTATACCCCCCTCCCCTGTTTTGTGTGTAGCCTTCTATCTTGGTTTCTTTCTCTTGCCTTATTAGGCTGTAAGCTTTTGCAGGTGAAAGGTGCCTTTTGATCAGTGTTTGTTCAGTACATCAAAGTGCCTGTCCTGACTGATGCCTCCAAGTGCTGTTAAAATAGTAATGAATAGATTCCTTGCATGTCCTTTGCATGTGAGCCATGTCTTGCTTGGCTAGGTAAGACATGGTGCTTTTCCTGCTCCCTAACTGGATAAACATGCTCAGCTGGCCAGAGTAAATTCATTTCAGATGCAAGTAATATTCAAGAGTCTCTGTTGGCCTGCTTGTGCTTTTCAGTTCATTCAGCTGTTCTCTTCAATAGCCAATTTGGCTAAATAGAGATAAAGTAGAAAGAAGGGAGAAAAGGCATAGCTGAACTGGTAAAACAGGCTTTCCTATGGAAAGTGGACTCTTCTTATCTAGTAAACAGGACTGAAGAGCTTGATTCTTTGTTATCCTGTATCTTGTGACACTGGTAAGACTAAAGCAAATGCCTTTCTCTAAGCTGGTAATTTTTTCCATCCACATGCATTCAGGCAAATACTGATTAAAAAACCAAACAAAAAGTCATCACAAATGAGTATTCATAAGAGAAAATAATGAGTGAAATTACATGATGACGATCTAAAATGTGTTCACCTACATGGTTCTTTCCTATCCCATCTGAAAGATTACCTTTCATGATCATTAGCTTTGATAATCATTTAATGATCCCAGGCAATGTTGAGCATTTCTAACTCATGTTTAAGTAGTGTTGCCAGTCTTCAAATATTTTCAACCCTTGATGCACTGTGTGAAATGAGCATTGTTTGTATCACAAGTGCACTCTTTGATTAAAATCATGTCAACAGAAGCATTATTTTCATAGAATGAATGAATCATTTAGGTTGGAAAAGACCTTTGAGATCATCAAGTCCAACTGTAATTTTGCCAGTAACTGATACATTTACTTAACCTTCTTAAAGCCTCTGGACTGATGCCTTCAAAAAGCCTGAAAATTAGAATGTTGTGGTAGAAGGATGGCCGTAGTTTCATAATTTGTCTTGTTTTCCTGTACAGGCAACAAAAAGGGCCTGGGAAAACTCTCCTGGGTTGAAATTACAGCTGTGTCACAGAAATGACATGAGCACAGGAAATAGTTGCCTTTCAACTGTGCATTGGGGTCCCAGATGACTTCAGTGACGTTTGCTGCAGCTTAAATGTGTTCATCAGGGGCAGCACAGTGATGTTCCCAAAACCAGCGCTTTTTGGGCCAGCAATGAGTTGCTCTGCCCCGTTCAGGCTTTCTGTGACAAGGAAGCTTGGAGAAATGTATGGTTTTACAGAGGCTCCTTTACCACTTCCTTACGCACTCAGCAGAAGAGTTCTAACATGAGGGCTACTTCTATCATTTTTAACAAAGAGAAATATGAGATACTTATATCCCTTTCCAGTTAATTAGATAATTCTATCATTTTGTATCAAAAGAGCTTCAAGTGATTAAACTGTTGAAAGTGGTAACTTCAATTATATGAGACCTCCAGGAACCATATTGTAGCCACAATACTAATAAATAATAATTGTCACCATAATAATAGGTAACACAGAGACATGTTACTTCTCAGTGGTCCTAACAGCTGGATAAATTGATAAGAAGAATACCGTTTCTGATGGACAAGAAACACTTGATATTTTACTAGGTCAAATTTAAATTACTCGTTTAAAAATGGTTTTGTAAACAAAGCAATTCTGTTCTCAGATATGACAAGTTTGCATGCTTCCTGCTAAGTAAATAAATTACTTGTGAATCAAGATGTAAGAAGTCACACAAGACAAAGGAGGAACAGCACTTTAAATTAAAAATCACAGGTGATCCATGTGCTGCAAACTCCTATCAGAGTTGATAGTAGCAAGCAAATCAGTGATGTGCAGTTTTCATAACTTTGTAGTTCACTGTTAAGAGTAAAAAGAAAGTAAGCACATGAAAGACTATGGAAAAAACAGGACTGATATCTGTGAAGATCAGAAGACATGCATATCTTTGTCTATTTTGTTTTTCATTGTAATTTAAGATGTTAAGTTAGCTTATTGCTATAAAATGATTAAAATCAAATGCTGGGTGATTTTTTTTTGTTTTGTTTTTATTGTTATCCCATATATATATATATTACTACTGTTACAAATGTCTTGTTTTTTTTGAAAATATGTGGGATAAAATAATCCAGGAATCTTAATGGACAGCTTTATGAAGTACATTGGATAAATGTAAACCAAACATTACAAGTATGTATTTTGCAAAAGGCTTCAGTGAAATTTTCATTTAAAGATTGTGTAAGTACTAACCTAACTATTGACATTTATGTGTAAAAGTCCTTTCATTTCTAAATACTGTCAGTTTTAGTGGGTTTTTTTTCACAGCTTCAGTTTCTGTTTGGTAGTATGAACTCATTCTCCTGCCAACATCGTATAGAGAGGAAGGAACTGCATGAAGAGTGGAGAGAAACTGCAGGATTCTCCTATCACTCTGATATTCAGTTACTCCTGACTCTCTCTCTGTCTATAATGATATATAAGATTTCTAATTAACAATTCTGTAACTGACAGCAAAATAGCAAACATTTGTAAAGTTCTTTCCTGGCTCTAAACTCTCTTTCACATCATTACTGTTTATTTCAAAGTATCCCAGACTTATGGATAAGAAAGATGACAGAGCAAAAAATGGTGTCTTGTCAGATACCTCATTTAATGTCTGTGAGGGTACTTCACAAACAGTTCCATCTTTGCTTTTTCTTTAAAAAAATATGTTAATGGAATTGGTTGTATGGTAGAAGGGAGGCAGCTAATGGTATGTGCACAGAAAGGAAAATATAGGTGATATAATAGGAAATGAAGAAAATGGCAGATCCCTCGCTTCTTCAAACATACACACAGAAATGCTGCACTTCACAAGCACTCTGTAATTATGGAGAGAGAGTGGAACACAAAAATAAACCCGTTAATTATATAAAGTGCTGGCTGCAGTAAATGATGGATGTTTGGTTGGGAATGGATTAAAGAGATGTAAACATATTTTTTTCATTCAGGCAGTGGTGTTTTTCCCTTGCCAACCCATTAGGACGAAGTAGGAGGCACATATGGAATGAGGACGCTCTTAGTATTCATCTTCAGAGTTGGACAGAGACGGATCTATGTCGCCCTCCTTCCCTCCCCTCCAAATGTTCTCCTCACATGACTTCTGCAGAGTGTGAGTACAACCTGGTTTGTAGCTCCTTAAGGAAAGCCTTGTCCGTGCATTGTCAGAGCAGGACATCACTAGGTACAGGATCAAATGTTGGCTGTGGCTGAGTTCCTGCTCCTAGTCCAGTGTCTCTGCTGCAGGTAGAAGATGTGAAGAATGAAAACCCCCGAAAGCTTATGCTGGCAGCAGCCAGGAAAACTGCTGTTGGCAGTCCATAAATGCAGCGGGTAATTGGTTCTGCTGGGCTTGCAGGACAACTTGTATAGCAGAGAATGCGATAAATACATTTTCTCAGGACCCAGTTCAAGTTGGGACTGATTCTCCCTCTTTTATGTTTAGGCCAGAATGACATAGTTGATTTCTATGTGAAAGCATAGGCTTATTGCTTAGTTTAGTAACCCAGATCATTCAGATATTCCCTTCACCTGGAGATTTGCTTACAGCTGTGGAGAGCAGAGGGAAGGGCAACAGCCTTTTCCCACCAAGTATGATGCCACAGTCAGATTGCACACTGGACAGTGCAATTCAGATCCCGCACACAAACTACTGTGAGTCAGGCTCAGCCCAGATCCATAGCCCACACATAGTGGCTCATAAAATAATAAACCTGAAGAGATCCCCCTATGCCCACTCTCACTGCACCACAAGCATATTCATACTCTTTCTTGCTCTAAACAGGTGACAGTGCAGTAGGGACTCGGTCCCTTTGCTCTAAGGTAGTCTCCTTCTCAAGTACCAGCCTCCTCCTCTCTCTTCCTGGGACCCACTCTATGCACATTACCCTAATCCGTGTAGGGATAGGACAAGGGAAAATGGCTTCAAACTGTAAGAGGGTAGGTATAGATTAGATATTAGGAAAAAATTCTTTACTATGAGGGTAGTGAGGCACTGGAACAGGTTGCCCAGAGAAGTTCTGGATGCCCCATTCCTGAAAGCGTTCAATGCCAGGTTGGATGGAGCTTCAGGCCACTTGGTCCAGTGGAAGGTGACACTGCCCACAGCAGGGGGCTTGGAATGAGATGATCTTTAAGGTGTCTTACAACCCAAACCTTTCCATGATTCTATGACTCAAGTAGGCAGCTGCCACCAGACCTGCTCCTCAGCTGGGAAGAGCAGTGAGCCAGCAAATGGCCCTAGCCCTGTAGCAAAGGGTGGCTGGAAAATAAGGCTAAGTTTATTTGGGGTCTGTGGTTACATTTTGGGGAATGAGGGAAAGGAATCTCAGAGGAGCCAGGACCACCTGGAGGAGAGACCACCACTGCCTCCCATGTCAGTACCAGCAGTGGCATCACCACTGGCACCTGCAGCAGCATGTCTCTCGCCACAGCCCCCAGCTGTAGTGCTGCACCGCTCCTCTCCTTCCCTTCCTGAGACAGGAACCTCACAGCCTGAGCCTCTGCCTTTCAGCTGCCATCATCTTCCTCCTACCACAAAGATCCTTAGAGCAGGTCGTGCCCAAATCTTGTGCACTCCCCCTGCAGCAGGGTTGTCTGGCTAGGTACATCCCAGCCCAGAGCACGTCTGCAAGGTTCATGCAATGTCTGTGAAATGCTTAACAGTTTTGACAAAGGTCCATTTTGAGACAGCAACGATGGCATTAATAATGACTAGCCAACCTTTATTAACTGATGGTGAAATTCAATTAAATTCCCTGGTATTGTTCCATCATTTTTGTATTTTTTTTTTTTTTTTTTTTTTTTTCCCAAAAGAGTAATCTAAAGACTGTCCACGGTCACCAGAGGGAGAGGACAGCCAAATGAAATGTTCAGGTTGGAATCAACTTAACAAGCAAAGTTAAGCCTGTTTTTGGGCATTGATAGAACATTATGGTCTGATGCAGTTTACCTTCAGTTACTGTGAGAGAACCTAGCTTTAGCGAAGATGAAACAGCCATTTACATCCAGGTATAGTGATAAGTCTAGAAAATCTAACTGCTGCCTGGTGAACTTAGAATAATATAGCAGTCTCTGCAGTTGCATGGGTTAGAAATACAATATTATTTTATACTGTTTTGCCTAATTCCATATGGAAATTGAAAGGAGTATCGAGTGACCATTAATATGATCATATTTCTATGCCTGTACAGTGGCCTCTACCTGAGGGCTTTTAGTGCCATAATTCCAGTTAAAAAGAAATCATATCTCTAATCTAAATAGTCAGACCAGTAGAATATTTGAAGCACAAAGCAGGCCTGAGTGGGTGTGCCAGTCCCTGCAGTCAATGCCAGTAAGATAGGAAGGATTAGTGCTATTTTAAACACAACCATTAGTTACTTTTCCTGCAACACCCCTGCTTGTACATCTAGCATGGTGTACACTTAGCTCCAAAATAGGTAGTTAGGAAGCCGGCAGATTTTGGGTGTGTTCAAACTTTCATAACCCCCTCATCTGATGTGCAGCAATCTCTGCAACAGTGAAAGATTTTTCTTTCTCTGCACTGAAGAAATAAGTTCTCACTGTTTTTCCTAGAATAAAGAATGAGAAAACATTTTTCAACCTTCCTTTTCTCTTTTTCTAACTGACCCTTGTGGGCACCTGTAACTCACTAGACCAATTATAATCCTTTCTTAATTCTTGCTCACTATTTGCCCTTAGTTCTCTCACTCTTGTCCTTTGGTCCTTAACTTCACCCAGATTTGTCGGGCTTCCCTTTCAGCCTGGTCTTGTTTCATATCCTCTCTTAGCTTTAGAATTGTCTCAGACTTGTCTATTCCTGGGGACCAGGATGGAGATTTAGCCTTTTGACTCCTACCTCACCCTCATATTGGGGGAAGAGTTGTGGCAGCACAGAGGAGTCATATAATTTTTGAAAGTGTTCATGGTCTGGAATTGCTTAATCTGTTTTCTCCGCCCAGCACCTACTTTTCTCTTCTTTACACTGTTTTTGTGAAGTGATTCTGACTGTTTCTACAGGAGGAAAAACCAGGCTGGCAGTCGCTCTCCTGACATGCCTCTGGGAAGGCAGGCTTCTGCAAAGCCTGCCTGACCCAGGTGCCTCCTGACTTCAGCCTATGCTTCCTGACAACAGCAATAAGTTGCTAGTTATGCTTTCCATCCAAGTATCTCTATCTACCATCCATATACAAATGAAACTTTAAAGCACTTCACATAAGTGCCCAAGACCATATAGAGAGTAACTAGGAAGAAAAGATGATGAATTTATGTCTCTGATTAGACCTTTTTTTTCCTTTCTTGGACTCCTCCCTGTGTGACCATGTACAGATCACAATTTTTCTGTGACTTAGTTTTCACCTTAACAATGAAGTTATAATGCCTGCTTTCTAGGAATGCTGTGAAGTTAAGTCCTCAACCATTGTGTAGTGCTATGGGGTCATTGCTCAGAAAAGTCACAAGTGACAGCAAGAGTCTAGGCCTCTGTCCTTGACTGTTTTAGTTCACAGCAGAAAGAACCTGCTGTAGAGGTTCACTAGCCTTAGCTCTGGTGAAGTACTTGTACTACCTTCATGTCACAGGGAAGAAGGCGGAAAAAATATTTTTTTGTGTGTTTATACAAGGTTTGTATGTTCTAACACATGTCCATGCATAGGAAATGTAGTGCCATTACTAAACGACAAGAATTTGAAGAAACACAAGAGAAGAGTTTAAGAAGTGGCTACCTGATAGTAAAACTGGAATTCCTCACTCTGCATTTGTGCAGGGAAACAAGTGTCCTGCTACAGAAAAATGGTGAGCAATTACCAGTTCCAACTTGAGGTAGGAATTTTATTTGAATGAAGATTTAAACAGTGATTTATAGATCTGGGTTGAGAGGAATTGCTATTATGCCTTGTCCTGGGGTAGCTAATGAGCTTTTTCTCCACTGATGGGTGTATGTAGCTCTTGTCAGCAAGAACTGTAGTAATATTTTGGTACCAACAGGGAAATAACTCTTAGTGCTTAGCAGTATTTCTGAAATGAAATGAAAAGGAAAAAGCTGTTCTATTTTATTCCTCTTCTCCTTTTGGGAGGGAACTCACAGCAGCTCACTGTGGCTTAGTCAGTAAATCCCCAGCTGGGATTTGAAACTCATGACATCAGAGAACAAAGAATCTTTGCTGTGCTAATGTAGGCTGCAGTGATGTGTCATCGGCTACCACGCACATGTTAGTGTATCGTGAGGATTCAGTACTGTTTTATTGACAAGGAGCACCTTATACTTTGTTACTATGTAAACACTGTGTCTATTCACAGTCTTTCTCGTTGTGTAACGGTTCTCACATACAAAGCAGCAACATGCAAAATCATTCTGCTGGTTAATGAATCAGTTTGATCAGAGCATTTTATTAGTATTCTTTGTTTTTAGGTAGTGCTAAAAGAAGCTTCTTTTGTATGAGAGTCACAGGCCAAGGAAGAAGAAAACATCATTTGTATAAATTGTCAACAGGAACTCATCCATACAGTGGAGTTCTTGGAAAGCAGAGGGTAAGAAGTAGCACCCAGAATGCTCCTTTATACTATAGCTATTTTTTGAGTATCAGACGAATAGAACAGCAGCATAGAAATTGCTGCCTAAGCTCACATCACCAGTAAGCTTAGTTCTAATTTCCTTTCTTAAAGAATGTCCAGCTGCCATAAATTGAAGAATAATGGCTTTAGTTAACAGTATTAAGAAGTCCAGCTGAGGCTCAGTACCTTCACATGCTAAGTGTTAAAATGTGTATAAAGCTTTTACTTGTGATTGCCTTGTTCCAGTTGCTCCATGGGAACTGTGTGGTTGCACAGATTTGCCCTATGCAGTTTCCTGCCACAAGGTGAAGTCTTATCCTCTCTGGCAATGGGTGGAAACCTCTGTTTTCATCAGTTCTGATGTGGTGGCAGATGCTGCATGGGAAACTCCCAGTCCACTGCGGAGCACCTGCATCCATCAGAGCTGCTGAGTACCACACGTGGAAAACACACCATGCTGTGCTGTGCCTTCACCTCGGTATGGGTAACCTGCCTGGAGGTTACCTGCCAGGCACTCCTGGTATTGTCACTCTCAGTCATCTGTGACCAGTTTCCGCCTTACACCCAAGAAGTGTGGGGGTAGTGCCATGGCTTGGGCTCAGCCATGGAGGACAGAAAGCCACATGTGCTGGGCCCCAAGTGACCAGCTGCTACCTACAGGTATTGCTGCCCTCCACGGAAATGTGTTTACAAGTTTTTTGAAGGTGAATATGTTGTGGTATTTTAATACAACAGTCTAGCTTACATATGGTTTATATTTCCTGAGTTATAGCTTCACGTGAGTTATCTCATTTTTGCTCCCCTTCTCCCTCTTTCTATTGCCTTTGATAATGCAAACCAGACCATAGTTAAAAAGTGATTTATGCCCTTGTAAGAATCTTCTCGCATATTTATTGCAATTTGGAGTATTCTTGTTATTGCTTCAGCTCTTCAGTAATATAATTAACTGCCTGAGGGATTTTAAATGTTATGTCATAGTCGTTATTCTAAAGGGCTTCACCTCCACAACAACAATTTGAGTGTAAGGATGTAAGTTACTGGCAAGGTTTTAATAAACTAGATAGTGGATCATGAAAGAAGGAATCATCTTCTTCAATGATATTAATGAGACCTAGGAAGAGAAGATAAACACACAAATATATATTAGAATATTTCCTATTAACTCATCTGAAAAATACCAGCACAGGTGCTGCTCCCTCGCAGCAAAGGTGAAAAAGTCAATCTTTTCATTCATCTGAGAAATATTATTATGGCAAATAAAAACATATGAGGACAAACCTCATCTTTAAATAAAATAAAACTCCAAGTTCATCCTCTACACATCTCAGATTATGGCCATTTCATTCTCTTTCCTTGAGTGTTTTATACATTTCACTGAAATTTCTAATTTTCTTTCACAATTCTAAAACATTATTTGACAGTGCTTTGCATTAAAGTATTTAAATATGTACATTCACTGTTTTCATTAAGAACCAACACCAGATGTAATTCTGTAATATTGCTTTCTGAAACCCTAAGACCATATTGTTAAAAACAGTAGTGCTCTGAACCATTACTGCAGAGGCTGGGGATAAATCTGTATTAAGCTTCATTGTGTGCAGCTGAGAACTTAACAGTTTTTGGAGAACAGCAACAAGTAAACTTTATGAGTGTAGACACTTGGCAGTGACAAAGAGTACCATACTTAATAGAAAGGCCTTGGGTGTCATGCTGTGGCGATAAATACTACACATGAAAAATCATCCTTGGGGTAGAAAAGTCTTTTATATCTGAATTTTTGCAAAAAAACACTGAAAAAAGGCCTTTAATTAAAAGCTGTATGTAGTAGAAATATAATCCCACTGACATTTTACATAATATCATAGTGACAGTCACCAGAGAAAGGGTAAAAGAGTGGTGTAGAGATGCCATATGTAAATCTGTGCAGTCTTTTGTGCTTAAGTTTCTACCTGCCATTTTGGAACTGTGTTAACACGACAAAGCAATGGTTTACAACCAAAATGTTTTTAAAATAAACTCAAATACTACAAAAATATATTCACATAAGCTAAAAATCATATCATTTACTTTGTGTCCTATGCGTATCACACAGTTTTCACATTTAACAGTAACTCGTTCAGGATTTTTAAAATGGCACAGTCATCGGAGAAGGGTTTTGTGGTGTCCTGCCTAATAGTAGAATGATAATCTATTCAACAGCTAGAAATGGCCCCAAAGAAACTATTACAGTGCAATACAATAATGTACTGAGGAAGACATAATCAGAGCCCATAGAACTGTGAAGAAGCCTTCAAACAAAAGTGTTTTATAAGTGATTGTTCCCAACAGAACTATGAAGCCTGTCTGACTATACTCTGCTGAGGAGGAGTCTGAAAAGCACAAATATTCATGAACTTGGCTGGCAGCTGAGCAACAGATTTCTGTACCCCTGAGGGAACTTAGGAAGCACAAGCTGCAAAAAATCACCCAGAGACAAATTAAAGGATGAGTTACAAGCACTGATAGTTTACAGGATGAAAGGAGTCTGTATATCCAAGCGAATGCCCTCACCTCCAAACCCAGAGACAGTGGGGTGCACTGCTGTGGCTCAGCCTTGCTTGCTTCAACAGCAGTAGGGACAATCAATATATGTTCATTTGGGGTGGAGGGAGGGAAGGGATAGATCAGGAAAAAGTATTTTTTGTAATGAAATACAGTTTTCATCTGACTCGGTCTCCTTCAATTGTTACATGTTAGAGCTCTGAGTTGTCCCAAATTTTGTGTAAGTCACAGACTGAGGAGCACAATTGTTTCATTAGTAGTAAGCACTGGAGATGATGTTGTGAGGCCACAATCACCACTGAACATCCTGAGAAGCCAGTATCTCGTTCAGAGATCCTACTGTAGGTATGGTAATAAACTGTTCCCATTTGGTATTCCTGCACACATAGGGTGCAAGCAAATAGGCCCTTCCTGAAATACACAATTTTTTTTCTAGTTTCACTTAGTAAACTACAGTGCCCCAGAAAAATTCACAGTGAATTAGTCAAAGCTTCTGGAAGCTTTAGATTTAACTGTGAGTGGTATCAAACCTGCAAAGAGCTAAATCTTCTTTGTCCAACTGATGTCAGCAGTAACACACAACTAGCAGTAGTTTTTAAGAAGTTGATTAGTGTTGCCAGAATCAGCTCTGGTCCAGTGAAGGGGATTTCAGAGATTCCTGAGAAATCAAAGAAGCTGCTCAAAATGAATATTTTTCTACAGGACTTCTGAATGGTTTAGAATTTTGTTCAGCAGGTCTCAAAAATGAACCGATGATGGCTGGATGACTTCTTAGAATGAAATACTTCCTTTCACAGAGTTTCTACTAGACAGATGTAAAAAAGCAAGAGGTTTATGTGAGTAAGGAAATAAATATTTTATAAGGGAACAGTATCTAGGAACTTCCATGGCCTCATTTCTCCCTGTCTCAAAGGACAATTACACGCAGGAATTCCTAGAAAAGCAAGTTGGAAAAAATACATCAGATTTGAATGGGACTTACATCCTCCACGTAACACAGTGTAGATATATCTTCTGCTTAAGAACCTTAAAAAAATTGTTGAGATAAGGGGCACATCATGCGCCATCGATGCAGAGCTAATGAAAAGCCCTGAAAAATCCAAGTTCAGGTCAGTGTTAAGTGCCAAATCCCTCCACAACCACAAGAGGCAGGACTGAGTTTTCGAAGTTAAAAAAAACCAAAAACCAAACAATACACACACACACACACACACACACACACACACACATGCCCCCTCGCCCCCCTTCACCCCCCCAAACAAACACGCTTATGTACATAAAAGACCGCAGGAATTTTCCATGGGGGTGGGAAGCAACAATAGAGAAGTGATGACCTTGGGATGGCGCCTGGGGCCTGAACAGCTTGGCTATTGTATGGAAACAGCTGACTTCTGCACAGGAAGCAATCATTCCTGATTAGGAACTCCAAATCCCTGCCTCTATTTTTTTTTTTTTTTTTCTCTTTTTGTACGTAAGGCAAAGCTCCCTAGGGCTCTTCAGGCTCTCAGCAATCTACCCCCTGTCCTATTGCACTCGGGTCCCTGTGCGTCACGCATGGGGGAGGCAGCAGGCAGGGACCCCCAGGGGCTGTGCTGCTCCTGCGCCAGGGCTGCCAGGGGACACGGGATTCAAGGGCACAGGGTCAGCCTAGAAGGCACTTCTGGGGACAGAGTCACTGCTATTTGGCAGCCGACCTGGGATGTGGCCTTTTGTTTCTCGTTGGCTCTGTGGGCTTGTCCCAGGTGTCCCAGTTTAAGATGGAATTTTTATTTTTAGTGGTTTTAATGTAGATTCCCCCTCCAGCTTTTTTTTTTTTCTAACAGGTTTTGTGGTTGAGTTACTTGTTAAATTAATGCTAGATGGAACATCATCAATTTGAGGATGAGCTCCTTAACAAAAGTATAGTGTGTTGAAAAGCTTCAGCCTTTATTGGCTCTGGAATAGGAGTGTGGGGAACATAGTGAAGGACAAAAACAGCCTCCTGGAGAGTAAGAAAAATTGTAGGTTTAATTGAACACCATCAGTTTTGTTAAACTGATTTGCACTGAATGCATGGAGGCAAAAAGACAACCACAAACACCACAGTAGGCTGAGAGGAGGTCACTAGGGAGGTGTTTGCAATTCTTTTTAATTCAACTAGGAAAGCCAGCTCTTTTCAAAGATATAGAGAGCACTGAGTGGGGGTGAAGGTGAAAGAGCAGAATGGGGGAGGACACTGTAAAGCTGATTAAAGTTCCTTCTCTCATCGTCTTCCAGTGCAGCAACCAGGGAGGAAAAGACAGGGAACAGCGAAGCAGCAGAGCTTAGTTAACTGTCTCAAAAACTGCAGAGGAAAGCAAGCCTTGCTTCTTAAGCTGCCTCGGTCTCTTCCTCTTCCCAGGAGCACAGCTTGTGCCACTGTGCTACACAACACCGCCTGGGTGTTTTGGCTCATGCTCCATGAGGAACGCACATATCATGAAGAATTTAAGCAACTCCAGACTTAACCAACAGCAGAGCTAAGGTTTTTCAGATTTTAATGTTGGATTTGTATGTCTGTGGAGGCAGTTAGGGACTTAAGCAGCTTTAGGATTATAATATTTAGACTGTAGTTATGTTGACATAGTTTATCTAGTGACACCCACATTTGGTATTACTCTGCTTATTCACTGCCTGCCCAACCCAAGGCAACCGAGAGATGCTGTGACTAGTCTGTCCCACCGTGGTGCTTTACAGATCTCCTGCTACATGATAATCTCAGATACTATGGCAAATTACTAAAGATGCAGCACTGTGACAAAGCAATTGAGATCCATGTTGATGAAATGTGTTACTTAGTCAATGAATTCTACATGAAGTGATTCAGGCTGCTGTCATCAAAAAGAAAGGAGAGGCCAAGAAATGATAGCCCCTGTGTGATAGGGCTGCTCCTAAGGTATCATTTTTCTAAATCTGCAGGCAGTTCTCTACTGAAATAAAGAAATACCAGTGGTACCAGAGATCATGATATCATGTTTACTCTTTTACTACTCTGTTTGACACTGTAGACTTTTGGTTAATAGACTGGTCTCATTTGTGATGATTGTATGATTTAATTTCCACCATGCTATAAATATCACATTAAATGACAGCAAGTAGAAGCAGCTGTTGAGTCTGGCAAGTTCGTGGAATGATGGCTGAAGCTGGAACTGTATAAATAACAATGCTACAAATGACATCAATTGTTATATTCCTCCAACACCTCCTTTTAAACCATTGCCAGGAAATCTCACCTTACCCTGCTGACCCTCCCTCTGCCTCAGGTATACTCCCAAGCATCGGTGCAAACGTTTTAGGCACTCAGTCCTAGAAGAATGCATTTCGGATTTAGACAGATGAGTTTTCAGAGATGCACTGAAAATATTTAAAAAATGCAGCAAGTCTTTGTACAGACCCAGGAATCAAAAGAATTATTATATTAGGTATTTCTGAGATATTCAGCCTTTGAACACAAAGTACTTTCTTTCAACACAGAGTATCCAAGAAGCCCCAGAAAAGGGTTAGGCATGTTTGGAAGTGACATGACTGCTTTCTAAACAGTGCGTATCTTAAAGATATGTTTTACTTTGGGAAGACATAGTCATACTAAGACACTTTACCATATGGTATTCTTGACCAGTCTACTCCCTTGATTTCTGCAGTGTGGGAACAATATATTTTCAGCAGCACCTAACTTTTAAAATAATGTCTTAATCTCATAAGGCACATTAAAGGTTTGTTTTATATTGTATACTATTCATCACAACACTAATGCTATTTCTGGTATGACTGCCTTTCAGGTGAGAGATGTCAAGGCTGGAATATATTTCACCTAGCTGTAATTGTCCTTAATTATGAGAATAGCCTCATCTTAAACCAGCATCTCTCTTTAATCAACTCAGATCAAGAGGAAAATTCATCCTGTCCCAATTCACCCTAAACCTCCATGTGTGAGTCATTAAATTTCATGATGGTAAGCAAATGTCAGCTACAGAAAAAACATGTTGAATAGATGTCACAGTACAGTTAACCATATACATGTGTCTACCTGGCCATCGTGCTTGTTTGTTCATCAGACACTCAGCTATTTAAGATGACTGTTGAGCTGAAGCTTTAAAGCTGCTCTTAGAATAGATTTTTATATGGTATTCTTGAATGGGTGCTATGTGCTTATCCAACATTACCCACAGCAAAGACCTAACCTGACTGAAGTCTTTGGGCAGGTTTGTAATCCTTAGTACTGTTATCAAAATTTTAACTGGCCGTATTTTTTTCCTGCCATTTGAGCAAAAATTTCCTTTGGTCACTGAGCTGAATTGCTTTCCCCTTACTACAGTAAATTAATATTTCAATAAGTTAACAGTCTTCTGACTTCTCTAATGCTTTTCCCTAGGACCTCTGTTTAGCATACCCTGACCTATCTTCATAAAAGCATTACAGATCTTTATAAAACATTTAATTCCCCCCTTTTCTCTCATTTTTTGGTTTTGTTTTGTTTTTATCTTGTTACATTCTTTTGTGTGATTTTCCTTTCACTCTGCTTTTGCCCTAAGTTCTGGTTCCAGTGACCCTTCTCCAGCAGTATCATGGGAGAGGAAGACTGTCCTGCCTGCCTGTCCTTTCTGCTGTGTCCCTGTCTCATCTCAGCCTCACTGCACTGACCCACCCAGGAAGCCTCATGATGTTTAGATCTGGATAGATCTAGACCAGTGATCAAGAGTAAAAAGAGACGTTCTTCTCTCTTTCAGACTGGATGGCACATCATCATTGGAGCAAGGAGACTTTTTTAGACTGCCCGAATAATTAGCACAGAGGGGTTCTGCCAGTAGTAAATATCTCTAGGTATGAAACTTTAAGAATGGATTTTGATACCGAAGGGGAATGTGAGGGACGATTATTTTGTAATAATTTCCTCCTTTCACACAACACACCATGCATCCCCACATACACTCAATGAATTTTTGGTCTGGTGTTTCTCTCCCTCTATAAGCCTTTCAAGGCGGCTAAGTATCAGAGCTATCCCCAGCTACCAAAACCTGCTGCTTGTGATCCATGTGCTGGGCTCAGGCACAAGGCTAAGTAATAGAACTGTGAAAGAGAAGCTACTTCTAGTTCCTTCTTACCAGTCTCATCTCACTGCAGTTTGAGACTTCCTGAAGTACTTCCAGTAGGAAGATGCTAATTAAGTAGAGCACATCTCTTTCCATTGGACCCTATAGCAGAAAAGGGGATTTATTTAATAGGATTTGATAAGAACATTTACTCTTCAGAAATGGCTACATTTTTTCCCTATGCTCCCATACTCAAATATTCACTTGTCCACATGGCAAACTCACAGGGTACTCATTCACACTTGCAGTCAGCCTAGCTTGATTACAAGACCCCACAACCAACCAGAAATCCTGCAAAAACCACAGCCTGAAGACTGCTCTGTGGCCACATGACGAGAAAAGTACTGTCGGGTTGAGTTGCTTTCACAGTGCCTTAGTTGATGGCTGAAGTGACTCTCTCTTAGTGACAGTGTCCTTCTCAACTGTATTTCTTCTATCATCCAATCAGTCAATCCCAGCGAAACAACCATGTGTAGTGCTCAGTGTTCTATCCCTTGCAGTTTACACCCAGTTACAGTGTTGCTTTCCAGGGTTTAAACTGTTTAGCGTCCTAAGTGTAGGTGTCCTTTCGTTTCCAAGAGAAACTGGACAACAGAGCACATCACCGCAGCTAGATGTGAAATGCTTTTAAACCCTTCTATAATGAGAGTGCTATTCTTATGGAGAGGGAAGGAGAAAGAGGAGGTAATTCCACGTGTCATCCACTTCCACCACAGGCTCCTGAGGATACTGTTATTACTAATGTCTGCTCTTTTCCGCAGCCCAGAATAATGCCCACCCTCCAGGACAATTTGTGCCTGCTTTAAGGTGCTGCCATCCATCCCTCTGGAACAAACAGAGGAAATGCATCAGGAGGCCTCGGCTGCAGATGGAAAGCACATCACTGAGCAGCACTTACGATGCAAGATCCCCTAGATGAAAGTCTATTTCAATGAGCATTGTGTTTCAAGGTCTACTTCCTCTGACTCTGGAAAGCTTAAGAAGGAACATCCCACTTGTGTCTGCCGACACAAAGGGCCGCTGTGGCTCAGGAGATGTTATCGGCTTTCCCGTGCCACAGCAGCAGCCTTCCAGTGGCGTCTCCCAAGAATTACTCATTGTTCCCGGGGAGGCTTGACTCCTCTGGGTGGGATCTCATGGCATCCACTTCAGATGGAAGTAGGTGTTGCTGGGAGGCCAGCCAGACTCATGACAAAGATCTCCGGCTATGGGGGAGTTACGCTGGGGGACCAAGCTAACAAAGTCCATAGTGATCACAGATGTAAATACTGATCCATAAAATGCACCACCTTTTTGTTGATTGTAGTTAGTAAGTATTGTTTGGAGCAACCAGATCACTGAATGTGAGTCTTGTCTCCTAGAAAGAACCTCAGAAACTGACATGTCCTTTTTTTCTTTCATGCTCACCAACACTATTAATTTCTAGAAACTTCTTCCCATAGTTGTTAGCTTGGAGCTTGATTATGTCATAGCCACCTTAAATGAGGAAATAAGGAGTGTTCCAGGTTTTTAAAGATCATCATTTGAAATCCAGAACTTCTGGAAGATACACATGACCCTTGAAAGGCTCTAGGCAGGTTCAGTTTTCAGAAGCCTCTTGTAAACATATTATCCAAACAGTTTGTCTCTAAAATTAGAGTGGAGGTATAAAAAGCATCTTCCCTGGGACATTTTCTAAAACTGATGTTTCTGGTGCCAACTAAAGATACTGGGAACAACCAGTTTCTTAACAATGATTTGACACCATGTCTTCCAGACTGCACCTAGAAGCGCAAAAAAGGAAAAGGAAAAATGACCAGAACATTTCCAGATATTAGCAAATCTTTGATTTGCAGTCTGGCAGACTCACATTTGAACAGAGAAATTTATTTATTCTTTTTATTTCCTCATCTCTCTTCTGTCATACCAGTAAATGCATCCCTGGCTTCTCTTCCTTATATATGTATATATATATATTTAATTTTTTTGAGAAATATCTGCCAGCAGTGATTTCTTACATATAAATGAAGAAGATTGAAAACATATGTTATAGAGAGGTATGGAAGAAAGGCAGCAGAGAGAAACAGATAGAGCCTTTCCAAAAAGAAAACAGTTAGTTTCCATTGCTTGAAAGCAATGGAAATTCCAATTTTAGAAATTGTGCTACAGGCTAATAATATACAACATTGTTGGCTATGGCACATGGAAAAAAAAGAAAAAAAAAAAGCTTTTGTAATTCTGTCTCTCTTTCCAGAGGAATGACATGAAGCCAGTCAAGCACATCAGGGGAAAATTTTCATTTTCCACAGATACAGCCTAAGAACATTCAGCTAATATTGGTCATGCATAACTATGTCTCATACCTATTTTGTAGTGGTGTATCATGTTGTTTAGCAAAATGTGAACTTCTGAGATTTCCATCAGCAGCAAACCTGCAAGCTCCAGTTAGTTAACATTCCAGCAATCAGCATGTAGGGAGCCTGGTGGACTAAGGACAGAAGTTCATTGCATAGTTTTCCTAAAATAACATTGTTATTTTGTGTAGCATATGCTACAACTCCATGGCAACCCAGCCAGGGAAGATGCTGACTAAATGGTGACAATGATGTTGAGTTATGTCCTGATAACCTCACTTGCCTCATTTCTGGACTGAATGTCATGCTAGTCAGCTGCTGATGGCATGTTGCCACCAGTTTCCTCGAGTCTGAAGCAGAGAGACATTTCAAAAAAACTACTGACAAAGAAGGCCAAACCTATGCCCAGCCTAACTTTTTCATTTAATGGTTACCACAGGAGTGAATTTGGCCCGTGACTATGTTTAAGCCACTTTCTCCAGTCTGCTGTGCCGGTTCTGTGAAGGCAGGAGAAAGAGCTTCTGACACATGAGAAAGTAACCAGTGCAGATATTATCCTTGTGGCTCCTGGAGTATGCCATATGGCTCATGGGGAAAGAATAGTACTATTAATAGCTGACATGGTGGCAGTAGGATGTCCTGGATGAACAGTAGAGAAATCATTACAAATGCATGAAACTAAGAAATTCAAGGTATTCCCTGCATGAAATCTCCACTTACAGCCTGAGCTGCAAATATTTGGCACAGGTTAACAAAGGAGAAAAGAATAAATCCTGGGTTTAGAGAGACAGAATTACAATAACTGGTTTCCCATGTTATGGACCAATTTGTGGTTGGTAATTCCTACTGCATGTAAGAGCAGACTGAAGTTGTCTATGAGTGCTGTTTCTTTGGTCATGATGGGTCAGTTCAGTAGTTAATGTTCTACAGGGTTTGAGGTAGCTTTGTGTGTACCCACTAGTATTTGGGTACATCTTGGGATAGTCAGAGAAGTCCAGCAACACATGAGAGTAAAAACTCCCCTGCCTGGAAGAGCTGTCCTTTCATGCTTTTGGAAACAAAACAACACTTTTGTGGTTTGCAACAAAAATGGAAAGGGGCAAATACTCTGAAAAACTTAAAAAACCCACTAAACTTAGCATGAATGTTGTTAACTTACAGTGGTCTGGCCATAAGACATCCCTGGAGTGAAATATGTGAAGATCAAGGGAAGGGAAACTGTAAGAACTAATTGCTTCCCTACTCAGCTGTGCAACTATGGAGCTTTCTGATCATCTCCAAAGATGAAGACTTCTTTTTTACAAGGAGTCATACCAAAAAGACAAGGGGTATTGGGTACAAGTTACTTCTGGGAAGAATCTAATTGGACATGAGGAAAATTTTTCACAATGAGAACGATCAGCCTTGGAATAATGGTACTTCCAATAATAATTGAAACTTGTGATTTCCCCAGCATTGGGCTCTTTTAAGATTTGCCTGGACAGGGTGCTGTACCACCTTTCTCAGACTGCGTTTTTGCCAAGCAAAGTTAGACCAGATGATGATCCTTGAGGTGCCTTCCTACCCAGTATTTTATGATTCCACGATTATGTGATTCTATGATCTCTCTCAGTGCCAGGGGAACTGCTGCTCACTCCTACAGGTGGCAGCAGCCTGGAGCCTCTGAGGCTTACAGAATATATTTAATTGCCCCAAAATAGAAGTTAGATAGTAGCTAAATATCTAAACTTTTCACAGCTGGCTGTCCCTAACTCCCAGTGATTTGTGAGCTGCAGAGTGATGCATTTTGGAGATTCCGAATCGGTGCCTATCTACATGTTTAAGCAATGACACTTTCAGCTGGCAATGATCATCTTTAGCCCTGGTGCAAAAGATGAGACTAAAGCAAACAGGAGTTAAAAATAAAACAAACATTCCTGGGAGGTGTGTCAGGAAGGGGTCTCCCCCATCAACCACAACAGCAAGCCCTTCATTTTCTGGAAAAGCGTGATCATGATTGTGTAGCATCCAGGCCTCCTGGAACCACTGCCAGGAGATAGTAGCTGCTCACTTTAGATTTACTGATATTGAGGGAGTGACAGCTCTGTTGCACAAAAGCAAAGAGCTCCTTTGGAAGCAGTACAGCTCTTCAGTGAGATGGTGACAAATATGGATAACTTCTGCACTAGGCTAGAGGGCTGCCAGGGAAGGTGACTTGCTAAGAAAATGTATGTACTTTTGTCACTTTCCTAATCTGCAAGTTGAAAGTGACTTCGAGGTAATTCCAAACTGGGCAGGTCTGACAATAGAAACAGACAGACATTGCACAAGTCATTAGCAGAATTGGAAAACAAATACTAAAGTCCACTGAGAATGATAGATATATTTTTCTTGGTTGTGTACTGCTTTTCTTCCCCATCCAAAGCCATAATGATGACATGAATATTTCTTAGACTGTCCTCATTTAGTATTTTTGGTGCTAAATAGAAAAACAAAAATAAAAAATGGGAAAATCTTTCATCTGACTGCTTACCTCTTTCCTGGCTGTTCCATCTTTTTTTGGAGAGGTATATTTCAAAAAACACTGCAATGTTACATGCATTAGCCATACCTAGATGCTGCTCGAGAGCATGACCTGTTGACATTTACAGCTGAGATTGTCTATTCTGCCTGAGTATTAAAAACATTTGCAATCTTAAAGAGATGCATTAAGTCCAAGGAACAAACTATGGTGGTGTTTCCTCTTCGCTAATGCCATCCATCTCTACCTGCAAGATATTGCTTCACATCATTTCCAGGCAGTTTTTGCTGTCAGGAGAAAAATATTGAAGTACAATTTGTCTTTGGTGTTCCCTTAGGACAAGCACAGGTTTAGGAGTGTGTGAGTCTGGCTTTTCTGCTCTGTTAGAAAGCTATTAGCACAAGAAAGAAAAAGCAACTGCTGGCTACTTTTTGCTGCTTCTTAGCTGATATGCCTCAGTTAGCTCTGATCCACAACCCTGGAAAATTACTCTCTCGACAGCACATAATGGAGATGTAAGGATCTGTCAGTACAGATGAGTAGGAGGTCTAGCAAATACTCATTCTTCTAATCTGATCAATAGATCTCCCACCAGCTCTGTTTGCTCAGCTTTGCTCCCAGATGACTTGCTGCAATCGTGACACTATAACTTACCTGAAAACAAACTTTGCACCTTGTTCCAAGTGTTTGAGTGTCTGCTGCTTTCCATGTGGAAAGTCAAGGCTTTCTGTGGTATTTTTAGAACACTGTGGTGTTGGGAAGTTCAGTAGTTCCAAGTCCTGCAATCAACCTAAGGTTAATGTGTAAAAAAACTCCCTTTTAATGCCACATTTTACAATAGCAAAATAATATATAAAGCTTTGCAGGAGATGAGGATAATTCAGCCTGATATTTGAAGGCACAAGGTCAGCAGCAGTGAGAGCTGGAAAGAAATGCTTCACTCTCTGTGTAGCAATGCCTGATTGGGTAAGGACAGCACACTTTGTCTGTTATTCTGCTTGATCACCACGTGCTACTTGTTACTACCCAGGCTGAATACCAGACAGGATTGACTAATAGGTTCCCTCAGTGGGCCAAATCTATGTTCTGAAATGACAGTTATTTTTAGAAATGCAAATCAGCACAGTGACTTACTGAATTTAGGCTTCTTGTCTTTACCTCAGAAAACCTTCTCAACTGTTTTATTTCTACAATAATTTTTTCAAAATCTTGTCTTTTCTTCTTTGATCAGTATCAAAACTTTGAGCCTTATCATCTTCTCTTTATTTGCAAACACAAATCTGCTGTTCTAGCACAATCTAACACCAGAACTCCCTCTTTGAGCAGACCTCCCTCTTCTCTGTCAATTCCCTTTCTAAAGCCTTTATCTTCATTCAAGGTCCCAGGCAACATAAGAGGGCAACTTAGCTGAGCGTTAAGTGCAAAAGTCCTGAGCTTGGTTCTCAGTAAACCCAACACCTCATTTCTACTTCATTACCATAATTTGTAAACGAAATCGGCAACAGTGCTTAGACTTAGTAATGATGAGAGAACAGTAAGAACCACATACTACAACATGATGTCAAGGGTAGGGGTCTATGTGGCTGTAACTACATTGCAGACTGAACAAAGTGGTTCCTAGACAAAAAGGTAGCAGAATGTCCTCCACCCACACAGCTCCATTCTGGTGTTTCTAGAGTGGATCAATTATAAGCCTATGTTGTAGCAGCTGGCCCTAAGTTTCTTTAGGTCTCATGGGTGATGTCTCCAGCTTTAAGACATAATGGTTATCTTTTTTGTGGATTAATTTTGTTTTTAGTTCAAAGTGATTGAAATAATGACAAGTTTGTTTTGCAGTCCATCCAGCTAGTGTTTTTGTGCCCTGACACTACGGGTGTGCATGCTACAACTTGAGGCTAGAGGTCATGAACCACTGCAGAGGACAAAGCCTACTGCAGAACTATGTAAAGGTGTAAAGGCAGTAGAGCAAATCGAGAGCATCCATTAAAACTTTTGAGACTGGCCTGTTGAGTGATCTGTCACTCAAACTGTACTGAGAAATCTAGTTGCAGTGATCCAAACTGGACTGAGGTAACACTTAAGCAGTGTAGACACTTGTATGTGTAGTACTCAGCTGGCTGTCTTCCATTTAGCATAAATATCTCACAGACACCAGTGTGCCAGGGCCCTAAAGCTAAAGCAAAGGCTCAAAGGTTTACAGCAGGAAGCTCTTCAGGCTTATAGTCACAGTGAATTTGCAAAAACAACCCCTAAAACCCGTTCACCTTTGAGGCATACCTTCTCAGAAAGACTGTCTGGAGGAGGCCCTGGCATGTCTTCCTCCCACTTTCTCTTGATATCTCCCTTGCACTGGAGAGGGGAAATACAGAAGTCAAACACTTACCTATGATACAGCTGTAGCAGTGGGGTGTTTGACCAGCGTGATGTTCTGCTGGATTACACACCAGCTGGTGCCAAGCTTCTCCTGCAACAGTTTGACATCAAAAAACTAACTCGAGACTAATGCTCACTATTTTTGCAGTTGCTTCCCCCTTCTCCTTCCCTGCTTATCTTGCCTTTGCCTGTTCTGAAGCTCAGGCAGATAGATACAAACAAGTCCTTGCAGACTGCCTATAATCCACCTTGGCTTATGTTGAGCTGCAGAAAGGTGTGCCTTTCTCTCCTTGGCATTTCCTATTACTTATGCCAAGGGCTTTTTATACAAATCTGAGGACCAGGCACATAAAAGATAGGAGCAGAGGGTTGCAAATGGAGGTTCCTTTGTCCTTGTTCCTGCCTCAGACATCCAGTGGAGAGATGCACTTGTTCTCATTTATGTACATATCAATGGCAAACACTCACACCACCCCCTTGGGCCTCCTCCACTTCCCCAGTCTTCTCTGCAGAGACTCTGGCTGTATTAATTCCAGCTGGGCATATGAGTTCAGAGAGCCCCTGTGGAAGCAAAGTAGTGAAACAGAAGGAAGAGAGAGACACTTCCAGTGCTGTTTTGTTTTGCTGCAGGAAGCTCAGAGACAGCCGTTCAGACAGCAGAAACTACAGGTCACAGAGTGGGCACTTCCTATGAGATGGGAAGCTGCAGCACCCTTTATATGGGACTTCATTCCCTCCTTTAGACTTTTATTACTGCAGTCGGTGCCACAGCAGCTCAAAGGCACGACTGTGAAGGGCCAGGCACCCTGCTGACAGAGGAGCTGTTCAAACAGCTTTGTATTTAGTGTTGAGTGCTGCCATCATCCAGCAGAAGTCTGTGTCTGAGTTATGAAGAGCCACACAATGCCAGCCAAAGGACCAGAAGTACCAGGAACACAATCAATGGGTACCACAGGCATGTGGCTGAGTCTGTGTGGGTCATGAGAGGTGTTCCTACAGCACATGTATGAGCACAAAAAAGAGCTGTCAGACAGACAAACTACCTAAAACTTGTCTTCTTTAATGTGTTTAATTTTTTGTCATACCTTAAATGTCTAGTAAAGTTCTCAATGTGAACTGGTATCTGAGGAGAGTGAAACTATTTTTCCTTAATAAAATTGTTTAAAAAAGAAATTTCAATTATGTCTTCCAGCATTAGTTTGTAGGATATATCCTATATTTATCACTTAGGGTAGTTGTTTACATTTTACAAATGCAATGGAAGCTCTGGGTATTTACTGTAATGGTAGACCATGTACAAACACAACAAACTTAAGGCTCCTCCAAATACTGGTGAATTACAGTCTAAAGAATGTGCATGTGTGAGAGAGAGTACAAAAATTAGTACACAGAAGAGAGAAACCTAGCTCCTGGCAGGTCATGTATAAAAATATAACCATGTACATATACTTATGTATTTATATATTCTGTTTCTACTGGTTTAGTTGGAGGGAAAATACAAGAGTGTCAGCTGTGACTCTAGGAGTCCCAGCATTCAAAAAGATCAATGCATCCTGAAGGTTTTCCTACTCTGTGCTGGCCAGTAAGAGTCCTTTGGCATCTGCACCAGAATGGCTCTAACTTTTAGGACTGATAGAAGGTGGCATGACATTTTACGTGCTAGCCCTTGAGAGCCTGCTTTCCTGCTGGTGCAACCATCAGTGAGGAATGACTGCCAGAGGTTTTATTCTCATGGAAGTGCCAAGATAACAATTTAGCTTCATATATCACAACTTGTTTTGATCCAAGTGATACCATCAGTTGCACTATAGTGATTAAAGCTGTCAATACATACTTATAAACTAATATTCAGAAATCTGGAGTCAATTTTCTACAGCACAATTATTATGCTGTCTTGAGTTCAGGAACCAGATGTGACATAGTGTTTCTAATTTAGGTTTTTGAATGATCTTCCCAAGACGAAATATGCTAACATTTCAAATAACGAAAACAGTGAAGCTAAAACATGCAAATTAATACACAAAAATACCAAACTATGGAAAGACCCCAGCCTTTCTTATCTTTTTAAAAACAGCAAGCATGCTGATATAACAAAGAGGGAGAGGGGAATGATTTCAGAAAGCCTCTATGTTTTCAAATTGTTCAAAAAGTTGTGCTGCTGCACAGCAGATAGAGGTCTGCTTTGATTTTGTGGTTTGTGCGAGAAGTGTATGACTGCCAGTAAGAAGAAATGTGACCTAGCAGAGTGCTGAAATACTTGTACACTGGTAAGAAACAGCTACGAATGAAACTGGCATGATTACCAGGGCTATGGAAAAAAGAAATGAAGACAACATGGGGAGATATGTAGGGAAGATACTGGAAATTTGTCGATTACAGGAGTCATGGACAGTGATTTTATATGAGGACCCATGTATACTTTTATCTACTGAACTGTATGTTTCCAAATGGATCAATACTTATGAAAAAACCCTTATCTTTATTTCAGTTAGCTGAGGTGACTGTAAAAGCTCAGATTATTTTTCATTTAAGTTCATCTAGTTCTTGGTAAGCCCTAGAGATTACTTCATTACACAGTAAAAGAACATAAAGATTGTTCAGAATGGCAGCCTATATTTATTTCAAGTTTGAGTAGGTTCACTTTAAAAAGTTTTAAAAAATTAAAAAGCATTTCAGAAAAAAAAAATTAAGAATGTCTTAGAAAAGATTACGGGTAAAAAGATTACGTCTTTTAAGTTGTTCAAATATTTCAAATTGTGGAAGATTCAAGTAATTTCTGAATTATCAGAATTTTTCAAGATCTGTTAAAAAACCAAAAAAAACCCAAAACCACATAGAGTCAGCAAACCATGCCATTAATTTATTGTTTTTGAAAAGGACTACAAAAGGACATCTCTGATTTCATCTTGCCCATAAGCACTCTGTTTCCATACCAGTTTTGCCTTTTACACACTTGCAAGGAAGTTGGGGAAATCCAAGTGAATTATTTCACCTACAGAGCAGGAAACACACTGGAAAAATTCCTGTGACATACGCAAGCTGTCGTCCACTGTCCAGTCCCTTGTTCTCACTGCTGCACAGAACGAAAGTCACCTACAGAAAGGCTTTAGAGGTCATGGCACTACCTTAAAACAACTGTGCTGGGCATATCACATTACCTTGCCCATTCCCCTTTGCAATCATTTATATCTGGGCCAAATACATTTTGAGTGTTCCCTCAAATTCACAACTGGTTTGTACTGCCAGACTGTCACAGAGCAGCAGCAGTAGAGGGATCAATTTGACTGCAGTTAGTTGGACTCAAAGGAGAGTTGAACAGAGTCCACCCACATGATGCTTGCATTGCAAGTGGGATATCTGCTTCAATAAACAATGTTCTGTGTTTGCTAAATAGACTGGATTTCAGCTCAGGTGTGCTGACTGAAGTGTGGTCTGAATTCAACCCCACCTGGTGTGAAAGGGCTTCAGCACAGAGACTGGCTTTTGGGCTGAATAGACAGTTTCTGCAAGAGATGAGAACTCTGTTCTTCACAGAAACAGTGGTCTGATACAAAACTCATTGAGGTGATGGAAAAGCCTGAGATGAATGATGAATTTAATAGCCCTGGAACAGGCTGTAACTTACACTTTGCTCTCCTTTTTTTTTTTTTTTGTTTTTTTTGGTAGAATTTTTAACTATCCACTTTTCTATATATAACCACACCTTTCCTATTTCTTCTTTCTTGTTTCTACTTGCATATTTAAGAGCCCTTCACAGACTGGACAAGAGTGAGACAGAGAAGTTATCAGAGTTACGAGTCAGCTTGTGGATATTTCTCAAGTCCTAGAGCAAAAAAAAAAAAAAAATTCTAATTTGTATTTGTTGTTCCATACTTCTGATTTATTGTCACCAAGTTGAAATATTCGCATTATATTGCTAAATAGAAAGATTTTTAAAAGAGTTTGCAGTTTGTTAGCCACTGTTTCATAAACATAAGAAAAGCTAGCTTAAATTTGCTTGTATTAAAAACGCAGATCTTTTTCTTCCAGATGATTTTTACAAGTTAATTAAATTAATATTTCTGTGTTTTCTTCAAATCATTGCATTTGTTTCTTCCTTGTCTAGAATGTTTCTCCTTGGACAAACCTAGAAATTTTCCACAGCCTTTTAATTTGCAAAACTACTATTTCTAGGCCTGAGAACCTCTGCCCTTGTTGATAAAATTAATCAAAGCAAATACAAAGAGCATTTGCCTTTTTTTAGCAAAGTGTGATGAAGAATAGATAAAATAGTATATTATTGAAAGATGCGATAATATGATGTATACCAGTCAACTGTAGTACAAATTTACAACATATTAAATGGAATGTCAAAAACAGTGATTCAGAGAAAGTACATACATATGAAACTCAGTAAAGCTGTCTCATTGTGAAAGCCAGTTATGTCCTACAGCTTAAGGAAAAGAATGTCCAGAAATTAGCTTTTTCCTTTGATGTAACTCTTAGCTCTCTGTGAATGAACACACTGGCATTGTCTTACCATAACGTCTGTGAATCCATTAGTGTTATCCAAAGATAAAGAAAGCTGTCATGTGATGAAATGAGCAGATGTAAAATACAATTCCCTGGTACATCCTTTTTCTTCATCAGTATAAGTTGCTGTAGTACTACCTGGCCATATAGCTAGTCCTCAGTGATCAAGGTCCACATGCAGATCCACCCTGTTGGCTTTGTTTCAGGGTTTCATTTGTTCCAGTGGAGTCTTTGACTTGGTCTGCCCATATTTGAATGCTATACTCCTGTGATGTACTATTATTCATATAGTTTTGCATGGAGAGTTGAGTGTGGAGAACCATGCTCAGACTCAGAAGGACCTGGGAATTTGTTACTTTTTAAAATTACTATTAATACTTGTTAGAACTTCCCGGTGCTTTTCCAAGAGGTCATTTTGCTTCCTGTGGTTCCTCAGTTATGGGGGATTATGGTTATGTTTTGCTGAGCAAATGCGGAATCCAAGGTGTGATCCTGAAAACATGGGCAGAGACTCTGTCTTCATCCCTTCTCAATAAAGAAGGTGGTGGCTGTAGGGCACAGGAGAGCTGTGGATAGACTATTGTATGGTGTAGAAAAAAATGAGATTGACAGGAGTGAAAGGCTTCAAGATTCAGAAGCACATTTTTGTCCCCTGCCAGCAATTCCTGGTCCCAACTAAACAGTGTGACTCAACTTAGGTAAGATGGACTGTGCTCTTAGTTACTTTGATCTCTCCCATCTCCTGAGGTCTTGCCCAACTTTGAGAAGAGGAGAAAAACAGCCTGCCGTTATCAAGGGCAGTTACCCCCTATTAACGATGAAGAAAAGAAAATGGAATTTGACAAAATAGGGGTTTTTACTTCAGTTCCTGAAAAAATTCTTTCCTTGTGGTGGTTGAAGATATGTGTTGCCAAGAAATTGTTTTTCTTCATATACATAAGAAATCTTTCAGACACTAGGTAATCTGATTATTAGACAACAAAAAGCCAGATTTAGCTTCCATTAAAGCAGACTTTCCTCTGACAACATTTGAAACTAAAGAAAAATTACCATTATTTGCACAACTCTTTCAATTTCTGAAGGAAGAGTTGTTTTCTAACACAGGGAACTGATTTTATGGCAAAAGAGCAATTCTTACAGAGAGGTTTTCATTTAAAACTGATTTCCTCAAACAGATATAAAAGACATCATCATTGTGATTGCCTTTTGTCCTTATCTTCTAACATATATGCATTTTTGAGTAAGTTTGGAAGCAAAATGGTTGCAAAGGGAAGTAATTTCTGATTATATTTAACATTTGTGTCAGCTTAATGGACAGTACAGTCTCTTATAAGGTTTTTATTCAAGTGCCACTAAGTGAATACACATGGGTACTCCTTTCATAGGCAGAACTGCAGTCATCCATCCGCAGTTGTTCAATGAGGAGGGAATAAATTTTTTTTTGAGTGTAGCTATTTAATTTTTAAACTTTTTCTTCCCAATCAAATGAAAACATTTCAAAATCTATGTCTGTTTTCTTGTTATTCCCACTGGCAGGCTTAGCATTGAATAATTCAGAAGACTGAGTAGCCTATGCCAAGTAAAACCTCAACTCCCCAGACTTACAAAACTCAATTTCAAGTTTTTCACTTTAAGCAATATATTTAATAAATTATGTATTTTTTCTTTTAATATGCATTTTCCAATGGATTGCAACTATTTGAGACACCTTCCCCTGATACAATTCATTTTCATATTAAAGGAAGAAAAAAAGCTGAATATGGTGTAAATATTCCCCTAACCCAAACCTTACTGTTGGTTTTGCTGTTTTGTTTTAGTTTGGTTTTTATATTGAATCTAACCCTGGGAAAATGTGACCATACAGAAAAATTACTCTGAGTTCCTGTAATCTACACTAGATACTACTGCATGAGGAAAATGAGAGGTAAACATCTAATTAAGTGTATAATCATCTCCTTGTATAATTTGCCAAAGATATAATTTATTCTAAATTTACTGAGAAAAGTACAGAAGAAGGAATAATCAACACAGCCTGGTAATTAGGTATGTGTCCTCTGGCACATGGCCTGTCATATTTTAGACCAAAAGCGGATCTGAACTGCATATTTTTGTTGCAGATCTTGACTGATTATGATCTCTCCAAAACTCAGGGTGTTTGGCTTAGGGTGTTGGCAGAGCCCAGCGGAAAGGATACAGCTGTGCCCTGCATCCCAATCAGATTCCTACATCTGTCAACACTCATGGGATTTCAGATTGAATGTTAGTGTTATCATGCTCTCACTGATACATACCACAGAAAGCAATTAAGATGTTGGGAAATCTGAGTGATTGTGAAGCTTCAGGGCTTGTTAAAACTGCATATTATCCTCCTCAGGAGGAGGAAACATGGGGAAAAATAAAACCATAAACAGCTACTATGACCTCTCCTGACCTCTAATCTTTTGCTTCTGAAAGAGAAGAGTGAAGAAATATTCAAAGGCCTGTGTTAGCAACAGGCAGATGTCCTTGTAGGTGGATCAATTCATTCCCATTATCATCACAAGTGGAAGTAGAGCAGTGATCTAATCTATGGAGGCTTTTATTAAATAACTTATTAAATTGCCTTAGTCTCCTCTACTGAGCTTTCTGCTTTAGTCTCTTGCCAAATTAACTTTAAAGGTATAACATTCTAGATCCTACCCAGTGTTTGTAAAGGAGTTGTTTTTCATTCTGAAATAGCAGTGGGAGTCAATGATGATGGCAAAAACCTTTTGACATCATTAAGTAAATAACACATTATTCTTCCTTAGAATAATCTTCAGATAAACAAGGATCTGATCATTGTGCTCGGTGCTTGGTAGTCATATCTACAGAATGAGTAGAAATGATAGTCTGTACTTCCTGTAGCCATTCTACAAGAGACACGTTCTCTCACTTATTTGGAGTGCTACTTACCTATATGACACAGCAGGATTACTGACAAGGCAAAATACTACACTGCACCTACCACAAATTTCTTTGTTGAGAAATGACCTCCAATGACATTACTAGGACTAGTTGTACAAGAGACACCTTTTGAAAGGGCAAGAGATCATTGTCTTGGCAAGTGAGAGAAGAGGTTTTGGGCTCTGTCTCTTCAGGGAATGTGATTGGAAAGGCGCCTTTGACAAAAGGGATAAAAAAAATCTAGGAACAGTAGAAACAAGAGAAACAGTCAGAAGGTCTTTAAGGGGGAAATATTCTGTAGGAACACAAAGACCAAAGCTGCATTATATCAGGTGTTTGACAGTTTGGCTGCATGTGGCATCTGGAAAATATTGTAGGAATTTACACAGTTTGTTTCAGTTTGTTTCACAGCACTAACAATTGCAACTTTGTCCCATCTGAAGAAAACAAAAACCTCTTCATTGTCCTTTGTCTTTATTTATAACTTCCAGGTACATTTGAGAAACACTTTAAGTGGTAATGGGAAATAAGTGGCCACTTTTCTTTTCTGAGAAGAGCCACTTGAGTTGACTCAGCTGATTCGGTCCTGTGGTGTTTAATGAAATATGAAAAAAACTTTTCAATCTATCACAAGCATTATAATTTGCTGCTTGTTTCAAAATAGCTACTATCTTTCTTAAGCCAGCTTTATAGTATCATAAGACCTTCTTTAATCTCTTGAGGAATAAGTTTTTAGGATCATATAAGCTGAAAAACAAAAGACTGTATGAACTCCATTTTGGAGGAGGAAACTCTGTCTGGAATAACAAATATTTTCATAATCTCAAGACAGGCAATATTCAGAAATGGCCAATAGATGAAGAAAGAGAGGAAAAAAGGAATCAGAAGCCACTGAGGTTTTTAGTGGCACGGATCTCCATTCTATAAATTTGCCTCTCTCCTTCTTTTTTTTCCCCTGTTGGCTATTAAAGCTCAAAAAACCACTAAACCAAGTCCCTCCCTCCTTCAAGAAGTGGCTGGTACACAATGTGTGGATGCTGCTCTGAACAGATCCTCCCCTCATGGGCCCCTGATTCAAGTCACTACCTAGGCAGGGCAGGGTATCTCTGAGACTGCTGAAATCTCAGTAGAAATGTGATCTGCTCCTCCTATTTCTTATGAACGTGTGACTTTTCTTGCTTTCAGAACTAGCTATCAGATATAAGAATATACAATTCTTCTCCAGGGTGCTCTGCTGCTAAGGTAGACTATTAAATACACATTTTAGTTAATATACCTGATGCACCGAACAATATATGAAAGGTAACGTTATATTAGAGTACAAATAAAACCACGTGCATCCTCATCTCTGAAGAGCTTTTCAGTGCATTGCTATGGCTAGGCCTTGAGCATAAAGAGAGCTCTTTCAATTAAGCCAACAAACTGCAGCTAAAGAATCCACTGCAACTAAGTCAACACTAATTACTTAATCCTAAAATGCTAAAAAAATAAATTGGCAATATCAAAAGGGGAAGAAATATAAACATGACCATGCTGATCTGATGCATTTCTTTCTTGCATTCCTTCAGAGCTATATGAAATCCTCCAGGAAACTGGTAGGCCTAGGAGCAGGAGCATCTGTTGTTATAAATCCAACCACTAACTTGAGTGGTTGCCTTTCAAATGCAGAGAGCAGCCTAGCTAATAAACAGACATAACTACATACAATTAGCTCTCAGGACTTGGGCACATTGCTATGAAGTCTGATTGTGTAGATATATATGAACTACACTCCCATTTAGATTTCTTAGGGAGAGGATTTGAGGTGAGCTTTAAAACCCTTTCCATTATCTCTGCTACAAGAGCTGAGCTGAGCTGATCACCAGGAGCCAACTTGCATCTGCCACCCACACTCCTAGCAGCACTGTACCTTCTTTCCAGCTGCTTCAGAGCCACTGGGAAATTGCAGCAGTAGGGAAAGTGTCTGTCTTGCCCCTGGCCCCAGGATGTGAGTGAGGATGCACTCCCTGATGTAGAGGGTCTGGCATGGAGGCATCATCTCAGTGGGAAGAAGCAGTTCCCTCCTGTTTCTCCTTTATGAGACATGTTCCTGATGTTGGAACTGCCTGAGTCCCCCAGCTGTCATACTGGGAAACTGGCACTGTGAGAGGGCTGCAAGTGTCAGTGGGCAAGGGAGAGCCTAAGCACTGCAGGACTTCCCTTAGGCAATGAAAACACACAACATGAGCATGCAACACCAGCTCGTGCCTACCACAGCTCACAAAGATTGTAAAGTTGGGGATGTGGAGGAAGGTAGAGAGTGTAAAACATCCTAATAAAAGTCATAATTGATCTTTAGTTAATATATGAATATATAAATTATTGGTCCAAGAAAAGTGTGCAAGTAGTTTGAATCCAATTGAAAGATAAGAGTAAGAATTAGAATTTTATTCTTCAGCTCCATAGCTTCAGAGGAGCAGGGAAAGATGAGGGAGGGTGGAGGACTGTGGCAGAAGCGGATGGAGAGGCCTTAACCTGCAGAAGCACCATGTAGTGTGAAAACTAACAGAGAAGATCCAGGATCTTCTGACAGAAATTATCAATTTCTTGTTTTAGCTCACAAAAAATGTTGAAAGAAATAATTATAAAGCCAGAGGGGGGTAGGAGAAAAGAAAAGGGCCAGCAGAAAGATTTCAGAAGGAGGCAAGCAAAGGGAGCATGTCCCCAAGCAATGGGAGAAGGAGCAGCGTGCCCAGCACATGCAGGAAGCAGCACATGCGTGGGGGACAGATACTGCAAAGGGAACAACCGCTCCCCAGGCCAAGTGTTGGAGATGTGAGCAAGCCTGTTGACAGGCAATTGAAGAGCAGCCAGTGCTTATCTTCCCCGCTAAGACTACTGCGATGTCATCTGTTACACTTTGACTTCCTTTTGGAACGTTCGTATCTGTTTGTTTTCTCCTCCTGTGTGCCAAGTGTATAGTGACATTTTACACAGCACTGTCCTCCACTGGAAAAATGCCTGAGAAGAGTCTCACACAGAGCTCAGTCTCAGTCCTGACATGTTCACAGGGGCTCGCACCTGAATCATGCCAAGTCTGGGACTCTTTCAGCCCAGGACAGTCACTTTTCTCCATGAAATCATAATAATGTCAGGTTTCACAGTGCTATGGGATTAGTAACTCAGATGTTGCAGGAGCTGCTTGAAACTCTTAGGCAGTTCGTTAAACAGCTGGATAAAACCAAGCTAGAAGGCTAGTCAGTTCACTGAAAGTCTGTTACTTTTACCCATTATACTAACTGGATGACTGAAAAATGACAGCAAAATTAATGAAAAATGTAGTAATTTTGCAAAATGGGTAATTTCACTTGCATCTCATCCAGATGTGCTGAGAATAGAAAATTACATGAGGATCATTTCTGCAATGGTGAGCTGTATGTTGCTAACTTGTTGATGAAGTCTTTCCTCTTACACAGTGGATTACACTGAAATAATACCTGAAAACAACTAAAAAGCAGACAGCACATCAGTGGCCTCTTTCTCAGCTTGGACTAGCTCTACATTTGACTTCACACTTTGAAAAAATTGTTTTTCTACTCTGTATCTGTTTTAACATAGTAATCTGGGGCAGCAGTGTCCTGAAACTCCCCCTCTTTAGAGGTCAAACCTCTAAAGGTTGGGAACAGCCCAAAACGGTGGTGAGGGAAGAAATGGTGGAAGAGAATGTTTCTAATGTGCAGCATTCTGCTTCAGCAGATGTGAAAGTACAAGATACTAAATTGCTCTTTACTCTGTAGCTTGTGAGGAAGAAGAAAAGCCCACTCCCAGCTGACTTTTTTCTCTTTGAAGGAATACAAGAGGAGGGGTTTGTATGTCTCTTGCACTTTCTTCAGCCATTTTCCCATTCCCACTCCACCATCCTTCTGGTTCCTGCCCTCCTGGCTCAGCAGCTGGGCAAGATAAAAAGTTTACCTTGCAGCAAGCAGAAACTTCTATTCTGCAGTGGGCTAGACTGTGTGTCATGAACTTGCATGTTACTGCAATGGGTAAAAAAAAGACCCAAGAAATTCTATGAATATGACTGAATAAAGGACTTACATAGTATTCGAGTACATATTATTAAAGGAAGTACTTAGATAAATATTTAAGTAAAGCTCAGAACTCCCGCTCACCTCCTGTCAAATCCTGAAAATACCTAAACTCACTGACAGGCTCGGTAGTCTGGTTTTCTAAAATAAAAATGCATAAGATTGAACTTGCTCTCTGTCACTTCACTGCAGCTTTTGAACCCTTTGGAAGATTCACATCATGCTTGGAAGATGACTAGAGGCACAAAGATAGTTGTGTTTTTAAAGATTTTGGGAAAAGCTGAAAACAATGTAACATTCAATCCTAATAGAAAGTCAGAGGCAAAAGGGAAAAGGCTTAGATATACAAAACATCTCCAGTGATTTGGTAGTTATCACCAGTTTTTGTGAGAATCCCAACTCTACACTACAGTCCCTGCTCAGTTAAATCCCTTTGTATTATTCCACCACATCCTCTGGTGATGATCCAACCTGCAAAATATTTTGAGGGTATACCTTGAACACCAACAAATTAACAAACACAGTTGTGATGTTCATCAAATAGTATGGCCAAATGAGGACCAGTGGCGTAGCTGACTTTTAATCACATTAACTTTCACCCAGCAAAAGATGCACAAGCAGGGATGCATTTTAGGAAGTGGTTTGTTTTCCAGGCTTTCCTGTTGGTTGGTTCCAAGTAGCAATTCATTGAGCAAATGTCAATGAAACTAAGAAACCCCTAGGAGACTCTAGGAAACTCCTGTGCTTGCTGAGTGCTTCAATGGCCATTTTGAAGCAGTCATTTGCCCTCCTGTACTGCCCAGAGAGTCTAGGAGTCTAACAAAGGACTGCGCTGCAAGGCAGACACCTAAAAACTTGTTACTGCAGCACCTAAGGAACATGTCCATATGGCACTGTCCTGTACAGTTGTAACCTGTGCCTATGATTGGAGGCAGCCCTCCGTTGTCATGGTGGTCAGTAATTTGTCTTTGAAAGCTTTCCCAGCAATGAGAGGGCTGAGAGTGATACCACAGACAGACAGCTGAGTCAAGTAACATAAAGCTGGAGTAACTAAGAGAAGTCAGAAAGCAGCAGAGTCCCATTGTCTCTGTGGCTTAATATCAGCTGAAAAGAGTGTCCCATTTCTTGGAGATGTAGAAGTGGTCAATGCACATTTGCCTTCATCTTCTTGGTAGAAAGGTCTTGAAACCTGCCTTTGAAATTTTTACGATGGTGTTCTGGAAAGCGGTAACTTCATTTTTAACCAATGTTGTTTTATTAGTTATTAACATACATTATACCTTTGTAAATATACTTAGCATACAAACAGACAGCTTTAAATATAAATTTTCAGTGGGATTTTTTTATAAGTGGAGACATTAAGTACATACCTCCACACTCTGTGTGTGGCTCTGACATTAAGGTCACAGACAGCTTCAAAAAAGTACAAAGTACATTAAGAATTTTCCCAGACAGATTAGGTATATGCTTAAGTTTTATAAACCTGCTCTTAACCCTCTTTTTCAAATCTTCTTTTCCAGGAACTCGATTGCAGCATGAACAATAGTTTGATTATAACTGCTGTAACACAAAGAGCTGCGTTATATCCTGGTGATGTGTTGTTGCTTTCAGTGAGCTCTAGAGTGGAGAAGAATTTGATTCAGTACCTTAGGGTCAAATTTTGTCATGTGACTAGAAAGTCACCTCTAAATGCACTCGGTCACAAGAAACCTGTTTGTATGGCATGATTTCTTTAAAAATAAGTATCCCTATTTCTGACAGGACATGTGCTCTGGCAGAGAAATGAAGCTACCTGCTGGGTAGAAAAGCAGAAGGATGCCTACATTTAGGTTGGTAACTGGCAAGACTGAGTTCTCTGTATCTTCTCCTTCATAGCAAAAGTCCTGAAGAACTGAGTTTCTGAGGTCCTCTGCAGAGGCAAGTGTGGTTTTGCCGACATTCTGGCTTGGAATAGCAGTGTGTTTCTGCACAAATATCCTGGTTATTCCCAGACTGTGCTTTTGTTGGGTTTGCTTCACAGTGGACTACAGACAAAAGAGGAAGCTTTAATTCACTGATTCCCTCACGCTAATGCAGAGACAATCTGTCACACCCTGGAAAGGCCCTCCTACACACACTGGTGTTATGTTTACCTATGTATGCAAGTGCACACCCCAACTACACTGGAAAAGTATTAAATATTGCTTAAAACAAACAGTTTATTTGCAAAGGGTGTGCGTAACTGAGATAAATAGTTTCAACAGAACTGTAACCTGTCAAGAGTGGCTTTAAGTTAGTATTTTTTCATGCTATTTTGCTATTGTATTTCTGAATTCCCTCTGACATAGTTAGCTATTCCTACGCTGTTGGAGAGAGACACACAAAAAGGCTGGAGATGCATGACTATTTATAGTAGGAGCCTGGTAAACCAGCCTGTCTGAATTCTGTGCTGCCATGACTGCTTTTCAGTTGATCTGTAGATTAAAGAACTCCAGTGCAAAGCTCATCCAAAATCTTTTCATTGTGTCACTATCTCTTTTGTCAGCACAACCTCATGTACAATCCAGATTTTGCTCCTAAATGGAGCAGAACTGATCCTCCGAAGCTGTAGCTATGGGATGAAAGTCAATATGATGTCACAGCAATACATGAAGATTACATTATATGCATGCAATTATATGGTAGAAAACTTGCCATGGGAAAAAGAATTTTTTTTTTAAAAGTTATATTTTATGAATGCTGAATATTCGGTAGTAGATACTTGAATTTTGCATGCAGTTTCCCAAGAGGCTTTTACGCCTCAGTGAGACATAGCTCTCCACACCTTCAAGATTTCTTACATGTATATACTACAAAGAAATTTGGACACTGCTATCTCATTGTCATTTGACTGAGCCATTCTTATGCCCTGGAACTGTACAAGTGATGGAAGACATGTAAAATTAGTGGTAGTCTCGGCACAGGCTAATTTCAATAACTACTTAATTATTCTGCAAAAACAGTAACAATATTATATGGATTACCTTGCAGATTATCTGACTGTATGGTCTGGTGATCTGATGTGGTGATGTTATAAAATTCAAAGTGTTTTTGTTTCATACTGGTTCTAGTTGGTTGCTTGACCATATAATCTGGGTCATTCTTTTTGCAATAGGAGATCATAGAATCATGGAATGGGAGTTTGGAAGGGACCTTAGAGAGCATCTGGTTACAAACCCCCTGCATGGGCAGGGGTGCCTTCTACTAAAACCGTGTTGCTCAAAATCATATCCAGCCTGTCCTTGAACACTTCCAAGTGTTTCACTCCCCTCTTAGTGAAGAAATCTCTCCATTTGTCCCAGTTAATTCTGGGAATTTGAACCTCTCTTCACTACTTCTCCATCTCTGGGAATAATTGTTCCAGCCTCTAATGAGTATTTGGGGTGGCAGTAACTGCTAATAAACATACTCATCTGTCTACTGGTTTGCAAAGGATTACATTCATTCTATGAAAAATATGAATTTGACAATTTTTTTGGTTTTAGTCCCAGTTGGGCAAAATATGGCCCATAGAATATCAAAAATGTCTTATAAAATTGCTATGTCAGAATGTTTAGTTTTGAATTCTGACTTGTACACAAGTCTATGAAATGCTTCACATGTATGTTTACGAAATCTTAGAGAGGGTCCAGCAGTTATTTATATTCCTGTGAAAGGTTTTGATTTCCTTAAATCACTGCTTCCTAACACGGTAGTTTTAGAAAAGAAAATTTTCAACTTTCATTCTTGGTTTGCAAACATTCTTTATCAATGTTTGCTGAATGTTTTTCTTCTATACTTTGAAAATCCCATTGTTTTTCTTAGCCTAGTGCTGGGTTATGATTTTGGATGTTTTTCTAGTTGACGTGACTTATCAAATCAAATATTGTGAAAAAATGTTATTCAAACTAGTCTGTACCTTAGGATTTCTAATCCTCTTAGTTAATGAGTGCACTGCACTTTCTTTCTCTAAACCTCTCTCACCCTTTGTTTGGAAGCAAGGCAGTAGTGATTTGTTGGGGTTTTTTTTAAGGATTAGAAATTCATCTCATAAGCGCATATACTTGTTGTCAGTTAATTACCTGTTGACGCTAACAAGAGCCAGTTCTAGCAATACTTGGTCAGAAGGTTGTATACTACAGTGAACAGGGCAAAAGAAAGGATACTCCTGCTGTTCTGTGGTCTTTGATTTTTCCAACATTTGCTTTCAAGTATTTTCCAAAAACAAGTCATGGTTATGTAAAGACCAGACTTGGCTCCTTGCTAACTAGGTTGGAACCTGTTTTTTCGTTTCCTGGTCCTGCACTGTAATTCATAATTGAATTGAAGGAAGGTTTGCCAAACAACAGTCACATGGAGAAGATTTGAATGCTTCAGCTGATCTTTGGGTCTAGGAGGTTCTCAGAGATGTTGTTGAACTGTCCATGCAAGCTTGTGTAAGAGAGCTAAAACTCGCACTGCTCTAATTCCCCTCCCGAAAGATGGGCATACAGCATGACTCTTGCATCCCTTGTGAGGACTTTGGTCCTTACAAGCTCCCAAGCTGCAGCCCTGAAGTGTCTCATTGTCCCGTGACGCAACACCATGTACTGGGACAGCATGGCATATGCTGGGAAGGGGAGGGCGGGTGTGGAGGGGAGCAGGATCGCCTCCCCCAGCACATCCTCAGTGCTTGCACTATTGCATTTTACCTGTAGCCTGCTGCACTGCCTGCATGGGACCATTGAGAAGCTGCTGATGCTCTACTGGCAACACCAAGCCTCCTTAGCTGCAGCAGGAGACAGAAGCTGAAGTATCTGTGGTTGCTGTCAGAAAAGAAACATGTGGGAATTTCTCAATGCCAGTTACTTCTGGACAGAAGTAACCGTGGCAAAAGCAGGGAGGAAAGGCCTGTCTCAGTCCTCGAATAAATCATTCCTTGTCATGCTCATGAGGCACATAATAATCATTCTTCCTGAGTTTTTCAGTCTGAACTAATTTAAAATAAAAATAGTTCAAGATTCCTTACCTCCTCCACAACTTCATTCCTTCTTTGTGTGTAGCTACCATTTATGTTATATCCCCACACACTTTGCTTTTGAGAGTGAAAACATTGAAAAGATTGGAGTCAACAGAGCTACAAGGAATTGCTTTTCCAGAAAGTGCACTCAGGGAGAATGGAAACTATTTGTGAAGTTGGATCTAAATCAGTAAATGGTTTTGAGCAAACAAGCAGTTTGCATTTGAATCAATCAGCTGAAGTAAAAGAGTTATGTTACATAGAAAAAAAAAAAGAAAAAAAGAAACTTGTCCATGGATATATTTTCCAAGAATTTGGAAACTTCTGGTTTTGAAACAGATCTGATTTTACTGGACAAAGTATCTCACAAAAGAAAAAAAAACTGAAATATTTCATTTCAAATAATCAGTGTTTTAACTTAGTATAAAATAAGGTTAGGCAGCTATGCCATTTAAAAAAAAAAAAAAAAAAAAAAGAAAGAGAGAGACAAAAGTCTGCCTGGATCACTTGGAATTTTTCAATCTTTGTTTGCCTTCCTGGAGAAATACAACCTTGCTGAGTACTCTGAATGTATAACCATGTGCCCCTTGACTAATCACTATCAACATTTTTTGTGACCAGTGTCTGATTTGAAGCTGTCTTGTCTGGGCTGCAGATATGCTGCAAAGATATTTAACTTTCTGCAAATTTCATAAATAACGGGAGATGAGAAAGAGACTTAAGCTCATTACAAGAGAAGGTAGTTCAAAATTAGTAGGAAGCACCGTGATGACCTTGACTAAAACTCCACTTGGGGCAGCAGCATAGATTTAATGAAGCAGTGAAGATGAGAGCTGTGAGACCATTCACCCATCATGAGCTGCCATGGCTCCTGCGGCAACATGATGATCCATACATTAAGACTATCCACATCCTTTACACACTACCCACCTGCCTTTGGTACAAGATACCAAATAGTATGCTTTTCTTCTTTCAGCACAGCATTTGAATACCACTCAATGGAGTATTGTTAGTTATAGATGATGGAAAACATGCCAGTCAGAAAACGAGCTGAGAGGGATTCTTGATTCCCTTGTACTGACACTCCCAAACCCATTTATTGTGCTTCCTTGGCTAGATTTGATTAATTCAAGACAATCTGGCTCAGCTACTGGAATGAAAGGATGATTTGCTTGTATGAGTTGGTGAGAAGACAGAAATTAATAGAATTCTATTAAAATGTCAGTCATCTTCATGGTAAAATCTAGAGGAAAACAGACAGCTCTTCATGACTCTCCCAAACCTCCAGTCTTCAAACAACTCTTGAGTCCACACCATACATAAAATCCTTCATGGCAAGTAAGAGTTGAAGGTATTGTTTCACCTGCATGAAAAGAAAAAGGAAAAGGAAGCACATGGCATTCCACACTTACATGGAATTGTGGCCACATATTTGCTTTCGTGAGGGAAAACCACTTTGCTAATCAGCACAACCACTTCCATCATGGAACCGTAGTGCTGTTTTCCATTCAAAGGAATCAAGTCACACTGACTTTTTTTCTAACAGCTTAAAGATCAGCAAAAACAATGAAGAAAATTGACCTTACGTAATCCTAAACTGATGCCTGGGATTGAACTCCTGCCCAGATCTCCCATGCCAACTTCAGCAAAACAAACTCTTTCCAGGAGGTTTTACTTCTGTCCTTTTTCCAGATGTAGCTTTGGGGCAGGTGAAACTGACTGAAGAAAGGAGATGAGGAGGAGACATGCCTTTTGCATCTCTTGGGTTATGCACAATTTTATTATTCTTCTATATTTATTCAGGGATTAAATAGAGGGACAAAATATCCTTTCTTTAATTCAGATGACATTAGGCAGGAAGAATAATTCTTTATATCATGTTCAGTGGAAATATATTCACAAATAAACTGTGCTCTTTAGCTTTAGGCTGTTACCACATTTCAAATTGTTTGCTTGCATGGATTAACCGACAGAACTATGTCTATAAGCCCTTCTCTGCCCTAGCAGCATGTAGATTTAGCTTTGCCAATACAAAGGAATCTTTGCTAAAGCTTTGCAGCTCACCTGTGTTTGCTAAAATATTTGCTCTTATGTCCGTATTCCCATTGAGCATTCTGTGAAAGAGCTGGTTTGGGGCTGAGTCAAATACCAGTGCAGATGAAGACATCCCCATCACATTCATTTACCAGAAAACAGTTAACTGAAATCATGTGCAGATTGACTGCCACTACAGCAAATTTTGTTTGTGGATAGAGCTGGATGGCTTGCAAAAAAAAAACATTCTCAATGTGCTCTATGAAAATTGAATTATTTCTCAGATTAATGTGAGCTATCAATTTTTTCCCCTTACCATTAACATATCTGCAGCACATCTAAATTTTTATTTGGATGGAATTACCATTATTTAGGTTGCAGTTACTGTAACTACTGCACATTTACAAATGTGGATATTTGCTGCATTTGCTGCCATACCAGCAGAATAGAAAGACAATGAATTTACAACATGTGCACAAAGAAAGACAGAGGAGAAGAGGCTCGTGACTTGAGCTTTCTGACCATGCTACCACCAGTGTCTGTGCTGAGATGAGCAATAGCAGCTACTGGGCTAGGATGACCCTGTGGCATGAAGAGTAGCATACCCCCCCTAGGGTGAGCAGCCCTCTAGACAGGTACTACAGCTGCAGGAGGTAGATACTACCCAGCCCCACAAAAGTCTCCATGGACTATAGCAGGAGCGAGCCTGGCTCTTGGGCAAAGGCAATGTAGGCAATAAAATCATGGTCATTTTCCTGCCTGTAGTAGAAGACTGAAACTCCTAAGCACTTGTGGTGATTTCTGAAGCATTCAGTAAAACCTGGTATCTTGCTAAATATGTTGAAATAAAGAAGGTGTCAACTTGCTTTATTTTAAAGAGAGAAATTGTTTTTTGCCACAAGTGATGAAACATCTCTGTTAAATAACAAGAACAGAAGGTATGGCAAGCAAAGCATTTTAGTGTGAAGGTCCCAGTTACTAATTTAGTATTTTAGGAATTACAATGTGAGTGCATTTCCACTGACTCTTGATGATTCATAAAAGGACATCTATAATAAACAATTGGTTTCATTTGGGGAACTTGATACATAATAAGGAGTTCAAAGAAATTGAGTTTAACAGTTAGACCATAGATTTAAATTTCTAGCCGTTGGTGCCAGGTTGTTGTTACAATGAAGGTTCTTCTATAGCATCACATTAATGAGATTCAGATGAAGTCCTACTACTGAATTACCTTCCTCACTCCAGAAAACATCCTTTCAAGGTCATAATTTCCATTCTAACCACAGAAATTCACAAGCTCTTTCTTCTTGTTGTTTATTATTATTTGGATCTAAATTAAGTATAGATCTATTTTGGAAAATAAGGAATAACTGCATTTATAAATTAATTTACACCTGTGCTTTTTCACGACTTAATGAACTTTGCCCATTTCCCTTCATTGTCCAGATGCTTCTATCCCAAGTGAGAAAAACGTGTGAGTCCACCTAAGCTTTCTTGTTCTTCATCAGGTTTTGCAGCTTTCCTGCTTTACATCAGTCAGAGTGAACTTTGAAATGTGAGGCACAGCAAAAGGCAAGTGAGACATTCTGCTGTGTGTTTCATAAGTGCTCTGTTAGGCAATGTGGCAGGCAGGAAAAGAGCCAGGATATTGCAGTGTTCAGATGGTCTGAAAGAGAAGAAACCTGGCTCAGCAAGGAACTCCTACAAGATCAGTTGGACGGTGCAGAAGAGGTATGAAGTGGCCCTTGCTCTGTGCCAGCTCTGTCCTTTCTCTGGTGCAAACTGTACATTAGGAGATGGTGTGAACACATGAAGCATTTGGAGGGCAGTAGTTCACAACTACTGCACTCTACAGAGAGGATATCTTTATCACAGACATGGTGTGTGCAATACGAGCCCTTCCTCAGTTCTGTCCCTTGCACAAGACAAATGGGCTGCGGGTGTGTCCTCCAAGGTGTCAACAGCCGTCAGCACCCTAAAGATCTCCCTCTGCCTGATGGAGCCTGTCAGCAGAAGAGAATCTGGTGACACATTCTTTTCTCTAAGAATTTACACTTTTCCCTAATTTTTCAGAGCAAAGAGACTATTCTGATGGTAACATCTGACTTTCTAGATAATAGGGACTTAAAAGGGGCCAGGGGAAATGCTAAGTGTAACTGATGGTTATCTTCATTACATGGTAAAGCAAAAGCACAGATGCCAAGAAAAGATTTACTATTTTGTATAGAAAACAATGAAAGAGAATCTGTCTAACCTTGCCATATGGTTTTTATTGAAAATATTCTGTGTTTATATATGTGTCTATGTGTATATACATGTGTGAACTATTATGTAACCAAATTCTGACTTCATAAAACAAGGATATCTCAGAATGTGTCTGTCATTCATTAATTGTCCTTTTTCTTTTGTATCTAAAAACTTAGGGCTGGCTTGTTCTGAACATTCAGGGATTTCAACTTTAATATTAACAATAGTAACTTAAAAGATCCAAAATGTTCTAATTTGTCTAGCTTGCATTTCACTTCATAGTACAACTATATATAGGCTCAAGGATTACCTATCTAAACTGGCTAAATGGCACTTAAAGAATGTCAATTGTCATGTTATAATTTTCTACTTTGGTGAGCACCTATTTTAAGTCCTCCTGAAAGAATGTAATTTATCTTTTTAAATACCTATTTTAATTTAGGTTTACTGAGATTTATGCCCACTATCACATTATCTTTAGTGGAAGCAACCCTTTTTCTAGTAATAGATATAAAACCAGTGGAAAATGTTAGTAAAGTGTAACAATATGAGAATCTTAAAAAATGCTGCCATGTACAAACTGATTTGGAAAAAAGCACCCATTTCTACTGTGAAATCTGTAAGAATAGGTAATATGTACTTTCTTATATATTGATAGTATTTGGTATTTTTATGTTTATGTGGTAATTCTGATTTTTAAATAAAAATGGCTGCTAATCTCAGCTGTTGGTATCTCCATGCCTCCTATGACCAAGCAAAACAACACAGCTGATAAAATACCATAAAATGAGCTATCTGAAATGAATAATTGTGGGGGGAATGAATATACTTTCAGTCAGTTTAGTAAATCTCAGCATAACTAAAAGCACAGTCTGTATAACATGTGGCAGAGGGTAGAATATTAATATATTTTCAAGATGTTGGAAAGTACTGCAGCTGCCATGAATATTGGCTGTAAAAACTGTCCTCTTTCTTCTGTCTGTGCTTGAAATTTCTTACATTTGAAACAAGGAACCCTGTCATCTTCACAAAGTTTGCTTGCTGCAGTTCTGCAGTGGAACATTTGCTAATGCATTTGATACTGTCATGATAAAACTCAGACTGCAATCTGCCAAGAACAGAGACTGCCAGGTCGATCTTCTGATAAGTATGGCTGATTTGCCTGAATACTGCAATGGAAAATATGCAAATTTACAGGGTGGCTAATTATGCCTTGGGAAAACTTAAGCAACTGGTCTGAACTCTCATGTAATTAAAACCATCCAGATAATGTAAACAATTGTCTTGTAAATATTTCACACTGGAAACTTTCTGCAACTGTTTATTCTGTGGCCTGGCTTTGTATTTGCCAAACTCCTCAATGCATTTTAAGCTCATTAGGATTTAGCTCCTGCCAAGGACTTTCTGTCCCAAGTTACCCAGTGCTCACAGGTGGCAGTCCTGGTTGGAGGCTGGAACTATAACACTGTTGGCTATTCATAGCTGAGGGGGCAGCACATCACATGTCTCTGCTCCCCAGCACCAGCAAAACTGGCAGTGAGAAGGGAGCAGCCAGACTTTTCAGAAGCACCTGAAACTCCATCTGGAACTACTGAGAGATGGAGATATAGTACTGGGAGGAAATCAGCACATGTAATGTGAGGGCTTGGGATGCTTACACATGAAAAGCAAGGGTACCCGGTGCAATTAAAGTCAGCTTCTTGTTACTTTGTTTCGTAAAAGGTTATATTTTGTTTTCTTGTCCCATTTTTATCCAAAATTAATGCCTATTACACTTCTAATCTAAAGAGTAATAAACTATCTGATTAGAGGAAACTGCAAATAGGTACTTTTATCACATGGAGTAGTGGGGTTTTTTGGACAAGTGGGCTCAGTGATCCTGGGAAATTAGCTTTTTCTACAGATTGCCACTGGTTCCGATATTTCTCTATAGGACATGTTTTTAATACATGTTTGAGACATCTGTTACTGGAAAACGAAACATGAAAGGTCAGGTTCTTTCCTTCCAGCTTCCCCAGCTCTTTCCTTCCCAGCAGCAGAACAAATCACACCAGTGACTGTAGAAACTCACAGATCTCCTGGTGATGACTTGCAGAGCTTATTTATTAGATCATGAGCTAATGAATAATATTGCCCTTGGAAGGAGATTTGGCTTGTGTGGAATGAGAGCTACTAGATGAGGGAGAAAAAACATAACATTTGAACATCACATATTTCAAAGCCCTGAGTGACGCAAGGACCAGTGTAATCTGTAGTTGTAATCAAAAAATCTTATTCATAAGGCATGCACCCAGAAGAGATAAAATAAGAAAGACTAGAAAACTCTTATTCTAGCATTTTCTGGTTTCTTTGAACACTTGAGTTTGCAGCACAGTTTCTGTATGCAGACATGCATGTGTGCATGTCTGCACACATATGTGTTCTGTACCAGAGACAGCAATGAATTGAAATTTCGGTTGCATGGTAGTCCAGCCAGATCAATATCTAATAATGAATTTGAACCCCTATAACAGACAAACAGTGGGACTGAAGGATACTGTGTTGTGTGCTGCTTGAAATTCAGTCCTGAATCTGAATGAAGTTGAGCTGTGGAATTCAATTTGCCTGATATGTGAAGTAAATGCAGTTTCCAGAAGTCATTGGTTGGTGGTCTGGAAGATGAGTCCTTTGTTTATTCACAGAAGAGCTACAGGAGAGGCCAACATACAGATTTCTGTGTGCACTATGCTGTGGCATTCCCCTCTCCAAAACTCCTAGTTGACTGAGAGTAGACATCTTTCAGGGAAAAAAAAAAAAGGCTGGGGATTCTTGAACAACACCTTATCAGAGTTTTTCAGAAAATTTGAAATACTTTTGGCTGAGAACTGCTCTTTTGCTGAGGCTCAGCTGTCAAAATTGCTAATTACTAGTATCATCCTCCATCAATATCTCTGAAACATTTGAGGGAGGTTACTGCATCTCCAAAATGGGCCAGAAGAGCACCACAGGGACAATTTTTTGTCTATTCTAACAGTTCATATTGCTATTTCTTCAGGCTCAGTGTTAGGACTAGTCTGTAGTGTACAGGCATACAAAAGAGAGTCATCTCTTACCAGAACCCAAGATGGGACAAAGATCATCTTATCATATCCTATAAATGGAAGAATCACTCAATAGAAGCACATCACTGCCTGACTGGGGACCCTAAGCTAATTGCCTAATTTTTTGATGGGTAACCTTACAGCAACTGATTCCAATCCCATCTGTTAAATGTTTATTTCTATGGACCCTCTTCAGGGAACTTCAATAGGATAATCATGTTATTGTGAGGACTTATGTTGAACCCTAACTGAGTAAAAACCCTCCAAGTGGATTGTCTCAGTAAGCTTAAGGCATAGGGGCAGAGGTCAATCTTCAAAGTCCAACTTTACTTCTTTTGTAGTCCATAAGTTTTTATGGAGTGAGAGCAGCCCTGAAAAGAGGGACTTGAGGGTGTGTTGATGAATGAGAATCTGGACGTGAGCTGGCAATGTGCACTTGCAGTTCAGAAAGCCAGTTGTATGTCCTGGGCTTCATCAAAAGCAACATAGCCAGAAGGTCATGGGAGGTGATTCCACCCCTCTACTCTGCTCTTCTGAGATCCCACCTTGAGTACTGTGTCCAGCCCTGTTGCTCCCAACATAAGAAGGACACAAACTTGTTAGAACGAGCACCTCTCCTGTGAAGACATTCTGAGAGAGTTGGGACTGTTCAGCCTGGAGAAGAGAAGGAGCTAGGCAGCCTTTCAATACCTGTTGGAGGGTGGAGAAGGTGCTACAAGAGAGCTGGGGAATGACATTTTACAAGGGTATGTAGTGACAGGACAGGAAGAATGGCTCCAAACTGAACAAGAGTATATTTAAATTTGATATTAGGATGAAATTATTTACTCAGAATGTAGTAAACAGGTAGAACAGGTTGACCAAAGAAATTGTGGATGTTCCATTCCTGAAAGTGTTTAAGGCCAGGTTGAATGGGGCTTTGAGCAATCTGGTCTAGAAGAAAGTGTTCCACATCTAGAGGGAACTAGATCATCTTTAAGGTCCCTTCAAATACAAACCATTCTATGATTCTATGATATGTGATGGATCTGGATCTTACTGCATTGCATCCTTCTCAGGAATTTTCATTTATAAATATTTCTTTTGAATCCATCTTCAAGGCAAGAGTTACATATTTGCTTTTAAATGTCTAAAAGCTAGCTTCTTGCAAAATTTGTGAAACAGGTAAATCCAACCCTGAGGCAAATGACAGAGCACAGATAGAACAGCACTTTACACTGTCAGATGGTGAAGAAGCTAATATCCCTTGTGTTTGTTAAGACAGGTGAGGGACACTGAAATCCTTTCAGTTCCAATTCTAGATCTGTGCTTTGGTAAAAACAGAAACAGTTAAACTAAATCAAGGGAAATGCTGGTGGTTTGGACAACCAGGAGCAAATATAAAGGGTGTTAGTTAACATTATATACTTTTCCAGGCCACAGCACAGAGAAAAGATGTAAATGTTTCAGAAGAAACGAAGTTTCTATTCCTCTGTGTCTCCTGCTGGTCGCCAAATGTTATGGAAGTCTGCCTGAGGCTCAGTAACACTAAAACCATTATCTATCTTAATCTGGGGCAGCTGAAGCTGCATTCATGTGTTCATTAGAGCTATGCTGGCAATAGAAAATTAAAGATTCTGAGGCTAGATTACATCAGAGAAGGGTACTTTTTCATTCTCACAGTGCTTCTGAGGTTATACTAACACGGCAGGTTGCCCGTCTCATGTTAAATTAAACCAAAAACTGCTGCATACTATGACAATGAAATGCCTCCCAAAACCAGAGCTCTTTCACTTACAACCACCTGGCTAATCTGCTCTGTACTTACTGCGTGTCGATCTTAGGGTCGAGATAGAGCAGGCTCTGCCTGTGCCGCGGGAATTCTACTGGATTGTTGGCTACCACCTAGAGAGCTGAACAAAGGGCCTGTTAAAATTCACCTCAGTTCTGGTTTTGAGGAAGACCACACAACTACTGCAGAAACAGTTAAATTGTTGTTAAGTTGCCAAAACATAATTCAATATCATCCTTCCAAAGTGATTTTTCTTGTATCCAGAAAAGAATATATCCAGATATATTTTCTCAGATAGAAAGGAACCATGGTACTGAATATTTGAAATGTAAAGTAAGTTGAGGGTTTTTTTCTGTTTTTCTTTTCATTTTCTTTATTTGCCACGTGTCTTGGTATCACATTTTGAAATTATATTCTTTATCATTTTCATTGCTGTGAAGCTTGAAAAGACAAGCAAAAGATCAGATCTGCTTAGTGTGAGACAATACAGTAACAGAGGGGAAAAAAGTTGTGCAGGGACAGTTTACAAAGTGCTATACAAAGAGCTATAAAGTAAGTGAAAAAAATGATACATCCAGAATAATAGGTCCAGTAACACAGTAATGACCAACATGTCTTGAACAATTGCCTCAACAAGTTGCCAGCTTAGCCTTTGACAAGTTTTCTGAAAAAAATAGTTGTAAGTAGGAATTCGAAGAACAGTTTTTTGTGCTTGTTTATAGAGAACTTCCTAGTGCTAAACACCTAATGCAAAGGGTAGCTTGAAATAAACAACAAAATTTCTTATTTCCACACAGATGCAAACCACAGAAGAAGGACTTGGATAGTCAACAATGACAGAAATGTTAGCAAGAGAAGATAAGGAGTCAGGACGGAGCGCGGGGAAAATGGGAGAGAGAAGAAATTAAAGACGAGAATCTGATTATTACAGATTGGAGAGCATAAGGGAAGAAACAAGCAGCAGAAAGACTATCAGGTAGATCTAGGTGTGTAGTACAGCCAGCAGCTGAAGGCAGCAGGGCATGTTGAGTTCAGCAGTGCCAGATCATGGTAGGAGAGAAGCTGGTTCTCGAGAAACAATACAAGAGAGCAGCAGGCATGACATGATGAAGGTCTTAAGGGGACCAGACATACGAGGTAAAGACTGACAGGCTGGAGAGAAGTCAGGGCTGGTGGCAAGGTGAAGAGAGGCCAGGCCAGGCCAGCCAAAATCTGGATGATAGCCGTATGGAATTTGCATTTATCTTGATGGGAGGGAGGGAGGGAGGGAGGGAGAGATTGAATTCAAAAGGGTAAAATGAAATCAGAGCCACAGAAACATGATCCCAAAGGGAAAAGGAAAAGGGTAGAGAAAGGGGAAGTGGAGGCTGTGTCTACCTAAAGAAATAGTCTTTTGTTTGGTGCAGGGGTATTATAGTGAATGGTGTATGGAAAATATCTTCCCTCATAAATACAGTGGAAACTTGCACAATAACTTTTAAGTATTTCATACTTGCATATGAACCAAACCTCTGGACCTGACTCATCATTATACTGCATCAGTCTTCCACTGTGTGAAATCCACTGGTAGAAGTAGACTTGTATTACAATAACACTGTAGTAATGCAGGAGACATTTCCACCACCTAATTGCATTAGTGGGGCATTTCCTATTATATGAATTTGTGCCATTTGGAGTTTAAACAAGATTTCTGGGAACAGGAATATATTGTTTTCTCTTTGTAAAACAAACAAACAAACTATTCTCCAGGCAGTAGAAAAAACAAACTAGAGAGGAGCAAAAAGTTGAATGAGCAGATTGGTTTTGGCTCAATATAGGCAAAGTATAACCACAAAACCAAAATGTAAATGAACGCTACTAATGTGCAGACATACCCTTGTCCAAAAAAAGGACACTGTAAAGAAAGAAACAAAAATTCTAGCTAGATCTCTCAAGCCACTGTGCACTCGTGTTTCAGGGAGAGAATTTAGTCATCAAGGGAAATGTTGTTTGGAGTATGCTCAAAACCATTGCTCTATCAGAGTGTACAAGTGTAAAATCACTACACCTGTCAATATATTCACTAGAGAGGACCCCTTTGGAGATCAGCAGACAACTGAGTCTTTTCCTGCTGTTATTTAGTCTGGCATCTCTTGTCTAAGACTGAGAAGGGAGATGACAGTTTTTCTGACATAAACCCTGATCCGAGGCCACCATTCGTTCAACTGTTTTGGGAAGTCTTTTGTTCCAAGTCTATGCTCTGCATACACGGAGCTTGCCTTCTCACTCCTTTAGAGGTAATTTTGTTAAGTGTGCTCTTGATACTATCAATGTTTTGAGTGTGTTGGGACAGATGAACACCATTGAGGAGAGAGGGCACTATCTCATGTTTGTAAATTCTGCCATGACTCTTTTGTGGCTTTTTACCATGTCTGAATACATACTAAATGCTAGACAAAGAAGAATTCAGAGTGCATCAGTGCCAAATCAAGATCTGAAACCACACCACCAACATGCACTGTTGTGTGATTTAAAAATATATGATTGTAAAGAATAGCCACAATGAGGCTATCTTTTTTATCTTTTTTTTTTTTTTTCCAGTTAATTGGGGGTTCTTATGTTTTGGACTTTACAGTGGTATGTCTAAAATCACTTGGTTTTAACTTAAATGAAAGCTGAGATTTCTTATTACTCACTGCACTTCTGAGGAAGCCTTTAGGAATAATGAATTGTAAGGCTGACTCTGAAGTCAGTAGAACTAGTTACAACACATGAATGCCCTAGAGATTCAGTCTAAACTAGAGCAAAGTTCTGCTCTGAACTGTAGTGGTTTGAGTGTGGGGTAGCAGACATAGAAATTTACTCCACAAAAAATGAAAATGTATATACTGAAATGAGAAGATCCAGATGTGTTTGTATAGTTTTTTTCTGTATTGTTACTTTAAAAAAAAAAAAAAATCTAGAGAAACTGCAATACTTAACCCTATTTTCCAGACTATTTTCCAATTAAAAGTAGATTGAGATATTAACCAATGTTGTTGTCTAGACAAACATTATAATCTTGAATGGAGCCTTGAGTCAATAGTTGTTACAGCAGTCTACACAGTGTGTGTTCATCCCAGGAAATTTCTTGTATTGAAGAGATCCAAGCCAGCAAGTTCCACACATTGTGCAGCCCAGGATTCATTAGCTGGAGGATGCTGTGTGCCAGCACTTGGCTGACATGGCTTTTAAGCTTGTTTTCTGCCTAGTAAATGACCTGGCACTTCTGGTTCTTGACTTGGCAGAGGGGGTATGAACTTGGGTGTTTCCATATCTCCCATACCATAGACATCTGGTTCACAGCTTAGGCATCCAAAACAAATTCAGCTAATAGTTTCTGCTTGCTATCCTTCACTTGCACTGACTAGATCAGCAGTAGCTGTAGAAAATGGGCCCATATTCCTCTTTAATCCCTTCAGGAAAACCAGACACAGTGGGAAGCAACCTTTGCTTCTTTGCAAATCATGCAGTAAACAAAAAAAAAAAAACAAAAAAAAAAATCTAGTGCCTTTTATTCTTACTTATGTAATCCTAGCTATATGTTTAATGCAGAGTTCTGATGTTATGGTTGTCAAAGCCTTTACAGTTGGATATAATTATGTAGTGCGAGGAACATGCTGCCTCCTTCTACATGAAAATCTTCACTGCCCACCAAATATTATACAATATAATATATAATAAATATAATATAATATAAATATAATATAAAAATATAAAAATAAAATTAATATAAAAATAAATATAAAAATAATATAAAACCAAATATAATATAACATAATACAATACTGACTTGCAGTTGACATGCTGTTGTTTGTTAACTGAGAAACCCCTCCAGAACAAGTCAGATAGACCAGGGAAAAAAGCAGTGAACTGTAGCTGTGTGTGAGTAACAGAAGTGATGTCCAGGCACGGAAGATGAACAGTCATTAAAGAGCAAGTGGAGCTATAAGTGGTATTTAGAAGCCCCAAGGATTTCTGGCTGCCAGTTGTCGGTGCTGAAAACATGTATTGAACAGGACATGTAGAGTCAGCCAATGCCTGTGCCAGTACTCCAGGAAAAAGGAACTTGAGCACCGATAGGTATGCAGCTGAAGGGCTGACGAAGTCCATTTGGCTTCTGCTGGCTGCTTCATAACTCGCTGAGTTTTGCCCTCCATCCAATAATAACTTAATCCCTATCTGCTTCCTTTGCACACTATCCTTCATTTATATACCTTTACAACCAGAATGGTTATAGCATCCAAATTGGAATATCTGGCCCTTGGTTCCTCCCTGCAGTGTTGCTGTCTTATGGTGAAAGCAGGGTTGTGTACTAATCACTTTCAGAGGGGCTGCCAGCTTCAAAATCTTTCCCAGGTCTTCAAATATATACTTCAATCAGCCTGCATAAATCAGACCCCTTTAGGCTTACTGTCCAGTCTGCAGCTGAACTTATTTTTCCATTTCTGTTTACTGAAAGCTGCTACTGGACACATTAGCCAGCCAAAAGGATAAAGGATACCTCATTCCTGTAGACTTTCTATATTTTTTTTCTAAGGAGTAACCAGGTCCTTCTAGCTTTGTCAGGGAAGGTGAATTACGGAGCCAATTCCTTTTGTCCCTTACTGCCTCTCCCTTCCTGGTCCCCAAAATGAGAAACAAAATTATTTTTATTAAGGTAACAACAGATAAAGCAGACCAAATTGCTTTATTGCACTGGTTTGATGTACAGTGCTCTGCCAGGAAATTGCTTAGTTTAAAGTGGTGTTTGCCTTAAAATTCAGGGAAATCTTCAGAATAAGGTCTTACAAAAACATAGACTTCTACGGCAGAGCTAAACTATAAGCTGCCTTCTAAAAGTCACATATAAATGAACCACATGACAGTTCATATTACAGTTATAAAAGGGATAGAAAAGGCCTGACCTGAACCCTGACTGGTTTTTGCCAGCGTTGCTTTGCATTCCTACAAGTCAAGTGAAAATTCCCAAGCTTTGGCTGGTGTCCAGTGATATTTCTCCTTGCTCTGGCTCACCATCTTGGCAGTGTTTGAAGTGCAATGGCGCATTGTGATTGGTGGTTTTTCTGAGCTCATCCACATGGCAAGTGTAGTCAGGGAGCATAACTGGGGATGGCAGCAACTTAAACCTTGCTCCAAGGCTCTTGGCAACATAGGATACCCATGCACTTAGCACCCTATACCTGTACTGAAGCCAGCCAGACATCTACCAGACAAAATGAATGCTGAAGAAATGGTGTCACCCAAGCCACTGTCATCTCATCTCGGTGGCCAAGTGCTTGGCTTAGGGATAAGAGAGCATTCTGGAAGTGTTTTACTTCTCTGGACCTGCCTCAGAGTGGTCTGCAGCAAGCATGAGGTGTTTTTGCATCTCAAAACTAGAACTTAATGTATAGAGAAATGAGTTAGACTGTGGGACTGAGTAGGATGCGAAAGCATATTGCAGGGATTTCAGATGGCCACTTGCACTGGCACATACCTCATGTTACTGACACTTCTGTGTCTCTTAGTTCTTCCCTGTTAATTTGCCATAGACTTTGAGGGACATATTCATCCTGCGGTTTCTTTGAAAAACTCATTGGGTATCCACTGGGCAAGGCTGTCCTTGAGATATTCTGAGTATGACCTTATTGTGGCAACACTCAGGGCAACACAGTCCAGCAGTAAGGTGTCTGCATGGACCACCACTGCAACTAAGAGAAGCAAGAAGGGCCACAGACCACCATCTGAAACAATTCTTTTGTGATCTCTCATTCCGTCTTCTCCCTCTGGATCTTTCTATTTATTTCAAGATATATAATAATCCCAGATGGCTGCAGCCTAGTCCCCTTCTCATGAGCCTTGGGGGTACAGTGTGTTTTTCCCTGTAACTCTAGTCACACAAATTCAAAGCAGGCGGGAGGGGGGTGTGTGGTCTGTGATATTATTTACTGATTGTAAGATCCCCACTCCACACCACACACAGAAGATGATTAACGTTGTGAATGTGAGGTTGGAAAGGATTCTTCTCTTGAATATATATTGTGGAATGAAAAAAAGTCTCTTCAGTGGCTCCAGCATGGCTTCATTGACCAGAGGAGAATACAACTGTTTGGGCTTTCGTAAGCAGCTTCTGCTACCACAGCAGCCAGGACTTTTTGAAAAACAGATTGCATCTGTGTCAGAGGAAGAAAGGTCATTAGGGTCAGGATAACCATCCAGGCCAGAAGTTCTTAATATCTTGGGGTTTATCACTAAGTAAAGCAAGGAGAAATTACTCACTAGTAGCCCAAACCCTAAGAAAAGAAAAGAAAAACACCCAAACCAATAAACAAACAAACCAAAACTAACCAAGCTAAAAACCTCACCCCCCCCAAATCCCCTCAAAAACTAATAAAAACTCTTCCTTGTGCTCTGTAGTCATGTTTCAGATATGAGGCCCTGTGAGACTTCATGAAACTGCAGCTTGTGAGTGGCAGAACTAAGAGGACTTGATTAAACCTGCACCACAGACACAAGCTAAAGGGGAAATGGATAGGATATTTTGATAAATGTGGGGCAACTGTGTCCTCTCCTTCTGTTTGGAAACTATTTTAGTTTGCATGTGGAGCAAACAAGGCAACATCTCTTGGACAAAAAACTCTTTTCCTATTTCTTCAAAATCAGAAGTTTTTAATGCTTAGGAAAACAGAGAGGAAAAGAAAAGTAATGTGTACCTAGAGGAGCCACTCTTTTTGATGGAAAATAACAAATAAAGCAATGTTTGGTTTAGGATTAAGGAGTCAAAGTATGTGAGTGCTGGCATCAGATCATTTCTGAGAATATCAGAGATGGAAAGAAGCCTTTTCTCACAACTGTGAGTTTTCACAAGGGATCAGAGAGCCCACAGCTCCCTGCTCTCACCATCAGACAGTGCCCAGTGCAATGTTTGACTTTCTACTGATGGTGGCAACACCCCAGGACAATTCTTCACCAGGCAGCCTGTAGGAAATATGTCTTAGTTTTGTCTGGCCACATTACACACACAGTTAATCCAGCAGCAACTCCCATCACAATTAAAAACTCTTATTTAGATCCTAGGAAGACACTGTCTTGCTATTTCAACTACCCAATTCTTTTTTACAGTAGCTGTTACACCAAGACTTGACTTCCAAACTCTTCTGTGCAGGTCAGACAAGCACAGGGACTGGATAACAGGGCTGTCATTGTTGGCTGCCCCAGTACCAGCAGTGGCACCTGCTAGACACCCTTTCCTGGCATCCCCAGCAGGCAGGTGACTAACTAATGAGCAGTTCAGCTGGGGATATGCTGTTGCAAGCTATACTCTCTGCTTTCCAGCCACCAGTTTCTTACAACTCTTGCCTAAGCGTGCCCTACACCAGCAGGACACTGCAGGTTCAACAGTGACTACCAAGTGCACATGCTGCCTGGGGGCTGGAATGCAGCTGCAGTCCTCCAGCCTTGTGGGTGCTTCGTCAGCGGCGAACAAGCCTCAGCATGACCCCAGTCAGCACTTCTGGAGGCAGATGGTCTTGGGACCAGAGCAAACTTTCTCACCTACCCTGCTGACTCAGGATTCTTCAAGGCAGTGATCTCATGTCCCTTCTCTCTAATCCTCTCTCCCTTTTCAGGAAGCAGCTGTTTATTGCTTGTTGGTTGGCAGCTTGGTTACATTGCTGGTTTTGGAATCAGAGGCATCAGTAGCTGTTATGCTATGTCATTCCTGTACTGACCTTCAAAATATTCTCACCTAAGGGCCATCTGTAATAGCAGTCAAGCAAGCCAGTCAGAGATAACATTTCTATTCCACAAGAATTCACAGCAATTTGATATTTGTTTTTATTCTGAACTGGAATGAGAACTCAGCACACTCAGACTTTCCATGTCATTTAAATTCTTAATGCTATCTTAAGTATAACCTTTTTTTTATCTATAATCTGCAGCATTTGCTAAGGTAAGAGTATTTGCCATCAGTAATGCTGAAACATTGCAGGATAATGTTGGAAAAAATTTATGAAATATTAATAGGTTAAATTTAATTTAGTGATGCATTTAAATATATTGACTTCAGGATGAAACATGAAAATATATTTAAATGAGGAATTCAAAATATTTTGAGTGCATCAAGCATAATTGGGAAAATAGAGACAGCCAATTTGAAACTAGTTTTGAAAATACAGCGGTATTTAACATATTTCTGCAGCATCATCTTTCTGATGAGATATTTTCCTGTCTTCTGTCTAAAGACTATGGCTGATTCTAATAATCAGATGGTGTCCTAGTTTAGCTAAATGGAGTATTTTACCCTGTTTCCTAGTGCAACAGTTCTAACTTCCCTTCAGCCACATGCTATTCCTTTTCCTGTAGCTTCTGGGCACTGTTCCTGGGTGCAGGATGGTGACTGACAGTACTACACAGGACCCCTCCGTTACGCTCTGTGACACACCATTACAGCTCCCTGTTGCAACAGGCTACTAACCCTACCCAGAAATGTCCCCTAAGTTGTCTGGGTGGTGGCTGTTGGAAAGATCAGTGTGAGTCCTGACCCACAGCTGAGGGACTTGCCTTGACTAGCAGCAGTTCTGCTGTCTCTCCTTTTGCCACTGCTGTCACAGTATTTTAAAGAAAAATTTGAGAGCTCCTGCATCAAGATATATATTCAGGCACTTTAATTAGTGCAGAATATGTCTCACTTCAGGCCCTTGCTTCAGGAAAAAAACCCACTTATTAGGCCAGCATTCAGCACTAGGATGCACTCCTTCCTTATAAGTTTTTATTCTGTGCTCCAAATATGGTTTCCTTAGTCCATGGTATATAACAGTGTGGGGCTCTATCATGCCAAACACTGCTGTCCTGTCTTTGAGATACAGAAGATGGTTGCAGTGAAAGGACTTGTACACATTTTGTATGTGTAAAAACCCCATGGCCTTGTGGCAAGAGAAGAAAATAGAAATGTAGAAAAATAGACAGGCTTTCTTTCTGGAAATCCCAGAAGGTTTGTCCATTCTCTTGGACTTTGGGGAAGAAATGTATAAGACATGGTTAAAGAAGGTGATTTTGGAAAGTAATTCTGCCTATTTTGCTGCATGATGGTTAAATATTATGAGTGCCCAAAACCTTAGGAGAGTGCCCAGACCTCTGAACAGATGCATTTTGTGTAAATTAGTGATAAAAGGAGATTAGGAAACAATTCAGATATGTGAATTTCTAATCCCTCTGCAGTGGGATACCAAGTTTATGAAAAGTTTTAATGCACAATTTTTCATGGTGGATCTCTTGATATTTGTACCTTTGTGTTTGACAAATTGTTTTAAGAGACCAAAGGCTCTTTTTTTGCCATGGAGGTACTATTAATTATGATGTCAAGTAGAGTAGATCACCACACTGACATCAAAAAATACCTAGAAGAAGGAAAAACTGAGACTAGTTCATGATTGTGGCAGACCTTGGAGATAAACTTATCCAAGGATGAAATGGACCACCTCACATTGTGCATTCAAGGTAGGATGTGAAAATAATTAAAGGCTAAATACAAATCCTAGAAGAGATTTAGGCATTGTGAATAAAGCGAGCATCTTTGCATTTGTCTGATACTTAAAGCCTTTTGAAATGTGCTTGTGTATTTTGCATTAAAAAGTCAATGAGTAAAACACATAGAAGTAGAGACTTCTCTCTTTCAAGAGATCTAACTGAGATACAATTATGTTTTCTTCCATCTTGCTATCATTCTGCAGACTTGTGAGCTTCCTCTTGGCCTGATACTGGCTAATCTTCACCAGGAGACACTTCACAGCCTTTACTTTTTCTGACATGGACCATCTTCTGAGGATGGGGAAGGTGAAGGCACCATGTTCTCCTCAGTCTGAAGAGATCTGAAAACATACAGGTCCTTGTCTTCTAGGCAAGTGCTTTAAGCACAGCATTCAGCAAAAATGGGAGCAACAACATCTCATACAGGAGCAGCAGCCTGTAAAAAAAAAAAAAAAAGAACAAGATGGCTGTTTATGCTTGAATGGGTGGCTCAGGTACTTTAAGTTTTAGAAAGTACAGTTTTCTCTTCCACCTTGACATACTCTTTAGGGTGAGACACAGGAAAGCTTCTCAGTCCCTGTGTGTGGCAGGGTTTCAGATGAATCCCACTCTTCGACCTTTGCCTCTTGGCTGTCTTACAGGCTGTGGTGTTGTGTATCCAGTTTCTCTGCCTCTAAACTCCCTCTTTGCAGCACTAGGAAAATAAATGGCTCAGACAAGGCTGTGAATTCCACTCTCATAGCCAGGACCTTAGAAACTAGAGTGTAATAGTGTGTGGTGTGATCATACCTATGTAGTCCTTGGTTCATGGAAGTGGAAAAATAGCCTCCGGAAACAAATGTCAACATAAAACAGGTGTGGGAGTGGTAGCAAATTTTTTCCCTACTGACCAGAGTATCTCAAACTGTCATTTTGATTAAGACAAAAGTACTACAAACATTTGGGCAGAGTTCTAAAGGGAAGTCGCTCTAAACACACCATAACCCAAGAAACAATCATGAGCCCCCATATCCAGACTATCTGCTCCCAAGCATCAATTTCTCTCCCAGAATTAGAAAGGAAGAAAATTCAAAGAAATAAACATACTATTCATCATTTCACACCTTCTAGGCTGTAAACTTTTTCTGACACAAATTCTGTCTTTGATACTTTGGTACAAAGCTAGCAGAGCAGAATCCTGAAAACAGAATTTTAAAATGTAGAGTTTTGATTTAGTAGATGCTTACTATTTCTGAAGAAAAATTCTATGTGTGGGAGTCACCATTTACAGACTGGACCTCGAACACTTTATCAGCTCATATCACTACACAGATGGAAGTCTTCCTGCAGGGTTCCATTTTTCACCCTGCTTTTTTTAGTTTCCTTCTCCTTTGAAATGCTTCATTCTGCATGTTTCTCTTTGTCAAACATTTTTAAAATGCTTCTAGCACAAACATTTTACAAGTGGATAGGATGCCCGGGGCTTCTTCCTGGAAAAGAGGAGACTCTGTGTGTGGGGAGGCTGACGCCAGCTCTGCAAATCTCATAGCTTTGAATTAAAAAAAAGTCTCTTTTTGAGTAAACAATAGAAATTCATTATTTACACACTGTATTGTAAACATATGTGCCAGAGAAGTCTTCTTATTGTATGCCTGTAATGACAAGGGCAAATGCAGCACAGGAAGAAGGAAGGACCAACCCACTTAACAGAATGAGTCTTATTTGAATTCGCTTTAAAGCCTCCAGCAAACAACTGATGGTTTAGCTGACGCAGGACATAAGCAAGTAAGAAATATTCAGGATACCTACGTGACATTCTGGCTCCATTAAAATGAACAGGATGTTTGAAATTGGCATCATGGGGTCATGGTGGGTTTCCAATCTTTTCTTAAACAAAACAAAACAAAACTGAACAAAACACCAAAGCAAAACAACCAAGATTTCTCAGCTTAGATTGCAAGAAGAGTGTTAGAGCTATAGTTTTCTGATTGATTGATTGATTGATTGAGGTATTAAACACACATTTCTCAGACACGTTGGTAACTACAGAAGAAGTAAGAATATTGTGCTACCTCTAATAAATCTACTCCAACAATTCTTTTATGGACCATGGCAAGGCACATTTCCACATCATTACTAACTGACCATAGGTCATTCCTTGTTTCAGCTAGTCATTAGTGCTTTTGACTTCAGTTGTTGTCATGGCCTTGTAACTGCACTGAGGGGAAATTGTCCACCATTCTTTGCCATATGGCACCAAAATGTGTCCTCTGGGAAACGCCCAGAGTCTCTGTGCTATGTAACTCATCCCAGCTCTGAGCCTCCAAACAATGTTGGGGCAAATGTTTGTTGCCATTTTTTTGACAGAAGACAGAATTTGTAACTTTTTTCTCCCCAAAGTACTAGAGAAAAAAAAATTAACAGAATCTAAAATAAACACTACTTCTTACATGGTAATATTTCGCATGTCAGTAAGAAGCTTGTAGGAGGCAGTGGGAGGTTAGCCTTCAAGAATATTGCAAACTGCATAACTGTTCCTCAGTCAGAAAAAGTGATAGTGATACTCTCTATATCAGATAACAGTTTTCAGATGGTGCATGATTACTGGCTAACATTATCGTCATAAACTGTTGTACTTGAAAAAACTAAGCCAAGACCTTTCTTTCTTATCATTGTCTAACTGCAACTCAGAGAAGCAACCATATGTTGAAATATACAGAAACATTCTTTTATAGTTTAAGACTTTCTCTCATTACTACTACTTCTAAAATAGTACTTCTGACGATCATTTCTACCCTTAAGCAAATAACATAATTTGGTAAAAATTTCCTTTGAAAATGCATTAATGGAAAAGTATGGATTTTTCTTTACAGTACAAAATCACACTGGACACTTTCTGCTTTCCATTCAAATGAGATGAAAATTTATTCAATTTGTGCAGTTTTGTCTTGGTGGGTGGTCATTTTTGGTGTTCCTGATGTAACTTCACAACTTTCATATCTTTCTTTTCCATGGGGTATCAGAGGGTCAAATAGATGAGCAAAGAGCTGAAAAACCTCTATGTTACTTTAATTTTGATCAACACATAATGGAATTGAAATTAAATTTTTCATTTAAAGCTTACCAGTTAGAAAATTCCAAACATCAGTGAATGCATTTTAACAAGTTCAAAATCATATTTGCACATAAGTTTCTCTTTATTGCCATTGTTCAGACACCAGGGAGTATTGTCTGTGACATCAATCAGAATGCTGCAAAAGAAAAGTCTTGACTTGGTCAGAAAAAATTATGAAGTTAAAGAACTTGGATTTTACTACTCAAAGCGAGCCAACTCTGTGCAGAATTTCTCTGTACAGCACTCCAAAGTTAGGACTAACACAGGACCCTGTGAGATTTATTTACGCAGTTTCTACTGATTTTTCTTTTCCTTTCTTGGTGATTTTTTTTGAGATAAAGACCTAAGGTAAAGATTGACTAAGAACAGATTATCACACAGACTCCTTGAAAAGCCCAGTCCAGGTGTCTGACTACAAGCAAGAAGATTACTTGCTTTGTCATATACAGTGATGCTGCTGTGTGAAACACAGAATCATAGAAACACAGACTGTGCCAAGTTGGAAGGGACCCACAAGGATCATCAAGTCTAGATCTTTTCCCTGCACAGAACCATCCCCAAAAGTCACACCACATGCCTGAGAGCACTGTTCAAACACTTCCTGAGCACTGTCAGGCTTGCTGCTCTGACCACTTTCTGGGGAGCCTGTTCCAGTGCCCAGCCACCCTCTGGGTGAAGAACCTTTTTGTAATATCCAACCTAAACCTCCTCTGACACAACTTCAGGACATTCTCTTGGGTCCTGTCACTGGTCACTACTGTGGTGGTTTAGTTTTCTTGGTTTTGGTTCAGGCCTTCCTTGATAACCAGGTTATAACTAAGGAAGTATTCCACACCATTTCCTTCACGTAATCTGGGGTATATAAGATGGGGA